>OU015745.1:37444378-37464723 GCA_907169655.1 Acomys percivali
GTAAAAAAGGGCAAGTAGATATATCTGGCAGGGTTTGGAGAGGGAAAGAGCAAAGGGGAAATGATTATATTATAATCTTTTGAAAAATAAATAATTTAAAAAATATAAATTGCCCTCATTCTCTTCACCCGAAAAATTTCATCTTTTATTAAGTTATAGAAAAAGCAAAAGAAATTTATCTGAAAAGAACAATAAATAAATATATGGTTAAATTAAGAGGTGTTTTATTCAAATATGAATACTCAATTTTACTCAATAAAAGTGTAGGATTTGGTTCTTTTTGTGTTTTCTAAAGTGTATTCTTGCTGGAGAGATGAGAAATGCTGAGAAAACTGCTTCACTCTAATACTTTGGCATTCATTACATTTTCTGTAATCATCAATATGGTATGCTTGGCTGACACTGTAAATAAGTGTGATCTGTATAGCCTAATGACAGATGCCTAATCATACTGTTAGGTCCATCCTTACTGTATGATAAATACTTACGTTCAAATATGTATAAGTTTCCACATGGAAGGAAATATTTTTGCCTATTGCTTTCTATTATGTTGCTTGCTTAGACATTGCATTAGAACAGTAGAGTTAGTTGGTGAACTATTCTGATGATCAGCTTTGTCAATTTATCAATGAAGCTTGACTTATAAGGGGTCAAATGACATATTATAAGCATAATAAATGATCCCTTATCTGTGCGCTGGAGCAAATTGCACACAAGAAGGAATGTGTTTCTGAACATATTCAGAAAGGATTTTGTGACTCCATAGAAGAAAAGTAAATATAAACCACCCAGATAAAGAATTATTTCCTTTATAAACATGACACAGTTTCTCAAACTTCTGGTACAAGTGAATAAAATAATATTTTATAATTAGCTTCAGATTTGAGAAGAAAACTTTGCAAGAACAAAGAGTATTCAGATAATTCTTTTTTTCTCTCTCTCTTAGAAAGAAAATGGCAGTGAAGAGCAGCAAAAAATGGCACTAGGTCACTGACTGGGTCTTGGACTGAAATAATATTTATTTTAATATTTATTCATGTAATTTTGAACCAACTAACATTGGAAAAGTTACTTGTTTCCTCTCAGTACTGAAATGTCATGTAAATGTCCACTCTTAACATAGATTTTTGTGCCTAAAAATATTAGAATAGAATTAGGGACCCAAAGTCTCTAAGCAGTCACTAGAAATATCTAGAAATTAGATGAGTCAGATTTAATAAAACTTAAGAAACCTGATCAATATATTCAGATAACACTGGTGCTTCAGTAATTTTCATGGTCACCATATCTGAGTTGTCATTTTAAATATGAGAAAACCAAGTATTACAGGGTACATGACATATATCAGTATAGCTAAGTAGAATACAGTATAATAAGTACAACATATTAAAATCATAGGACTTTCAAACATATAGTAATACTTTTTGCCTTTGATTTACTTTTCCCTCTTCTATAAAAACACACCTATTTTCTAGATTACATGTAGGGAATTTGTTCTGTCTAATGTTGTTACATAAAGGTGCACACACACACACACACACACACACAATTATAAACCTAGACGTCTAGAGCATCAAGAAGAAAATGCCTTAATAATATTATTATATAGAAAGAACCAGTTATTTTCCTAAAGCTTGTGCAGAAATAAATCACTTAGGTTTCTTTTTCAGTCATTCACGTAATGAGATTTCTGAAAGCAAAAAGACAAATTGCAGAGGATCTTTATCATGGTGAATATATTCAATTTTTGCTTTGTAAACAAATAATCACAGACAGGGACACGTTTTGAGCCTCTGTAAATAAATCATTAAACCAAGCCTGATTTTACATAGTTATTTCAATATCATATAGCTGGCTGTAATGTTTGTGTAACATTTTTCTTTGGTTTGCCTAATCCATACCAGCTGGTATGAACAATCTGACACATGGAAGAATTAAAAGGTGATGGGCAATTTACTCTTAAATTGGCATTTAAAGCATAGCATCATCTAAATGTATGGGCAAGCCCAAAATATTTAAGAACATCTTAGTTAATCAATCAACAAACCACTCCTGGTTTATATTTCTTTTTTATTTTCTTATACTTCTTGAAAGTAGGGATAGATCACATCAAGGTATAGCTAGAATGTGTTTATTTCTACTCAGCTAGAGCTTATAAACAATAGGTTGAAGATTCTATTCAATCTTAAACATTCTTTGTGTCAAATTGAAATGTGAACATGTTTGAATATTCATAAAGTTTCATTCAGATAACAATAGATATGAAATAAGCAATTAAATAAAGCTATATGTGTAGAGATAAGCTCTTCATAAAACTGAATTTGCCAATAGTGTGTTGTCAGATAATATACTATGCCATACAATGAAATCATATATAATTTAACAAGTTCTCAATTTCTGAGACAGACAATTGAACAGACATAACAACTGTGTATTCCCAATTTCTTTTTATTAGTTAGAATATATATTTTAAATTGAAGTTGTCAGTCAGGGAAATTTATGCATGTTGTGTATTTTATTTAATTGGAGAAGGGAAAATCATTCTTTAGATTCAAACTCAACAGGGCTACACTCATTTTAGATTATGCTTCAGTAAATGCATATTTCTCCTCTATTCATGCAGTTGGTTGAATGTCTAGTAAATTTTTTAAAATAGCTCAACCTGAAGCTTTGTGTGCAATTGTAAAAGTGGGTTTTCCTCTCATTTAAATTCACTATTGGATGTTTATTTTTACAAGACTGTCACTATATTTACTTACATACTTACTTGGCATTTAGGAGGACTCCATATTTATTCAACCATATTTATCCAATCTATAAAGCTACAGTGAACTGATAACCTACAAAGTCTGTCTCATATTTGTAAGGATCAAACAGCCAAAAGATTTGTTAATTAAATGTGAGACAAAACATAGAACTATACATTAAAATATCTGTGTTATTGAATTCAAAGTAATTATCTTCTTGATTTCTCAAAACTGACCCTTTCCATAAAATACTCCTTTCTGTTTTTTAACCTCTTTACTTCATATTATTCTATACATTTCTATACATATATACATTTTAAATGTATTTGTTCTTCAAATTTTCCAATGAACATAGTTCATAATTTTCAGAAGGCCATACATATACTATGTAGTAAATGGATACACATTATACTTTAAATATCTGCTAATGTGAACTCATAGCTAAGAGGGCACCAAAAGGAATGCAAACTTGGAGAAAACACCAAAATAAACTAGACAAATAATAACTTGTAAGTATAATTTAGTCATATCCTAATCTTCACGATGTTCAAATAAAAATTATTTTAAGGGCTCCCAAGCACTAGATATCAGCACTTGCTGTGAAATAGTAAATATCTGAGTTCAAATCTCCAGCATCAATACCAAAAGCTAGACACGGCTATGAATAGTTGTAACTCCAGTACTGTGTGACAGAAACAGCCACAGGAAAAATAACTTAGATAATAACAAATGCATGTTGCTTCACATAAAGAGACAAGTAGGTATTGAGTGTAATTAAAAAAATTGACTAAAATTGCATCCTGTATCGAATTCTTCAGTTATCCCTGAGCATTCTGCCTCAAACACTTAAAACTATAGACAGGAAGCATGACATATTTCTCCCTCATAAACATATACTCACAACAATAGCCACTGACATATGCATGCCCTTACTAGAAAATACAAATAGGGCAAAATGTATATTTTTATAAGAATACATATAATTATAGGGCATTTGTTGAAAAAAATGTTTATTAGCTATGCTCCCGATGAGAAAGATATTTGCATACCTGCATTGCATTTACTTGGGCTGCTATTCTTTATGTCAACATTACACAGGCTAAGGTAATCTGGAGAGAGCGACCCTCAATTAAGAAAAACCTGTATAAAACTGGCCTGTAGGCAAATATATAGGAAATTTTCTTGCTTATTGGTTAATGTGGAAGGCCCTGTCTCCCTATGGGTGGTGCCATTCTTGTACAGGGAGTCCTAGTTTATATCAGAAACCAAGCTGAACAAACCTTGGGAAGTAAGCCAATCAACAGTGTTCAGCCATGGTCTCTGCTTCCATTCC
Organism: Acomys percivali; assembly: GCA_907169655.1. Lineage (NCBI taxonomy): Eukaryota > Metazoa > Chordata > Mammalia > Rodentia > Muridae > Acomys > Acomys percivali. The sequence continues at coordinate 37,448,459 of OU015745.1, forward strand.
TATCTTCAAGATCCTTCCTTGCTTGAGCTCCTGCCCTGAATTCCCTACATGATTGACTGTCATGGGAACCTCTATACCCTTTCATTTCAGCAAAAACACTGCCATCTGGATGGAACTGGATGAGATGAAGAAGCTATCACATGGAAATCTCTCCTGTCCTAGTGAGGGATAAGATGTCTGCTGGCTACAAGTGAAAAGTAAAAGAAATAATAACTGAAAAAAGGAGTGCTTCCAAATCTACAGAGATTGTCTATACCTGGAACATAGACAGAAAAAATTAGTCCCGACAAAAATGTTATTAGCCTGATAGAAATTCCTCTGTTAACTATCAAGCATGAGTGGGGAAGGTGGGCCCTTAATTTCTTTTCATTGTTAACTTTAGCAATGGGTTGTCTATTTCAGAGTTATAATTTGAAGTATGGATTTTATGTTTTCAATTCACATATCCATAGATAGAAGAATTTTGTCCTATTATAGGCTGTCCAAAGTTTCATCCTCACCTTGGTGAGATGATTTAGATAAAGTATGGGTCTTATCAGACACAATCACCTTCTTATATCTTAAGTAAATCATCCTAGATGTTAGGGAAAGTTTTCCTAGAAGAGAAATTAAGAATGATATATAAGACAGAAAAGACACACAAGAAAGGAAAAGAAGACAGTGACCACAATGGCAGAGTTGTGAGTCACATGTCAGGAAAGACATTGGGAGTTGGAAGAGGCAAACAACAGATTTTCCTTTAAAGGCACCAGATGGAGTATGGTCCTTCTGACACCTTGATTTAGAACTTCTTGTCTTATGAATTATTATAACAAAAATATATATCTTCTGGTTTCGAATCCTAAATTTTATTTGTAATTTATTTTATTGGAAAATACTTAGCAAGACTGTACTTTGTCCAAACAAGAAGTTGAAGTCATGAAATTCAAATTTATATCCCATGCAGTTATGAAGACTTCTATAAATATACATGTGCAAGAAAACACAAACAGATAACATCCTGTAGGCATAAGAGGTTACTGCTAATCTTTTATGGATCTGAAGGCTGTTCCTTGATCCATCAGTACTCTTACTAGGGGAAAGGGAGCAAGAGGCACCTAACTTTAAGACCAATAGCAGGCAACAGCCTGTTGTGAATTCAATTTGTGTGTAAAGAGGATCACTGAGCAATGATGGGAAAGAAAAACACCTTACTGAAAAAAATACCATTTATTTGTGTTAGCCTGAGGGGTGTGTGTGTGTGTGTGTGTGTGTGTGTGTGTTTATTAAACATTATGTATGCTGTGGGGATAGCTCAAGAGTTAAGGAAACTTGCCATTATAGAGGATCTTGTTTTTATTCCCAGTATACCTGTGGTAGTTCAAATTGACTGAAACTATAGTTCTCAAGGATCTGATGCCATCTTCTTGCCTCCATGGGTACCAGACATAGAATTAGTACAAATATATACATGGAGACAAACATTTTTAACACATCAAGTAAAATAAACACATTTATAAAAAGGGATTGGGCCTTGATTAGTTGTATAAAAACTTGTTCTGTCTATTTTTCAATGTTCTAACTAATTCATGATTTTCCTTTAGTAGTTTAGTTATGTGAACATGGAAAGCATTTTAGAATATGAAGTGTCCAGTAATGTGTTATAATAAATACAGAATGATATACAAAGTCTGTTCTGCAATGGCCTGGAAGTTCTATATATTCAGATAGAAATAGGGAATGAAATAAGCAGGCTGCAGACTTTCTGGCCCCCTGACACACCTAATATACTTCTGTATTTTTCATTGTTCATTCTGGATTTTGTAGCGTTTATTGTATGCAATAGTACTCCATATGTATACTACAACCCAAAGGAAGAAAACATACTGGGCCATAGTATACATTAAATTCTTTGCTAAGACAAGACTGGAAAATCATCATAGTGTTTTCTAATTTTATTTTAAATTACTGTTAACTGAGCATAGCTGGAATGGTATTTTAATGAAATAAGTAGAATCTATAGAAAATAAGGCACTTTTGTGGGCATTTGTTTCTAAAACATGAAGAATAAATATGGATTCAGATAATATGTACTCATCTAATAAATGATGACATTGAAGAAACGTATAAGTACCTTCCACATGACTGATTTTGCCCGTTAAAGTTAGGATGTACTGTAATTTGCTTATGACTTGTTCCCCAGATATGCATGAACTGTAGTTTTTTCTCCAGTTTTGTAGGACTGACAAAGAAATGATTTCAATAGCGGTTAATGTAAGAACTAGGATAACTGCCTTCACGAATGGATTAACATTGTACCATTAAGACAGGGTCAGAGCTCATAGAACTGGACAACTTCCTGAAAGAACTATTTATTGTAAATCCACTTTGAATGGCTCAGCTTCTTCTTGGGAAGAGATGTCCTGTTCCTTCTAAACATAGCTGAATCCCTTTCTACTTCTCTACTTTATTGTAATACAATCAGCAATGAATGGTAGGTGATGGGAAGTGGTGAATACTTTTGGGCTCCCATACCAATTCTCTTTGGGCCTTTTAGACATCAGGATAATGATGAAAATAAACCTGCTTTGCTTATAAAGTGTCAAGGCTCTGGTGAATTTGTAGGCACATATCACAGACTTGAGTATTTGAATAAATATAACAAGCTAAAGTGAAATGATTTTTTTAATTACCAGGGATAAGTATGGTGCTAAAGCCAGATTCTCAGGGTGGATTTTCAGATTTTTGCTTTCAGTTTGTTTGCAGGTAAGTCAGGTAATAATCTGTCTTTAGAAATGATTGAAGATGTTTCTGCCAGTGCCTTGCAGTACTTGATAATATTGAATAATTTCTTAACTGTATCACTCCTTTAGACACCTTTAAAATTCGTCATGCAAGTTCAAGGAAGAGATCAACCCACATTCATTGCCTTCACAGTAATATGCTTTCAGATTTATAAACAACAAAAAACTGGACTCTTTCTCTACATAATGTTTTTTTCCCAGTATTTCAGTTGATAGTGCAATCAATACATCAGGCTCTCTGGCAGTTTTTGGCCTAGACTATATTGCTGTATTAATCAATCAACTTGTAGAGACATTCAAAGTAAATCCCCCTTGACAGTGGCAAAACTAAGAGAGAAGGCCAGTGGAAGGGAGCTACATTTCAGAACACTTAAATCAAATGGGCTAAGAGTAGGGCCTTTCAGAGGTCACTTGGAAAGGACTGTTATATGGTGGTCTTATGATTTGGTTAGTGTTTTGAAAATATACACTTCCCCCATTGTCTTACTGAATTTACTGCACAATGGAATTATAAAGTATTAGTTAAAATTAATTATTATTAATTCTTATATAAATATTATTATAAAGTATTAATATATTAAAAAACTTTGGTGAGAGAGAGGTATCAGGTGGTAGAATCTTAAGAGCTTGCATGGGACTATGCTATAAATTTGTATATTCATCTACAGGATTTTAGGTTTCTAAATTATTCATATACATTATTTTTTAAGAATAGAATATATAAGTGTCCTATGAAAGCCTTCACTTACCAGGAAACTGGGACAGAGGGGAGGACATCCTATTGGGACTCTAGATGAGAGAAGCATGGGAGAATAGCAAAGTAGAAGGATCCAGAGGGTCCTAGAAACCTACAAGTAGAACATTATGATAGGCAGATTTGGGCCCAGGGGTCCCGCTCAAACTAAGGCACCAGCCAAGGAAAATACAGGCGGTAAACTTTAAACCCCTACCCAGATCTAGCCAATGGTCAGAACAGTCTCCACACTTGAGTGGAGAGTGGGATATGACTTTCTCATGTACTCTGGTGCCTCACATTTGACCATGTCCCCTGGAGGGGGACCCCTGGTGGCACTCAGAGGAAGGACAGCAGGTTACAAAGAAGAGACTTGATACCCTATCAGCATATACAGGGGGAGGTAATCCCCCTCAGGAACAGTCATAGGGGATGGGAATAAGGGGAAAATGGGAGGGAGGGAAGAATGGGATGATACAAGAGATGGGATAACCATTGAGATGTAACGAGAATAAATTAATAATAATAATAAAAAATAAAGATACAAAAAAAGATGTAATCTGAAAAAATTAATTAAAGAAATTTAAAAAAGAAAAGTTAAAAAAAGAGAATAGAATATGTATTCACACATACAGACACAATAAGATAATGTAAGAGTGGTAATTTGAAAAAAAAAACACAGAGTTACTCTTCCCATCTTATCATTTCAAACCAGTTCCCGTTCACCTGCACTAACGGATGCTAGTAGGAAAAGCTTTACTTGGAGAAGGTAAGCCACTGTTTAATGATCAGAGAATAAACAGAGATCAACATAGGTATGCCTGAAAGTATTTTTCTTGCCCGCTGAAAAGAAAAATCCTTTACCAATAAAAAAGTGAGATCACAAATTTTCTTTTTTAGAAAGGTTCAATGACAATGAGACAGGTTAATGCCTGGAAAAACCCAGCCTACCTCAGATAGGAAGATGAGCATCAAAGAACTTCCTAATGGAGATGGCTTCAAATGTGTCAAAAAAGAAAAAAAGAAAAAGAAAAAAGCCACTGAGCAAAATGTCCTCATTTCTACACGGACAGAATTCTGCCTGAAAAAGGGCAAGCTTGGATGCAGGCAGAGTTGATGGCGAAACTCTGCCAAGACAGGGTAAGCAAGTCCTCATTAGCTCCTGCCTCACAAATATGTCTGTCAGATATATTGGGCCAGAAGACTGAAGAAGATGCTCCAACATTATAAAGAGTTTTGGATGACTACTCAGGTAGTAAACTATCTTTGTCATCCTCTCATTTGGAAAGCTACTAGCCTGCACTCCCAGCATACTCAGGTAATCAAGTTTATTCCTTCTCAAGTAGCTGATGGAGTTGAAGACAAGGTAGCTTAGTTTTACAATGATGTTTAGTTGTTTAGGAGTTAAGGTGTGCTTAGGTCTAGATAGATGTTTTAAGTTGATAATGACAAGGTGTAATGGAGATTAATTTACATTCAGAATTGTATATTCGCCAAGTTAGGAAAGATGCTTTCTTCAAGGCTGTCAAATACATATAGCCAAAACACTAAGAATATAATATTTATATAATTCCTGATTGTGTCATGGTTCTTTTTGCTATAGACATTTTATTGTGTATATATATATATATATATATATATGTAATAATATAAAGGTATATTTTAAAAATAAAAAATGCTTAGTTAATGAAAAAAGAAGAGTAAGACTCAATTATCAGTAATACTTATGGTGTCTCTATATCCCCCTTTTTTGTCTAAATAAAAAGAAAGATTTTGACTCTAATACAGTAAAACTACTTACAAGAAATAAACTTTTTTTCTAAGATTTAAAAAAAGAAAGACATTATAAAGGCTCTGAACAGAGGCTATAAGAATGTACTTAAAAATTCCCTACACACATCAGTAACTTTACCCGCTTTAAATTCCTATAAGTAATAGACATTATCTCTGCCTGATTAATTTCTTCTTTGTATTTTATAAAGAATAATTCCTTCTCCATCTATGCATCTTATCCATGCAGAGAAGACCATCAGAAAGTGTTTAACATGTGACCTGAAGTCTGTATATACTTAAATCACATAATATAGTTTTCTGGCTCACACTTCATCTGAAAAATAACACTGACCCAGATTTCATAGGTTTTCACTGAGCATCATCGTTTACTTTAATTCATTTACTATGTATAACTTTGACTCATTATTTCTACTGCATTGCACTACATATAACGAATATACCGTATTTTATTTAATACCCTCTCAAGACAGCTAGGTTAGCCTCAGTTCTTTGCTTGTGTGAAACAATGCTTCAAAGAACACCTTGTACTTGACACCCTGTAGATCTGTGCGTGTGTTGTCTCCCAGCTCACAAATTAGTAAGTGGGGAAATACCTGGGTTGGTGCTGGATTTATGCATATCTAATTTCATTGATTTCTCATGGGCTGTTTTCAGAAAGCCTGCTTGAGGTTTAAATTCACTATGAGGGCGAAATGTTTCCATTTTCCTGCCTATTAGCATCATTTCAAATGATACCAGATTATAACTCTTATTAGCATCACAGATACAAAGTAAAAGGTCGCAGTCCCATTAACATTTTCTTTAAAGATGAGAGCAGAGGATCTCTTCATATGCAGTTTTTTCATTAATAAATAATTTTGTTATACTTATTTCTTGTCATCAAGTTTGATGTCTGTTTTTATTGCTGCTGTAAATTTGAATACATGATTTTACAGAAATTAACCTCAAACACTAAAATCTAAATAACTAAATATAATATAAATTCATAATTTTTGTCAAATTCCCATATTTTCTAAACCATTTATTCATTTTGTACTTAATAGATTCATATCCCCTCCCCTTTGACACTACTTTTTTTTAAACTCCAGAACTTCATTTTTTTTCTAGTTCCACATCTTTTTATCCATTGTTCTCTTACGTGTTTTTACATCAGTCACTTCATCACTCTCTGTGGTGTTTGAATAGGAACAGGCCTAAAGGTTCATGTGTCTGAATGTTTGGCCACGGGAAGTGATAATATTAAGAGATATGGCCTTGTTGGCTAAGGGATGGCTTTTTTGGGAGGACGTATTTCACTGTGGAGGTGAACTTTGAGATTTTTACATGCTTGGGCTACTCCCAATGTGACACACAGTCTCCTTCTGCCTCCTGGGGATCTCGATGTAAAACTCTCAGCCCCTTCCCTAGCACCAAGTCTGCCTACACACCACCATGTTTCCTGCCGTGATAACTCTGTAACTATAAGCTAGCCGCAATTAAATGGTTTCCTTCATAAGAGTTGGCATGGTCATGATGTCTCTTCACAGCAATAAAACCCAAATGAAGACACTCTCTGAATATCTATTAGAGGTCTGCCTTTAAGATCTGTTCTGTGTCCACACTTTGTACAGGTAGTCCTATTAACTCTCACGATATGGATTATATATGCAGGCTCATAAGTTCCTAATATCTATAAGCAATCAGATCCCCTTTTAGCTCTAAACAGGTACATGCATACCCTTGTTCACACACCAGCCAGAGGGAGCCACTGATATAGATCCAATAAGGAGCTGGTAAGAGCTGCACTAAAGGCAACTTGCTTCCAAATGGTGGTGATAAGAAAGTCATAACTGTAGGGTAATGTAATAGGAAGAACAGGCTGAAACTCTCACTCAGTAGAGTGAAGGGTAAGATTTTGGTTTCATGGAAGATTCAGCTGGGTCAAGTGATGGTTTTCTGGAAGAGATCTTGTGAGAAGGCATGTGATGTTCTTCCTGGGAGCAGACAAGTGAGAAGGCACAGTGGTGTTGGAAGAGCATAAACAGAGTCTCACGGACAGTGTGAGAAGGCCTTTAAATTGCTACCCTGCTGTGCAATCTCTGCTGCTCTTCCCTGATATTCACTGGTCTTTGCTGGTCCTCACTTCACAGGTAGAAACTTTCCAGAGAACTTCTCATTGTACTCTGGCTGATCCTGGCCACTCCCACTGACTCGTGCAGATTCAGAAGAACCTTGCAGTTTGTGCTGCATTGTGGCACCACTATGGAATCATGTAATTGTTTGGTGTTGGCTGTTGGACTGGACTGTTGGTATCATGACAATGCGTTGTGCTATCGTCCCAAGGAACTATGTCTAAACAGGTCCACAGCCCCTTTTTCCTATTAACAGTCTTTCTCCTCTTCCTCCAGTTGGTGGGTTAGAAGTGAGGTTGAAGTGTTTAAGAACCCTAAATAAAGTATGTGTAGAAAATATGAGCTTACAGTTGAGTCTACTATCTACTAAAATAATATGTTTTTCCTGTATGCCTAAGTCAGATGCTCCTATAAACTAAGTAAACTTGATCATCACAGATTAATTATTAATTAATTATTGCCTGTTACATAGAATTAGTATTCTATTTTAATAATTTCTGTACATGCTTTAGACACAGGTACAATTCTCATTCTATCTGTACAGCATTTTTTCCTACATTACTTCCTGCCACTCCCACCACAAGATCATAGAATGCATACATACTTAATCTACTAAATAGCATAATACTTCTTCTAACTAACCTACATACAAGTCCTGTGGTGTAGTTTTATATAAAGTGGACCACATATGGTTATTATTACTATTTATTTGTCACTATCCTTAAATAAATTTAAATAGTCTATAATTCCTTGTTGTTATAATATTTTGTTTACGGAATATGGTCAGGAAAAAAAGTTTTCTGAAAACACTGAGTTCTTTTTTTTTTTTTTCATCTGAAGTGAATTCCAACATTGAAATACAGAACGGCAACTATTTCTGGACTGAGCTTTAACCCTCGAACTGGAAAGGGCATCCTAATCAAGTTGAAATATAAATATACATGAAGCCAAGCTGACTTCTTTATTCCTAGCTTACATATTGTTTCCCCATATTATCCGTGCCACACCAGTTTATGCCAGTTCCATTTGACCATTACTCCTCACTGAAACATCAGCAAGCCCATCCATTATTATTCTCTTACACCTCACAACCAAACCAGTAGTAAAAGTTGTTAGTTACATTTATACACCACAGTTATTGCATCCAATTACTACAGGCATACACCCCAGACCTCTGTGATTTCTACCACAATTACAGCAATATTCAAAGATTCTATTTCTTCAGTTTTAAGTTTAGATACAGTGACCATTTGAGACAGAATCACAAATGCTCCTTCCAAATGTCTCCCACCTACTTTCTATCAAAGAACAATAAGATAAAAATATTTTAAATTAATAAATAAAATTTCCCATTGTCCTCAAAATATTTTCATAGAATACTTTTAGCTGGAGACTAGAACCAGTATATATATATATTTCAATATTCTATAAACTAGGTGTTTTAACAAGGATGGTAATATTTTCTGAATGTCAAGTTATTAAGTTGCTGGTACTAGTAAAGAACTTTAGAGAGTGCAAAGTTAATTCTTCTAAGAAAACAAAGAAGCATGTATCCACATTGGCCCTGTGTTGTTTTTCTTTCTGAACTTGATGTATGGTAAAATCATCTAGGAATCAGAATCTCATACCTCTATTAGATTGCTTGAAGGTAAGTCGGTGAAACATTTTTGTTGCTAACCATATGGATGCACAGCCTGCTGGTGGAAGTGTCACGTTGGGTGGCTGTTGCTATATAGTATTAAAAAAGCAAGGCAACTGAAGCAAGCCATGCAGACCATATCTATACACATCACTCCTGCAAAGCTTCAGCTCTGCTTCCTGACTCCAAGTTTCTGACTCAATAGTTTGTGAACTCAAATATGTAAGACCTATGAATCCTGGCCTCCCCAGGTTGATGTTGGATTTGGTCTTTATCCTATCAATGGTAACATAGCTGGAGCACTTGTTATTACCAGCTTTCACTCAAGAAGATTGAGGGAGATGAACCAAAACTTCTTGCCTAAATTCACACACAAGAATGCCTGACTTTAGATGCTGAACTTAAATTCCTTTTCTGTGGGAACAGACAATCATCTTTGTTTATAGGGAGGAAGAAGTTAAGAGAGCTGAAGGTCAACGTGCTTTAGAAATTTCTCAGAGTTTCTGATAAGCTACACCTTACACTCACCCCTCAACAATAGGCAATATTCACCAAAATTGTAATTATGGAGTATTTCATGAAATAATAGGCCACATAATGGCCAGATAATTTTGAGTTGTGCATTTTTCTTAAAATACCTTGAAATGCTTAAACATCGCTAGGACTTCCTCTGAATTTGAAACACACTGGGAAATTTTATGATTTATGTACAATGATATAACTATATTAGTTAACAAAACCAAAATCTTGGAAATCTTTACTTCTATATCAAGTTATAATTCATGGTATAACTGTTGCCATTTCTTTTAATTCTCTTTCTTTCTAGGCCATGACTTCTGAGACCCTGTATGTAAATGAGATGGGTTAGTCACAAAAATAGATTTGACATTAGAATAAGTAAATATTTTTCATTGCTGTAGATTTTATTATTATCATTCATATTATTACAACTATATCCCAAATTATGTTGAATCTTTTGACTTATATATAAAAACTATACTTGAAACTGGACTGTCTCCATACTACAAATTGTAAGCTAACTCCAGGACATTACATGTTTTCTAATTGAAATTTTATTGAAAAATGGCCCCATTTATCTGTGTATTGTCTATGGATGCTTACCAAGCAGAGGAGATGGTAGAATACTTGTCAAAAACATCATATTGCTTCTGTGAGTGAACATAATTATTGGCCCATTACAGAAGCAGTTGCTGCTCATTGATCTAACCAATTTCTTGTGAAATTATTATGAGGTAACATTTAAACTTAGACTACTCAGTCAATTTACTCTGAAGCAAGTCTACTTTCCGCAATTGTCAAAATATGTCCGATTGTCTTGGCTAGGAAGACAGCAGCAGGTTAGAGGCCAAGACAACAAAGCTCCTCCTAGAGACATACACAGTCATTTTATGCCTTCATTATGGAGTCTCACATTTAGATAGCACATCTACTTAAATTCATTTGATACAAATTGCAAGGCAAACTCTGAGATTTTAGAGCCTTCTGGGAATCATTTGTTTGATTCATTGGCTGTAAAACAGATGTCCTCACATTAGGACTTCGGGGTCTATAAAATGTGCTAAGATCTAGGAAAGCATCTAAAAGAGAGACCGTAAAGATAGTCTGTCATCATGTGAATCTCTCTGTAAGCCATTATCCCTACATATTGAACTGTATTTTGTCTTTCTCTATGTACATTTTTTCCCATGTTTTCAATGAAAAAGTTTTGGTTGTTTTTTTCCTAACACTCACCTACAAAGATCAGCAATGCTTGACTCGTTTCCTTTAGAAACATCATTACCATATTATAAATATTTTCATTAAAAATAGAATGCTTTCCCAAATATAATAAGAGATAAGGGGTCCCTACAAGATTTTACAATGTAGTGAACCAACAGGCATTTAATAGAAAATACATGGTCCTTTGAATTTTGACTTTTGTCTGGGCTACTGAAATGTTTCACTATTCTCTTTAGCAAAGTTGGACAGTTGCACTGTCTGTCCCTGTTCCCACTGTGCCCATCCAAACAGGAGAGCATAAGTGATGTTTCAAGAGTAGTGTGTTATGAAAGCAAAAATTTCAATACTTAGTTGTACTAAATACATTTCCCTTGTGACACTTTCTATTTACAGTAGAATTATTGAGAGGTAACTGCATTAGAACAAGATGAATTTCTTGTCATTGGAAAGTTAGCTTCTCTTTACTTGTTAACATCAACATAAACCAAGACAAGGAGTAGGAGGCCATTGCTTGTATATATCATTGATACTGAAGTAACCCGGATTGTGTGTACCTCTAAAATTCCTATGTAGAAATCCTAAACCCAAAGTTATGGTGTTATAATATGGAAGAATTTGGGGCAAGTGTTTGGACCAAAAACTCAGTGTCCCAATAAAAATAATGGTAGATATAAAGTTTAAGCACAGAATATATAAGTTTTCCTACTATATAAGAAGTTAGTGGTGTGACACCCAGAAATCTATATTCTATAGGAACCACCAATGTTGGGCACCTATCCATGGACATTTAAGCCCCAAGACCTGTGATATGATTCCTTGTTATTTATAATCTTCTTAGCTAATTATACTTCATTACAACATGAACTCATTAACATATGATTCATAGTATGTGAATGATTCTTATATGAATTAAATATCATAAGTATGAGAAACTATTATATTATAAACAAGTTTGTTTCAAAGACTTTTTTAGTTACTATGTGAAAAATATGTATCATTTTCCATTAGTATTTAATTAGTTCTTTTGTTATTAGAAAGCATGCCTAGGTCAGAGTATATATACATATACACACACATACACATACATCCATTATATACAAATACATGTTTTTACTGACTACATTGGAGATTCTCATTTCTCAAAGTCAGCTGAAAAATTAAAGGTAGCATTTTCTTGTAAACTTAAAATAAAAGTATAAACTGGTTCTAAATTTAAATGATATAATTTTATAAATAGTAGTAAGTGCAGAGCAGTAGTAGTCAGGGGAGGATAATTCCACTAGACCTTCAGGCCATACCTGTAGTTCTGATTGGCATAAGACTGACATTCTGCTTGACCTTAACCAACAGCAAAATCAAATTCATTTGGCAATTGTAGATGCATCTTTCTTAGAGGCCGTTATTCAGGCTCTTAATGCTTCTGATGTATTGGGCTTGTGCATGCCTTAAATGGTAGTTGCCCCCCCCCCCCTCTCTCTCTCTCTCTCTCTCTCTCTCTCTCTCTCTCTCTCTCTCTCTCTCTCTCTCTCTCTTTCTGGCCTCTTTTTCATTAATCAAATTTAAATGTGCAGTTACTTATATATAGACCCATATAATATCTGTTTGTAGCCCTCCCAGACATAGTGAGGGTTCCCTACCATCCTACAGTCAACAACTAAGAACTATGGATACTTGATGACATAGGCTCAGACATCAATTACATTTACCCCAAGAGTCCAGTGAAGTTTAATTTCTAGAATGTTGTTCGGGGATCATCTAAGTTTGCTTCCTAGTAAAACACCATGACCAAAAGGAATAAGAGTACATACCATGTGTGTCTTTCTGGGTCTAGGTTACCTCACTCAGGATGATAATTTTTTAATTCCATCCATTTTCCTGAAAATTGCATTCTTTCCTGTTTTTAATAGCTGATTAGTATTTCATTGTGTAAATGTAGCACAGTTTATCCATTCTTAGGTTGAGGGACATCCATGTTGTTTCCAAATATCAAATGATGTTGGTCTAATTGGATGTCTACATGTAGAAAAATGCAAATAGATGCATATTTATCACCCTGTCTAAGTGTATTAAAGACCTCAACATAACACTAGATACACTAAAATTATTAAAAGAGAAAGTAGAAAAGAGCCTTGAACTCCTTAACACAGAAGACAACTTCCTGAACAAAACACCAACAGCTACTTATTAACTACAGTTAATGAATTGGACCTCTTGAAACTGAAAAGCTTATATAAGGTAAAGGACACTGTGAACAGAACAAGATGGCACTCTACAGATTGGGAAAACATCTTCAATCATATGTCTGATGAAGGGCTAATATCCAAAATATATAAAGAATTCAAAAAAAAATCAAGCACCAACAAACAAAATAACCCAATTAAGAAATGGGGTGCAGAGCTAAAGAGAGAATCCTCAAAAAAGAAATCTTAAATGGCCGAAGACCACCTAAAGAAATGTTGACCATCCTTTGTCATCAGGGAAATACAAACCAAAAGTACTCTGATATTGCATCTTACACCTGTCAGAATGGCTAAGATAAAAAACTCAAGTGACAGCACATGCTGGTGAGAATGTGGAGAAAGGGGGAATTACTCCTCCATTGCTGATGGAAGTGCAAACTTATATAATCACATTGGAAGTTAATCCGTTGCTTTCTCAGAAAATTGGAAATAGTGCTACCTCAAGACTCAGCTATATCACTCATGGGCATATACCTGAATGATGCTCCCCCATACAACAAGGACATTTGTTCATGGCAGCTTTATTAGTAATAGACAGAATTTTGCTTGCTTTTTCAATTACCTGCCCATGGATGGCACTGAACTCAGGAGGCTGTACCCTCTCCCATCACTAATTAATCAAGAGAATGCCCAATATATCAATCTACAGACAACATGATGGAAGTAGTTTTTCAATCGAGGTTCTCACCTCCCATATGGTCACATTTACAAAAATGTAACCAACACAGGGACAGTGCTGGTGACACAAGATTTGCTTCACTAGTCTTCAGTTGAAGTCATAAAGGCTTGGATCATGTGACAATGGAAAGGAGAAGATTGTGTGAATCCATGTCTAGTTACCTACAAGCAGTAGACGTGGATAAACAGAATCTTCCCCCACAGCTTTTTCTCGCTTGATCTCTGCTTACACATGTTCTTGCTTCTTGATTCTGGGTCCCATATTCTGGGTGTTGTTCAGCTAAGTGAAGTCTACTCCTTCAAAGTCTCAAGGAGTCTTGCAAGAACACTTAAAGTTTAAGGTTAAATGTGCAAAAACTTCAGATAAAAAGGACCATCTCATATTTAATTTAATATGAGAAATTTAGTCTCCCTAAGCAAGTATAGGAATAAAAACATCTTTGTTCTTACTTTGTGTAAGAAAAGGTCTTGTCTTTATACACTCCCATGACCCCGAAAATACTTTGAAAAAATTTTAAACCTTTTATAGTTCCTCAAAGCCAAATTTTACTCTCAAGTGGCAACTTAGCCTTCCATAAGTTACATCAAAATTCTACATACTACTTCATATTTGTGTATATTAAATACATAGGAAAAATGTGGCTCCTTCTGTCCACAGGTAGGTTGTAAATCCATTTGTATAACACTGTGGAAAGAGCTTAGATGTGACCTCTAATTTCAGCATTCTTTGTGATGGACTGTACTACCATAGACTTTACTTTGGAGAATTTTACATCCAAAACAAAACTGAGCAGATTTTATAACTTTTTAGGTTATACAAGCTAAGTGTTAGTTGAATAAATCATGGTCACATCAGGTACCGGTCTAATTTTTGCACAAGAATATATATCCTATGTCTAGAGATAGATATTATTTTTTAGATATATAAAGTAAAATTTTTTTTTTTTTTTTTTCCAGAGCTGAGGACCGAACCCAGGGCCTTGCGCTTGCTAGGCAAGCGCTCTACCACTGAGCTAAATCCCCAACCCATATAAAGTAAAATTTTTAAATAAGGTCTTCAAAAGCCTCAGAGACATAAAGTATATGGCAATTAATGATGTGTTTTTTTATTCTAAAGATTCTTTGACAACAAGACCAGTTAACTCCTGGCAACACCTAGCCTACCTCAAAGAAGATAATGAGCATCAAAGATCCTCCTTAGAGAGATGACTTCATTGTGGCAATAAGCCACTGAGCAAAATGACCTCATTTCTGACACATATCGAATTCTGCCTAAAAGTGGGCAAGCTTGGATGCAGGCAGAATCAATGACCAAACTCTGCCAAGACAGGGTAAGTAAGTTCTCAAAAGTTCCTGCCTCACAAATATGTCTGTCAGATATATTGGGCTAGAAGGCTGAATATGATGCTCCAATGTTATACCAAGTGTTGGGTGACTGATCAGGCAGCAAACTATCTCAGTCATTTCTTCATTTTGGAAGCAGCTAACCTGCACTTCCGGTTAACTCAGGTAATTAAATTTTACTCCTTCTCAACTCTCTGATTGGGTTGAAGACCAGATAGTTTAGTCTTACAATTAAGCTTAGTTGGTTAGAGGTTAAGATGTTTTTAGATCAATATAGATGTTTTAAGTTAATAGAGATGAGATATGATCACTAGTTTTTACATTCAGAATTTCAGACCCCACAAGATAGGAAAGATTTCAAGTTTGCCAAATAAAAATGGCCAAATCACTATGAATGTAACATTTATATAATTCCTGATTGTCTTGTGGTTCTTCCTTCTCTGTGTGGTTTATTTTATTCATGTGTAATAATATAAATATATATGTTTAAAAATGAAATACAATTTTAAAAAATATGACAAAATATTAATAACAAATGAGACTTAGCTTTTGTACATTTGAATCTGTCTATCTCCATCATCACACATACACCAGCCTCTCATTTGTTATCCCCCCAAAGGAGCACATTTGATACAACTGTTGAACCTGAACTGATGCATTGTTATACCACAACATAATACTGTACAGTAAAGTTCAATATGGACTTTAATTGTACAAGCTTTATATGTTACATAGAATATTTATTAGCCTAAAAAAAACCTTAGTGATTCGTTCTTTCTGCCCACCAACTAGTAACAACAACTTTTTCCATTGGCTTAATTTTTACTCAGTGTTATGCACTAAAAACCCAGCATTTTATTACATTTTTATTTTTTCTTTTTTTTCAATACTCAATAAAATTTAATTTTTATAAGCATTTTTATTTTTTCATAGAATATATTTTGATCATATTCCCTTCTGGTAGTCCTCTCACACTATCCCTAGTTTCTTACCAACCCAACTTCAAATTATTTCACTAACAAAACCAAACCTACCAAACAGAAACATTACATTAAAAAATCTCAATACCAAGCACACCCCCAAAATACTAAAAGACAATAAATACCAGAAAATAACAACAAACAAACAAAATACACTCTCTCTCTCTCTCTCTCTCTATATATATATATATATATATATATATATATATATATATATATATAT
>OU015745.1:37464733-37489067 GCA_907169655.1 Acomys percivali
TATATATATATATATATATATATATATATATATATATATATATATATTATAGCTTAAATACTCCTGATAATGAAGCCTCATTCCCTGGAGTGTGGTTGATCTATCATCATATAATCAGTGTTACTTCATATTTTTCTTTCAGTTTGGTAGCTGGTAAATTTTTCAATGCTGAAAAAATATCCCATACTTGAGATGCTTCAGGGTTTTCCTATTCATCTTTGGAATGACAACTTGTGCATTTTAAGTTTTAACAGTTATAAATAAATACATGGTAAACCTGAAGGTGCACATTATACATGTATATACTCATTTTACTAGCTTAGTTAATCAATTAAAATGAATACAACTGCATTTTATAAAATTATATTGTTTTATAGCAATCAGTACAAAACTATTGTGAAATTATTCATAGATGATTCAGTTCTGACTTCCTTACTTTTCTATGAACACCAACATACTCTATCATGCAATGAAGGGAAGATTGTGTGTATTTCTTATTTGGGTCTTTGAGATTACTCTTCTTTTTCTACTACAGGGAGAAATGTTTCACTTCTAAGAAGGAAAATATCATCTCATATATAAGTCCTACTTATTTTTGGTCGTATGTGAATTTAGGAAACTCGTCCTAGGATGCCTGGTACAGAAACCTCCTACTTTCATTACTTATGGGAAGAAGACAGCATACTACATTTTATTTTTCATTTCCCTTTCCTCCTCCTCCTTTTCCTTTTCCTCTTTCATTGGTGCTATCAAGAGATTCAATCTAAGGCCTTGTATATCTCTGAGCTACAATTCCAGTCTACGAAACATTTCTTTAGGAATATTCACTATTAAAATAAATTATTTTCCCAAGTACACTCTTGTAGTGTAAGTATAATTGCCCTTAGAAGCTAACACACTTACTGTGAATTAGGTAGGATCATAGCTGCTCATGTTCTTATTTCTCCATGATATGATGACAGATATGAGTGCTTTATAAATTCTCATATGCTACACAAATACAAGTTGTTATGTAATTATCAAAAGAAGTTCAAGATAAGGTTTTGTTTTTCTGCTATGCTAATATACATCTTAGTTTTAATAGCTGAGTAGTATTCCAAAGTGTAGATGTACCAACTTTCTTTATCAATTCTTCGACTGATGGACATTTAGGTTGTTTCCAGGTTCTGGCTATTATGAATAAGGCTGCTATGAACACGGTTGAGCATATGTCCTTGTTGTGTGGTGGAGCATCTTCTGAGTATATTCCAAGGAATGGAATAGCTGGGTCTTGAGGAAGCCCTATTCCCAGTTATCTGAGAAAGCGCCAGATAGATTTCCAAAATGGTTGTACAAGTTTGCATTTCCACCATCAATGAAGGAGTGTTCCTCTTTTTCCACATCCTCGCCAGCATGTGCTGTCACTTGAGTTTTTGATCTTAGCCATTCTGATGGGTGTAAGATGGAATCTCAGGATTGTTTTGATTTGCATTTCCCTGATGACTAAGGAGGTTGAGCATTTCTTTAAGTGTTCTCAGCCATTTGATATTCCTCTGTTGAGAATTCTCTGTTTAGTTCTGAGCCCCATTTCTCAATTGGGTTATTTAGTTTGGTGGTATTTAATTTCTTGAGTTGTTTATATATTTTGGAAATTAGACCTTTGTCAGATGTAGGGTTGGTGTAGATCTTTTCCCAGTCTGTAGGTTGTTGCATTGTTCTGTTGACAGTGTCTCCTTCCTTACAAATGCTTCTCAGCCTCATGAGGTCCCATTTATTAATTGTTGACCTTAAAGTCTGGGCTGTTGGTGTTCTATTCAAGAAGTTGATTCCTATGACAATGTGTTCCAGGCTCTTCCCCAATTTTTCTTCTAAGCAATTTAGTGTCTATGGATTTATGTTGAGATCTTTGATCCACTTGGACTTGAGTTTTGTGCATGGTGACAAATATGGGTCTAATTGCATTTTTCTACATGTAGACATCAAGTTAGACAGGCACTATTTGTTGAAGATGCTGTACTTTTTCCATTGAATAGATTTGGCTTCTTTGTCAAAATTCAAGTAGTTATATGTGTGTGGACTCATTCCTGGGTCTTCAATTTGGTTCCATTGATCAACCAGCCTATTGCTGTGCCAATACCATGCTGTTTTAATTACTATTGCTCTATAGTACAGCTTGAGATTAGGTATGGTAATTCCTCCAGAGGATCTTTTATTGCATAGGATTGTTTTAGCTATTCTGGGTTTTTTGTTTTTCCATATGAAGTTGAGAATTGATCTTTCAATGTCTTTAAAAAAATATGTAGGCATTTTTTAAGGGATTGCATTGGATCTGTAAATTGCTTTTGGTAATATGGCCATTTTTACTATGTTAATTCTCCATGAACAAGGGAGATCCCTCCATTTTCTGATGTCATGTTCAATCTCTTTCTTCAGAGATTTAAAGTTTTTTTTTCAAACAAGTCCTTCACCTGCTTGTTTAGAGTTTCTCCTAGGCACTTCTTTATTTAATAGGGTGAAATTAAGCAGGTCACATGCATTATTGTTTTGGGTTTCAATTCTTTCCTTGAGTGTTTTGGCATAGGAAGACTGCTTGTGGATGTAGTCACTATCAACTTAAACTCTGTGCTTGTTTCTGTGGTCTTTCCAAACAATCAGGGTGTGTTTGCTGAGAAAGTAAGGTACATTCATTTTCTATTGTTTGTTTAGAAAGGACGAAGTAGATGGCACCTGAAAAGGAGATACAGTCAAAATTCAGCATTGCCTCTAGGTGGGAAATGTAACTTGCTACAGAAGGGAAAAAAATGACATTTCCCAATTAACAATTATCTGTAGAGTTATGTCTCTTAATGACTAGAGTGTGTGTGTAAAAATGGCAAACAGATCTATCAGGGAGTATATGCATAGTTAATTATGTCAGAAATAATAAATGTGTGACTTCCACAGGATAAGGTAAACAGCCAATTAAAATAAGATATGATATACACTTTTTCTACTCATTAGTCAAAACATAAAACACTTTAACATTGCCTAAATAATTTACTTGTGTTAAAATAAAGGGAAATGCTTAAAACATTAATAGGGTACTTATAATCTTGAAGTCAATAAGTTGTTATATGATGGTTATGTAAATAATTTATGACTCAATCAGCAAAAAGGGACTAAAGCTTTTCTGCACAGTAAAAATACTTCATGTTTGTCACATATTTCTCCACTGGGCCAAACTATCTCCAACAGGTTCTCACGAATGAAGCCTGTAGGGCTTTTGGTGCTGATGTTCTAGTCCTGTTTCTCTCTGTGGAAATATTACTGTGAACTTTTATTGATGACCCCTGTGATTACAGGATTGTACCAAGTGTTACAAAAGGGTTCAGAGAAATATTCTGGGGTTACACCTGGTTTTTCGGTGAGAGAGAAGATGGATGCAAGCAAAATATAATATATCCATGTATCTGTAATTTGAATATGTAACAAATAAAATTTCTTTAATAGCTAACATACCATTTTTATTTATTCTGAAAGACAAGACAAGTATTTGCAGAATAATTTTACCAAAAAAAAACCCATAAACTATGTTATGTGATCAAATTACACAATATACATAAGTTGTAGAAATGCTTAATACATTGCTAGTCATGATAAAAACTCATACAGCTACTATGGAAATCAGTGTGGATTTTTCTAGAAAATAAATAAAACTAGAATTACTATAACCTCCAGCTATAACTTACCTGGGAGTATAAGGAAAAGCATTCTAAGTCACACCTTGGACAGAGTGGGATATTTATATACATTGCTGCACTACTCACAAAAGGCAAGCCATGAATTCAAGTAGATGTCTATAAAGGTATAGAGAAAACGTGGCACATAAATACATGGAATTTTATTCAGAGACTAAGAAAAATGAAGTCATGACATTTTCAAGAATGTGGATGTAACTACTTACCACTGTGCTACCTGAAATAAGCCAGACTGAGAAAGGGAAACACTGCATGTTTTCTCTTATACATAAAGCCTAGGTGGGTGTGTGTGTGTGTGTGTGTGTGTGTGTGTGTGTGTGTATTTGTGTCTGTGTGTCTATGTCTGGGATTTAGTGATAAGTAATTTCCTCATTGCTATTACAGAATGCCTGAATGGATCACTTAAGTGAAGTTTATTTCAGTTCACAGTTTTAGAGAGATGCCTATCCATCATCTTCCTAAAGAGTATGGTGGTGCTTATAGAAGCAAGAACCTTAAGCTGGCACTCCAAGCCACATGGCAGCAAGAGGCAGAGACTATTGCTGGAATCAGAAGTAGGTCTAGTCTTCAAAGGATCACATTCATGGTCAATGATTAAATCCTAGACTCCATCTATCAAAGGTTAGAAAACCACCAGGAAAAAAAAAAACCATCTGTTGGAGACCAGGTTTTCAAATACATGGACCTCCTAGGAAGCAATCCAGAAGCCAACGGTAATTGTTCAGGCAAATATCTTTACTAAGGCCTTAGTCACATATAACATGACAGAGTGTGCATGAATCTTCATAGTAGAAAACTTAGTATCAAGGAACTATCATTCAGAAATTTCAATCTGCTATCGATTTTTGCTATGTCTTTTCAGGTTAATATTCCTGCAAATTTAGTTTTCTAACTTGTTTGAACCATGAGGTTCTTCAACATATCTTCAAATCCTTAAAAGAATAGGCTACCTAACAGCATACATAACTGAATTGTATGAAAAGTTATGAACATACTAGAAATTGCCTTTTCCTTTTTATAATTCAGATAAAGTAGAAATCACTGGGCTATTTAAAATGTTCATGTTCACTTGTTAAATGTTATAGGAGAATATGAAAGGCTCTATTATGAAATAATTCTGGAATCTTCTTGTAAATTTAATCCTACTTTGACCCTTCAGATGTTCTGATGTAAACTTGGCATGCATATTTGCTGCACAGAATTGAATAGAATTCTTAGACTAGTTTATAGTGTTATTGTGGTTAAATAAGAAAAAGACTGAAAACTTTTTTTCATCACTAATAGGTCATACAATGTTGCCTTCTTCCATCCAAACTATTCCACTTAAATGTGTGTGAAGATGCAGCTGAAGAATTAAAATTTGTTGATGGAAAATGCTTTCATTTTTCGTTTTGGTAACAATAAGATATATGCATTATATATACACACTCTGGACATGGTTATTTAGTCAATTCTCAATTTTTCTAACACCCTGAAATACACAGTTGTCAGTAACTATAAATACCTATAAACATGCACACATACAAATAAGAACAATATTTCTGTTAGTATGTGGTAGCCAAAAACATAATGACTAGGCTGTGTAGATGCCTCAGAAATAAAGCACATACTAATAAAACATGAGGACCATATTATATGCTCGTATCCATTACTTATTTTTAAAGTCCAGTGTGGCTGAGAATGCAGGTAATCACTGCACCAGGGAATGAGAGACAATATGGGCAGGGAAAAACATAAAGGAAAATGGCAAGATCTAGGTTCAGTAAAAGCTCAAAGGAATAAGCAGAATGTGATAAAAGACAGCATATAGCATACATCCTATTCTGTCCTCAGCACACACATGTATGCATATATAAGCACCTGTATACATGCATGTATTCTCATGCATGTGACATACACACACACACACACATACACACACAAACACAGTCTAACAAAAGAAAGCTATTGACATTGGTATAATGCACATTCTGTGGCTATACAGACCATTCGAGAAACCACTAATGTTTTAAAATATAAGTGCAATGAAAAAGGAAAAACACCAACAATAAAATTTACAGAGCAGAATTTTTAAATATATATATATATTTAATTTATTACACATAAATAAAATAAACTACATACACAGGAAGAACCATAAAACAATCAGGAATTATATGTTACATTCATAGTGATGTGCCTATTTGTATTTGGCAAACTTGAAGAAATCATCTTTTCTATCTTGGTGAGTCTAAAATTCTGAATAAAATCAATATCTATCATATCTCATCTCTATTAACTTGAAACATCTACCTAGACATAAAACATCTTAACCCCTAACAACTCAGCCTAATTGTCAGAATAAACTATATGATCTTCAACCCCAGCAGAGACTTGAGAAAGCATAAAAATTAACTGTGTGAGCAGGAAGTGCAGATTAGCAGCATTCAAAATTAAAAAAGAAAGACAGAGACAGTGTTCAGTCTGAACAGTCAACCAAAACTCTTTATAACATTGGAACTTCATCTTCAGCCTTCTGGCCCAATATAGCTGGCAGACATATTTGCGTGGAAGGAACTATTGAGGACTTGCTTGCTCTGTCTTGACAGAATTTGGCCATCAACTCTGTCTGCATCCAAGTTTGCACATTTTGAGGTAAAATTCTGTCTGTGGCAGAAATAAGGACATTTTGCCCAGTGGCTCCATAAGGAGGTTCTTTGATACTCCTCATCTTCTTTGAGGTAGGCTTGGTGTTGCCAGGAGTTTACTTGGCTTATTGTCAAAGAATCTTTAAAATAATAAAAACATCTTTAAATACCATATTCGGTAGGTCTCTGAGGCCTTTGAAGACCTCATATAACTATTTTACCTTATATATCTATAGAATCATATCTATTCATTGAGCCTGGGATATATATTCTTGTGATTAAAATAGACTAGTAATTGACATGACCCTGATTTTATCAACTAACCTGTTCTATGCATCTCGCACACCTCATACAATTATAATTTTAGGACTGTATAATGCTTGTGAGAAATTGTATGTTTTCAGAAAACAAGAACTGAACACTGACATTGGATCAGACCTGACAGGATTCATTACTCTTCCTCTCAGCATACTGGATGCTGGCATCCTGCATCACTCATGTTCTAACCCCAGGCTCCTCAGTTGCTTCCGTCCCAACTGGTCTAGCATTTCAGACTGTCCCACACAGGACTCCTGCTAAGCCTGAAATTTCTCAGCATTTAGAAACTGGACCACAAATGTCATTTCTGGTTTGTTTATCCATTTTTTCCAATTTTATTTGGGCCCCTAAAAGGGTATTATTGACCTCATATTAGCCAGAAGAAAACTTAAGAGAACAACACCTCATGTCCCCTAAGGAACAATGGGTAGGTTTTTTTTGGTTGCTCTCTTGGGTTACAGATGTTTGTTTTCATCTGGAATTGGTTATAAGTTATTATTGGTCTTACACAGAGGATGTCTCTGTTCTCCTTTATCTTTTTTTCATAGGTATAGAGATAGGGGTTGAAAAGAAAGAAAGGGGATCCAGAAATATATAGGGATGTTAGAAAATAAAGTAGGTTATTGAATCTATGCCTCAACTTAAAGCCTTATAATTGTTACTCACAAATAAGGTTATTTTTTAATTCATTAGTATAGAATTTTGTATTTTTATGAAAAATAAGTATCATTTTGACACATTGGTATAGAAGTCAAATTTAAGATTATTCTTCACAACAATGTATACACATACACACACACACAAACACACACACACATATTTCTACTCTAATATGAGATATTGCACACATTCAACTCAATTATAATACAAGGCTTACTTCCAGTACTTAAAGCAGGTTACCAAGATGAGACTTGATAGCTTATGACCACATAGTTGGAGAAGAGGTCCTCTCAGTCACAGAACAAGGGGATGGGAAAAGGGTAAAAGCAGGAGGGAAGGATAAAAAAGGAGGATACAAGTGATGGGATAAAAATTGAGATGTAATCTGAATACATTAATAAAAATACATAAAAAAGAAAGTGCTATTGCAGGCTGTTTAGAATAAGTAAAGTACACAGAGCAGAAACGTAATTATCTGTCATTACGTTACATTAAACATTTTAGAATTTGAAAGAATTACCAACTGACGTCTGAATACGGATGTATACTTTTAAATAACACAAGTATAAGAGCTAATTCCTTAGCTGTATTTGTGGCTTTTATTGGCATTATCTTATGCACTTTTAATCTCACAGATGGTGCACAATAGTATGAAGGTGACTTAGGTTTCTATTTGTTTGGATTTCAGGCAAACAAAAATTTAGTATACTATATAATCTAAGGTTTATATAGTTGTTCAAAATCTCAGCCATGTTGTGTTCCTCTTTTAACTGATAACTTTAAAGCAGTAATTCCTCATTAAGATGTGAGCAATACAGCCTTGTCAGAATGGAATAGCTCTTGTTCCCAATTTTTAAAAACATTTATATCTGTGTTAGAAGTGATGTTTTAATGAACTGTGTATGATCACTGTATGTGTTTTGAAGATACAAAAACACCCACAAAGTCATTAAAATAACTAAAGTCTGCCCTTTAAAAAATGGACTTGAGGTATATTACCTACTTAAAGCTTAGAATTTTCAATTGATTTTGTCTTTCTGGCCATCATAACTTTATTTTCAATATACAATAGCTGTTGTTTTCTTAGCACCAGAGAAAAAGAGATCTCAAATTAACATTGCTGCAATTGAGGTCACAGCTGATTCAGAAAGTAATTTTTCTAACTCCTATATCTTTTCATGTATATGGCATTAAAACAACACCCTATTAAAAAGCTTTATAGAGTTGTAATAGGTAAGACGATCTTAAAGTCAAGTGTGTCATCTAATAAACCCACAGAGTTGTTAAATCGATGTTCTTTCATAGTCATTCAGGTTATATAATACCAAAATGAAGCCTGTAAAAGAAAGAAAAAACATTTTAGACATCCTAAAACACATTAGATGCACTCAGTTTGAAGTGGGAGAGAAATGGAGGTTATTTTTATTTTTTTATGCCACCCATCATGAGAAAGTACGTGGGGTGGGTTAAGGTATAGAGGTGATGTTGTAGGGATGTAGAGAGGTGTCCCCTGTAAGACAGCCAGATATGTATTCCAATACAGCAGGGAATATCCACATTAGGTAAACGTGAGCAAATTAAACAAATGCATAAATTAAACTAAGGTGATTAGCTAATCAAAAATAAATAAAGTTTAAATATTCAATTGCTCATTCACACCTGTGATATCTCAAGAGTTCAATAGCCGGTATAGGTCATGGCCACTTAATTAAACAGGAAATAATAGGACATATCCTTCATTTTAGAAAGAGCTTCAGCAAATCCTGAATTGAGCAAAGTAGCCACTTAAGCTAAAATTTCAATTTTTACTATATCTAAAGCTTTCTATAAGCCTGGAGAATATGGTGACTTTAGTTTTAAGAATATAATTTGTTATTAGATTTTTAATTACTTATTTGAATATATTAATTAATGATTAATTTCCCTCTCTCTCTCTCTCTCTCTCTCTCTCTCTCTCTCTCTCTCTCTCTGTTAAAGAAAGTGTGTGTGTGTTAAAGAAAAGTGAGTACAAGAGGAAATCTCCATGAATCCCACAAAACTTAAATTGATCATTCATGTAGCCAACACCTCAATGATGCTGGTATCTTCTTAGTAGTTATGGGTTCCCATAACCAGCATTGATTGTCTCAGCTAAGCAAAGGTTTTATGTTAGTGGTACGGCTCTCTTGTTAATCATAGATCATCAGATCCAGCTGAGAGGCACCATATATTCTTAGTTCATATCAAAATATCATATGGATGGCTCTCAAAGAGTATTTGCTTCCCTCTGAAACTTCCCAATCCAGGCTTTCATTGTCTGCATCTCTTTCAGTACTCATTTCTATCTCCTAAGCTTCCACAAACAGTTTATTAAGCCCTAAGAACTCTGACAGCTTCCTTATGCAAAAGTTCCAAAGTCTTTCCACAACCCTCCCCAAAACAACATGGTCAGGTTTGTCATGTCAATATCCCAGGAACTGGGTACAAATTACTGAATTAGATACTTTTCTATTGCTGTGATAAAACATCCTGAACAAAAGCAACCTGGGGAGGAAAGCATTTATTTGCCACATTCTTTCAGGTAGCAGTCCACAAACATAGGAAGCTATGGAGGAACACTGCTTGCTTACTTGCTCAGCTTGCTTTCTTATAAAACATCCAGGACCACAAGCACAGAGATGGCAATGCACCAGTGAACTAGGGCATCCTGTATCCATCATTAATCAAAAACATGCCCTACAGACCATGCCTTTAGGCCAGCCTTATGGACGTATTTTCTCAATTAAGATTTCTACTTTGCTGATAAGTCTTTATTTGAGTCAATTAACAAAAAGCATGCAGAGCAAAGGATATCTGAAGAAGAAACGTCTTCTCTCACTATCACTAGGCTTTGTGACAGAAAATATGGCTGGAGAGCCTAACCAGGTACTGAGCAGAACTACATTAAATCAGCCAAGCTGCACTCAGAGTGGTGCCAGAGCACATCCTTGGGGGAAAGTAATAGAATCTACAGGGAAAGAACTGGGTGGAAAACTATGTGATGCAAACACCAATGCACTTGTATGTGTATCTTTACTTGATTATAACAGTTAACTGTACTGTTGATGTTCATTTAGAAGCTTGGGTTTTCTGTAAATACTTCAGAAACATTATTTACTGTAATTAAAAAAAATACCTGAAATCATTTCTTTGTAAATAAAACATATACAGGGATTTGCTTAAAAAAAAAAAAAAAAGAAAGAAAGAAAATGCTGATGAGCATATCTTACCACATAACAATAAGAGTAACATCTTTGTAACAACATTTCAATTTCTGTTATCATAAAGACAAACCAGTTAAACTCTGTATATGTATGCACTTCATGAACCATAATTAATTTATTTCCATGTTACTAAATAATAAATATACTTTTTAATTCACTGATGTACAAAAGATACATAGATTATATATATATATATTCATACACACATACACACAATATATATAATGAATAGTGGCAAGTTTTCAGTTAGCTAATCAAGGCCTTATTGGCTGTAAACTGAACATTTTCCAAGGCAGGGCACGGAAGCCAGATGTCTGACATAGACCCAATGTAAAATTGTAGCTACAAAGTTGTAACTTCAGAAGATGTAACTTCAGTTTCCTGGGAGTCATGTGTGTTCATTGGAGGAATGGAAAACAAGTATAGTCTTGTAAGAAACTTGTTGAAGGATAGAGACAAAGTGGTATCATCTTTCTTATAATGCTCATTATCTCTTTCTAAATATTTGGTCCAGGAAGTCCAACACATGACTCCAAAACCAACATAGAGTATTAGTGTGGTTCTTGGTTGCCTCTCAGAGATTTAAGAGAAGGCCCTATTGCTGAAGAAACAGAACCCTGGAGACACAGATTTCAGATGATTCCAGCTGGATTTAATCTGAACAGCTCCTTCTTCTTGAGGTCTAGCTACCACGGTACTAGATGTAATTTGCAGGCTTCCCAAGGAGGGAAGCAATTAAGAGTCCTACCCCGCGGTAAAACTCACAAATCACAACAATGGCCAACATGGTAAGATATATGTAAAGTTACAATAAGCCACACTCAAAAGCTATTGGCAAACAACTGCTCTCTAAAAGAACTTAGGGCCCACTCATCACTTCTGTATCTATGGCTCATTGAATATCACAGAGGAGGATTTAGGAAT
Source organism: Acomys percivali (assembly GCA_907169655.1). Taxonomy (NCBI): domain Eukaryota; kingdom Metazoa; phylum Chordata; class Mammalia; order Rodentia; family Muridae; genus Acomys; species Acomys percivali. The sequence continues at coordinate 37,476,221 of OU015745.1, forward strand.
ATTGTAAGAGCCAGAATACCAGGGAGTCTACTGTGAAACAGTCTTCCTCAGAAATGGCTGCAAAAACATTAACTTACCACTGGCATTATCAACACACATAATAAATATGGAAGAATTCTCATTGGGTGAGACTCGTAAACAAAGAACTACCAGCAACTAGTGACTGCAAAGAGAGGGAAAATTAACCTTCTCCAGGGAAGAGCTCCCCAACGCAAACTGGTTAGCCTTCAAACTATATAAAGGAGATGAAGCAGGTAGTATTTATATATTAATGCATTAATATACATATATGTGGATGTAACAATAATAATCAAAGAAAAAGAGGTGATCAGTGTGAGAATAGAAGGCACATGAAAGAGGTTGGAGGAAGGGGACTTGAGAGAGCCTGGAAGGAAGGATAGGTGGGGAAGGTGATGTAATAGTGATGAAAAAAAGTAATCTAATTGGGAAATGGAATTTAATCTCCTTAATTGGCATCTAATGTTTACCTGCTATAAATATAAACTACTATACTACATATTATAAATTTTTACTATTTAATTTGTCTCTGGCATTTCTTGTTGGTATAGTTTTGGCAAGCACATATCAACATTTAAAAACTCAAGAGTGAATCCCTACACCATAAAAACATTGAATGGAATAAATGTGATGTTTATAACTCACCACGTGTACAGATCAGCACAGCAAGGGTGCAATAAATGCTTGCTTTCAGAATACTGAATACATATAATAGAAAAGAATACAACATTGACAGTCTTTGCCCAGGGCACACTGCTGGTAAATCATAGAAGTAAGTTTTGAACTCAGGGTTATTCGATTCCACTGATCTTTCTGAATCCCTATTCATCTGTTCTGTCTCTGAATATTCTGATAGCTATTGGTTTAATTATTATTCATTCTGTAAGAGTAAAACTCTTTTTTTCCGTTTTTAAAGAGAGATTAAAATTGGAGGCATCGAGAAAGGTTGCCTGTTATCTTGAAATGAATCTGGCGCACACAGTGAGGAGGGGACTTTGAAGCTAGCACGTGGGACTTAAATTGTAAGGCCTGGCCCTGGAACCCGCTTTTGAATGTTAAGAGAAAGACTAAGGCAATTTAAGTCTCTTGCTTAGCTTAGTGAAGATGACAACAGAAGAGTCTTTTGAGCTTTATGCAAAGACACTCACTCAGACAGATTTACTCTTAGAAATTTTGGGAGATGTAAAGTCCAGATAGAAAGAGTGAATGTGGATTTTCAACCCTGCAAGTGATGATCTTGGCCAGAGAAAAACAGGAATTAGCAAAGGTGTCAGCCAGCACAATGAACCACAGTCATTATGAGCAATTGCACTGTCTTCAGGAAAGAACATTGAAAGGTTACATGTTTAGGGTTCAAAGAGGATTTTGTGGAGGATTGTTCTCCAAGGTAAGACATTTCTTAGAAGAGTTATAAACACCACAGTCATACAGACACACAGACAGACAGCAGCATAGAAGGGACTCTGGGGGAGAGATCAGGCCTGCACAGCAGAGTAGGGATTCCTTCTTACAGGTCCCAGAGGAATGAAATTCCATGCAGCTTGTTTGTTGGCTAGTACTTAGCCCTGGCCTGCAGCCAGGCTGTCCCAAATTATTAAGCAGCTGAAGCAGGAGGCCAGACATTCTGGAGAATGAACAGGTGACTCATGAGACTTAAAAGTGAGAAAAAGGAAGAAATCCTGTAAATGGTGTGGGGGAGGGGGCAGCGAAGCTGATATAGCTGTAGGCCTCTAATGTGTTAGCCCCTGGGAGCCAGAGGAGACTACAAACTTTCTTGGAGAGGTAAGAAGGGTCACTTGCTATTTTCCTTAAACCCAGGGGAGTCCCTTAGGAAGTGAGAGACTCAAAAGTAGGTTCTCGGCAGGAGATTTCTATTTTCTTTTTTTTTTTAAATTTTTATTTTTTTACAAAATTTATTCAGATTACATTGCGATTGTTATACCCTCATTTGTATTTTCCTGTTTCCCTGTCCATCACTTTTTCACCCTATGGCCCTCTCCTAGACCTGTGACAGAAGGGTCACCATATGATCACAGCCTATCAGGTCTCATCTGGATAGCCAGATTCCCCTTCCTTTGAATGTCACCAGGGACTCCGGGTGAGAGTGGTATGAGAGAATGGGGAGATAGAAGGACCCAGAGAATCCAGGAAGAGTACAAGAAGACCATCAAGGCTGGTGGATCTGGAACCAGGGGGCCCTGCACAAACTCCTGTACCAACCAAGATCAATGTGTGCAGTAAACCTAGACCCCCTATTCAGATCTAGCCAATGGACAGCGCGTTCTCCACAGTTGTGTGGAGAGAGGGGACTGACACTGACATAAACTCTGGTGCCCCCTATTTGAGAGTTCCATTTTCTTCACAGTAACTATAGTACATAGCCTGCTGCAGGTGGGCTTAGCTGAACATATCCTAGCATGGAAATTTCACTACCTTCTTCTTAAAATATAGTTTCTTAAACCATGATCTAGAACCTAGTATATGTATTTTCCTAGCAACACAGCCAATAGATAAACTTCTCAACATTCTTTTTTCTTTTACTGCTTTCAAAATCAAATAACAAGGAAAACAAAATCCTGGTGTTAAAGTATTGGTAGCTACACTCTAGAAATCTGCAATTAACGCTACAGCTGTGTTGTAAATATGCATCAGTAAACCAATTCACAAATATTAATTTAGTATCTCTCTCATGACTTTCATTTTTCTGACCGAGAAAAAGGTTCAACATTAGCTACTGAGAGAGTAAATGTTCTCCAGTCCTTGTTAGACCAATCAGCTGGAATAATGACACTTTGAATATGTATGTGTCAAGAAGACAATAAAATGGAATATAGTACACATTCTTTCATTGTTCCATAAAATGCTAAGGAACAAAGCAAAGCTTCTTAAAAGGTAAGAATGTCCAGATGCCAGTTTGAATGCCTAGCCTTGTGGTATCTGAGATAGTTTTGTATAATAAGCAATATATTTTACACCCTCTAACTCTTAAACTGCATATAGCAAATACAAATTATAGAAGCTTAGCTTTGTAATTATTAATCAGAGCTTTATTGCACAAAAGTTATTATTCTTTAATATCCATAGAAATCTTCAGTACCAAACGAAACAAATGACTTAAGAGTAGCTGGCATGGGATTCTTGGGCTAAAACATGCAATTAGATATAAACTGAATGTCTAGACCGTCACAGTCTTAAAGCAGTTCAAAGCTTTTTCATTTAAGATTTTAGCAGCTTTTGGCTTTCAGAATCAGTGTTCTCTATTTGGGGACATTTCTGCTTCCTTTAGGACACTTCTGCCAGCTGACAACAAGGATGTTGTTCCAAAATGAAATTTGGATCCTGTTTTAAATTGAATCTCACCCTCCAAAGTAAGCAATAGATGGAAGCTTCATATTAAATAATCAACTTTTAATTAAATTCTTTGCAGTTGTATGATCTCTATTCTCAACAAGATGGTAAATGCTTTGTATTTTAATTTAGTTATTTATGTGCTACACTAAAAACTTAGAGAGTGTGGCCTAACAATGGATTCTGTCCATCACATAGTAAAGTGCTCATAATGTCAGAGTCATCAGGTGAACTCAGATCTTGATTGCACCTTGGCCATGTCTGATGACCGTTTTGAATTTGAGTATCTTAGGTAGGTTAAGCCTCTGGCTGCATCTACATCCATTGAAGTCATTTCTGTTGTTTAACTGTAGGCAGCACAGTGATCATGGCTTTGACCATGAGACCAAGGCAAGGTTCTTATCAAGAAAAGAGGTTGAGCTAGTAATGCAGATATATCAGTATTCAAACAAGGTACTCATAACATGGTTTCATAATACAAAAATTAAATTTATACATAATAATTACTAGTAACATAGAGCTCTCCTAAAGATTCTAGTGAGCATAGTATAGATATACTTGCAAAGCCCTGTTAATGTCAACACTCTACACAATATCCAAGATATGATCCACTATCAAATGAGTGGATAAAGAAAATGTGAAACAATACACCATGGAGTTTTGTGTCAGTTTTAAGAAAAAAAGTTAACTTCATGGCACTTTCGCGAAAATGGATGGATCTAGACGACACTTATTATTTGAAGCAAACACACATCTTTGTTCCATCTTAAAACATGTGATGATGTTTCACACATATAACTGAATGAAAGGTGTCAAAGATTACATTCCTATAGGAAAGAGTTAAATAGGCACTGACTACACAATTTCAGAGCTCTAAGATAGTCTTGATAGGAATTAGCAGGTGTTAATTTTAAGTTACAAAGTTCCTAGTGAGAAGAGTCCCAAAGAAGTTAAACCCCAGAGGGACTTACAGCTTTTCCTAATATACTTTGGCTAACACACAGGATTTGTTGACCATGAAGCTCACCTAGCAACCAGTTAGCTAGCCAGTTGAATTGTTGTAGGCAAAGCAGTACATGATCTCTGCTCTACTCAACAGGGCCCCAATATTCCATTTTTTAAGCTAACTGAACATTTAAGCTTATTAATAGTCATTGTCATTGTAGAGCTCCATAGTTTTTCATTGCTCAAAACCACCCTGGGAGATGTTTTCCTAATTCTAATTCTCTTTGGAGTCCAAATCTAAATCCTCTTTGTTTCCAGCCTCTGCACTGGGAGCTAATGACCTCAGTGAAAGAGAAATGTTTCTCAGAGCTGTGCTTTTATGCCAATGTACAGAGAAAGTAGGACTTCAAAAAGAGTAATTGCAGTCCACCTTAATCTACCGCTTTCAATTTTAATTGATGTGGCATCCTCAAAGGAACCATTAATTTATTACCCATTCTACTTCAATTGTTTCCACCAAGGTGTGTTTTCCCATCTTTTGTCCCAATCTTAACACACACACACACACACACACACACACACACACACACACACACCTGCATATATAACATACACACATATATGTATATATATTTTTATACATACACATATATGTATACCTATATATGTACACCTGTGTATATATGTATATGTATATATGTACATCTGTGTATGTATGTGTATCTATATTCCCCAAAATTAAACTCTGATTGTTAGAAATATGACCAGTCACAGCATATATTGATGTTATTCCCCCAAAGTAGTAATTTCTACTCCATTTGTGTCTCTATAACCTATTCTTGTCCCAGAGGAAAAAGATTAAATGAATCAACACATGTGTAGTCTTTTGAGCTAACACTTAATGAAGACTTTGAAATGCCCAGGAGTAAAGGATCACAGACTGGTAAGCATTATTATCTTCATAATAAATGATTTTACATTTTCTTTCCCTTGTGATACTTTCATTTTTTTAATTTTTTTACTTCTCTTGAGGTTAACTTTTAAATGAATAAGAATAACAATTGTAGACTACCATTTTATAAATTTGAGAAACACTTGAGCACCCTACATCCCTTAATCAGCTGCATTTAGAAAAGAAACATAATACCAGAGTTTCATTAATTGGCTCAGACCAAAGCAAAATTTCATTTCAACTTATTCCTATGTTGCTAACAGATGGATTAATGCTGAGGTTTCTTAAAGATCTTGAAGACACTTTTATCCTGAACATATGACCATGTGGCTTAGTCAAGCTCTAATTTTTAAAATAAGTCTCTTCAATGTATAAATTTACATTTAAAAGTATATTACACAAATAATTCTGCTACTGAAAGCAGAGAATGTTTGAAAATTAAGTCCTACTTTTAAAAAATTGTACTTGTGTCAGTAACTCAGTAGGAGATGAACTCCTTGGTTATAATTTCTAATACAAACAGTGAGTCAGAGAAGCTTGCAAAATGTTTGATGGCATGTGTGAGATGTATATGGCATAGAAATACTGTCATTAGGAAAGTAAGCTATTATTTGTCAAACATAGTTTTCTAATTGCACCAAATATGACATGAATAGAGATATTTTGGCAAACATTTGAAAGTGATTTTTATAATCACTGTAATGGATATTAAAACAAAACAACTCTGTGCCATGAAAGGATTTTTCTCAGAGGCAGGGTTTGTGCTACATGACAGACACCAGACATCGGAAGGAGAAAAACACGACTTTCTCCTTCTGGGTGTGACAGATGTGCATTCTGTAAAAGAGGGCACATTGGGAAGAAAAAGCATACAGATGTATTTAATACAATATAAATGACGCTGGACCCTTAAAAACATAGTACTAACACCCCAGGAGAGCTGTATTTTTTTAAATAGACCACACTGTCGAAGTGTAAGTGAGCCAAGACAGGATCCAATGGACTGATGAGAACTAGAAGACACTTACAAAGCATCATCTTGTCTCTGTTGGGTAGTATTTTCTTCTACTGGATTCCTAGCCGATCATCAGTTGCCTAAGGATGTTTATCAGGTGGCAACTTTTTTGGCCTGCTCCAGAAAGTTCAAAAGGAATAGTGAACACCTCCCAGCTTCTGCTCTTTAGTACAGGGCAACTTAACCACATTTGAACTAACATTGCTGAACTTTCCTTACTGCGTTTGACTTAGATATTGAGTTTGTTTTCTTTTATTATTATTAATTTATTCATATTACAACTCAATTGTTATCCCATTACTTGTATCCTCACGTTCCTCTCTCCCTCCTGCTTTCACCCTATTTTCCTCCCCTAGGCTAGGTCTATGACCGAGGGGGACCTCCTCCCACTCCATATGGTCATAGGCTATCAAGTCTCATCTTGGTAGCCTGTTATTCTTTCTTTGAGTCCCATCAGGCCTTCCCACGCAGAGGACATGGTCAAGTTTGCTTTCTACAGGGCTCCTTGAAGAAAAAATGAAATAGAGCTATGGCTATAGGTGAGAAGTTGAGGTGCTTGCTTAGTATATGCACATAACCATCTCAATCCAGCACTGTGTGAACTAGGTGCCATGGTGTCAGCCTATAAGCCTAGGACTTGAGTGGTGTGAGCAAAAGGCCCATGAGCTTAGAGTCATTCTCTGCAATACAAGAATTTTAATACTGGCTTAAGCTACATGATACTTTGCTTCAAATTAAAGTAAAATGAAACAAAATATTTGAAACAGATTATGAATATAACACAAATAATTTTTAAAATCAAAATTATCCAAGAATTAAGTAAACGAAACACTTAAAGATGAATATAATGTTTAATAAGTGTGGAACAAAGAATCGCTACTTGTTTATCAAAGTTTAGTGAAGTTCTGAATTTTCTCAACTTGAGCTTAATATACTGGGGCTTTCTTGCTGTCTTTGCTTCAGGCACAGATTTCAAGAACAGGAAAAGTCCCCCTACTTCTTATGACTCTGTTTATTCTTTCTAGATCACAATATTGAGTGCTGTCAGGTCTGCTTAGCCTTGGACTCCCCTATGTTTGATGTTTTCATTTACTAAAATTCAGTTTGTTCAGGATTTGTGTATGCTGTCATGCTTGATTTTATCTTGTATTAATTACTGTCCAGTTGCAGTTTGTTTAGGTCTATCTTGATCAGGAACAAAACTTGGATTAAAAAATTCAAGAAAAAAAAGGATTTATGTTGAAATTATGACCATTATTGTGCAACATTCTTTCTAGATAGTTCCATCACCTACAGATGGTTAAAATTATCTTACTCATGACTGAAACATAAGAAGACTTCACTTTGTTCCAACAGTCTGTTCATTCTGTGAGTAACTGCATCCTTTTAATCAAGCCTGTTGTTCTGTTTCTTTTTCTTCTTTTTTTTTTTCGGTATGCTAAAATACTATGACTGAAGACAACTTGAGGAGGAAATGTTTTATTTCTTTTTACAATTTATGAATAGAAGCCAGGCAGGACCTCAAGGCAGGAGCATGCAGCAGGAAGCGAAACAGAGGGCATGGGAGGGGTGCTGCTTACTGGCTTGTTATCAATGACTTACTCAGCCTGCGCTCTATACATCTCAGAAGCACCTTCCTCCTTTGTTTTGAGCTCTCCCACAGCAACCATTAATCATTAATCGTCCTAGAGGCAAATCTGATGGAAACATTTTCTCAGTTAATGTTTGCTTTTCCTAGATGATTCTCGCTTGTGTCGAGTTGACAAAACAAACAAACAAACAAACAAAAAAACACATGAAACAGCTACTAATCAGTGGACTGCTGATTCTCCATGTGGAGGGGAGGGGGTCTGCTGCTGAACCTCTGACATGCACTCTATTGCCCATGTTTTGTTCACTGCACCTTGGCAAGATTGTCTAGCAGGCACACAGAGGATGGGGATGCAGGCTATCCTGATGAGACTTAGTTGCAATACAGTTGGGGTGGGAGGGTCCCCCATCAGAGTTCTAGGGGAGGGGAATAGGCAAAAGAGGGAGGGATGGTGGGGATGGGAAGATAAGAGGGAGGGGATAACAATCAGGATGTAATGTGAATAAATTTCATTAAATATAAAATACACATTTTTAAAAGGAAGGAGAATCTTGATCTCAAGGAAATTTTCATAGTTCCTTTAGTCCAGTAATGAGTTTCTGCCTACCCAAATGATCCTACAAAGTAGTATTTGTTTTCAAGTGAATCTCATCACAGAAAAAGTATTAATGTCAAATACTAAAGTAATGTCTCATTTGGAGATTGAGATACTTTATGATGTAATTTCTCATACATTTTTGTACATGTTTTGTGCATTTGAGGGTTTGACTCTGTAGCCCAGGCTTACTCAGAACTACTGAACTAACTTCTTGATTCAATCCCAAATCCTGGGATTATTACAGGCCTGTGCCATTATACCCAGTTTTTGTTTACTGTACTTCATAGGTCACAAAGTCCCGTTTCAAAACATGCATCCATTTTCCATTCTACTGTAATCAGCAGCCTTAACTTTTTTTCAGATCCTCTCATCTCTTTCCTTTAGCTGTACAATGGTCTTACTATCTTTTGTGTCATATTCTCTATTTATTTACTTCACTCTTAGGTCAGTGCATATATACATGTCATGTGTGTGTGTTTTCCTGTGCATGAGTGCAAGTCCATACACATACCAGGGGACACATGTACATGTAAGAAAACTAACTAATGTGTAGTTTAAAACATTCTACCTTAGTTGTGATTGGGCGTCTTCATTAATTCCCTGCTATGAACCATAGGGTGGTTGCTTTATTAGCTTTTAGAAATGCTCCTACATCTGCCTTCCGTCCTACTACACCAGCAATGGAGCTACAGTTCACATTACTGCATCCAGCTTTGCATGGGCTTTGGGGGTTGGAACTCAAGTCCTCCAGCTCTCAAAGCAAGTGTAGGTGTGCAAAAGAAAGAGATAGAGTTTCAGCTGTCAAAATATATTGATAGTGTGTGAAAACTCTCTCTCGCTCTCCTGGCTATTCAACTCAAGGGAGGTTGTATGATATCACCGTAACAAGTCTCTGCTACAGAAAGATATACATAAAATAAAGAGTACATATCTCACATATTTGAAGGGTTGCTTCAGGAGGGGATTATTATAAAATTGTTGACTTGAAGAAGTCACTGTTTAAATTAGTATTTGGTACTATTACTGCAGTAGGTAGTGAATTTTTTTTCCTAGATGATTTTCCCAGTTTTTCCAAGGGACACTGTATATCTTTCAAACAGCATAGGAAAATATCCCCAAACTGCTATTTGATTAAAAACATGCCAGGCATGAATTCAAATAAAATATTCTCGAGGTTCATATGGAACCACAAAGAGCCAAAAAAGTAGGGGTAAGCAAGAATAATGATTGAGGTATCATAGTGTCTCAAATAGTATGATACTGGCATTCAAAATGACATATTAGTCAATTGGATAGAACAGAAATAATTCCCTAGAATAAAATTTCCTCCATCAACTAAATCTAGAGAAAGGAAACCATAATCATGTGCTGGAGATTGAGTGTCTCTTAAATATGTAGTTGTGAGTAAGAAAGGTGCCCACATATAAAAGATTGAACCTCAAATGATCCCGCATGCCAAATTACAAAAAAAAAAAGATGGATCACACACCTGAGTGTAATGCTGGAAATTTTTGCATGATTATATTGGATTTATATCATTCCACCTCTCCTTGTCCTATCTTCTAATCCTTCAGTGTTCTCCCTTTACTTCATCTCAAATGCATGACTTCTACAATTATTACTTTTAAATATATGGTTTATACACACACACACATACAGACACACAAACACACACACACACACACACACACACACACACACATTTAACCTACTGAGTCCATTTAACATTGCTATATGAGCAGGAATTTAGGGCTGAGCCCTTGGGATTGGATAACTGTCAGGAGCTCATTCTCTGGAAACTCATCCTTTCTAGCAGCACTCATTGATTTTTCTTTAGCTCATCATCTAAGAGTGAGGCTTTGTGAATTTCCCTTACCTATGATGACATTTAGACTGGTATGGTTATTATACTGCTCTTATTTATGTAATCATTTTGTTGATATTTCTGCTTTAGCTACAAGAGTGCTGGTCCTATAGCTATTACAATCTCTCTCCATCACTTTCCCAATTTTTAAAATGAGTTAAATAAAGAGAATAAGAGGCTGAGGAATGTCTAACCTCCACTAATACTTGGAACTATTAACTTAAAGAAAGAAACAATTCAGGACATTCTTGGAGACACTGGATGGCCATTTACTTTTCGGGAAAGTATCTCTAGAGTACAGGAACCAGAAGAAAACATCAAAGCTTCTGCTGAACAAAAGAAGCAAAGAAAGAATAGAGTTGGAGAAAATGTGTGTCAGAAGTTCATCCAGTCTCTTCTCAGTGACCCTATGAGCATATACAGAGGGAGGTAATCCCTCTGAGGAACAGTCATAGGGGAGGGGAATAAGGGGAAAATGGGAGGGAGGGGAGAATGGGAGGATACAAGGGATGGGATAACCATAGAGATGTAACAAGAATAAATTAATTTAAAAAAAATAAATAAATAAAATAAATAAATAAATAAATAAAGGCGTTCGCCACCACAAAAACAAAAAAAAAAAAAAAAAAAAAAGAAGTTCATCCAACACAGAGTTAGCAACAACCAACAACCAATGCCAAAATAAAAACAAACAAACAAAAAAACCCTTGCAATGATTTAAAATAGACATTTTTCAAAGTAGAAACTATAAATCAGATGCATAAAGGAGAAGGAAGGAGGGAGGAAATGAGGAAGAGCTAGACAGACAGACAGACAGACAGACAGAGGAGATGCAGGACTCTTACTCTTGAAATGCCTATCAAATTACAACGAAACTAAGCCATACATTGGTTTGAATGGTTATCATACACAGGAAAAAAGAGTTAGAGGTTGTAATTAGGATTTGAAGAAATACAATTGTTCTCTTATGTACTGTTGATAAGAATATTAATTAAGAAATTTTAATTAGTGGGATATTATGAAAACCAGTATGTATTCTACTCAAAACAACAACAACAAAAAGAACCAACAAACCCTCCTCCCCAAAAAATCAAAAATAGTAAAGAAAACAAAACAAGAGAAAATAAACAAAAAACAAAATAAAAAGAGGCTGGAAAGTTGGCTTCTATGGATAAATTCATTTGCTACCAATCCTGATGACCTTTGGTCTCCTGGACTCATAAGGTTAAAGGAGAGAATTATTGTGGTAGTTTTAGTTTCTTTTAAAAGTCAGTTACATTACGCAGACAAGATTTTCTTTTAATCCCGGGTGTATGGAGCTACTTTAGTTTGGCTACAGCTGTTAACTACGATTGTCTCCTGCCAGCTGCAGATAGTTTAAGTCTGAGGACTCTCAGAGGGTATAAATATCAGAGCCAGAAGAGAGCCAGGGGAACTCGAAGGAAGAAGGAAAATGCTGCTCCTGGTAATGGTTGACACAGACTGATAGATTGATGAGAAGTCAGAGATATCCTGAAATGAAGATTTGACCTCCCACAAGGAACCCAGTGACCCTAACCAGCAAGGAGTAGTAACGATTCTTGTGCTTCCTTCTTCCTTCTAACCTTTTTTCTCTCCTACCTAGTGTTGGGAGGTCGGAAGGTATTAGGGTATGAAGGGAGGTAGAGGAATAAGAAACCCAAATAAAAATATATTTTAAAGAGGCTCAACAGAGAACCAACTCCCAATATTTACCCTCTGATCTCCACAAGTTCATGTGGTATGTGCATACCAATACCTGCCCTCCCCCCAATTATTGTAAAATTTTTTTATTACTTTATTCTTGTTACATCTCTATGGTTATCACATCCCTTGTATCCTCCCACTCCTTCCTCCCTCCCATTTTCCCCTTATTCCCCTCCCCTATGACTCTGACTGAGGAGGACTTCCTCCCCCTTTTTATGCTCATAGGGTATCAAGTCTCTTCTTGGTGACCTGCTGTCCGTCCTCTGAGTGCCACCAGGTCTCCCCCTCCAGGGGACATGGTCAAATATGAGGAAACAGAGTACATGTTTTAAATACTAAAAATTACAACTACTATATAAATCAGCTGTTGCCACTTGGAGTATATGCATAAATATTGTATCACCATAACAAAATAATGCCTGAATACTTAATATCTTATGTTACTATTCTTTAAAACGTCAAAGACATGGTATTAGTCCATGTAGTTTTTGACAGATGAATAAATAAAATGACATATACATATATACATGTAGTGCACAAACACCTACTTATCTACACACAAATATACATGCAATGGATCCTTAAAGAAGAATGAAATCATGTCATTTGCAGTACAATGAAAAAGACTAGAAGTTAATCTGTTAAGTGAAGTTAGCCATGGATGAAAAGATAAATACTACAGATCTCATTCATGTGTGGAAACTGAAATTTATAACCTGATTATAGAATCATGAGATGTAGAAGGTGTGTGTGTGTGTGTGTGTGTGTGTGTGTGTGTGTGTGTGTGTGTG
>OU015745.1:37489077-37500712 GCA_907169655.1 Acomys percivali
TGTGTGTGTGTGTGTGTGTGTGTGTGTGTGTGTGTGTGTGTGTGTGTTCAGGTTGTAGAAGAAGAGTTAAAGAATTTGATCAGTTTATATTAATTCCCATATAGAATCCCATTAATATGTATTATTAACGTGTTTCAAAAAATTATAAGATAATTTTAATCTGAATTAAATCAACCAAAGCAAGCACTCACTCAAGGTTTGAAAAACATGGTTTTGTTTTCCATTTGAATTTAGCATAGTGTCTGGAACAAGAGGTCTTTAATAAGCAGATGTGGACATAAAACTGTAGGTTCTAGTTCAAACATGGTAATGTCTCTAACCATAAGAACCATGCTGGAGGAGTGACTAAGAAACAATGTTACAATAGAGATTAATGAATGCATAACCAACATCAGTGTTATGGTGATGTTAACAGGCAAAAGAAATATGTGAGCCTGACCCCTGGAACTGTAAATGTGATTAAATGTTCTATGAAACCCTTTTTCTGCTGTAAAATGGAATAACCAGCATACATTTAAATCAATTTTTCCCCAGATTTCGTTTAAACCTAGGTGACCTTTCAAAATGTCTTTTAGTTAAGTTTTTTGAATGTTTCATTGAAATTCCAAATGATCTGGATCTGAAATGTTTGAGGGTGTAGAATTTAAGCTATTGGGGGTTCGGGTCTTAGCTACATTCCATTCTAGGGCACCAGCCTGAGCAGGTTAACTTCTGTGTTTACACTTTTTACCTTTGAAAAAAAGTAACAGTGGTACTCTCTTAAAATAGTGGAAAAATTAATTTGGCTGCTGCTAAACATTTGCATAAATGGCCCCCAATAAGGCTCATTTTGAAATGTATCTCCATAGCAAAGTATTCAGGGTAGGGTGAGTAGAAGCATGAAGAGATGACCTGATTGCAAGGACCGTGGCATCTTGAAAAGAGTAACCCACTCACAATCTTAGGAATTCAGGGGATAATGGCTTGTTACAATAGAAATGCTCTGCATTGTGCTTGTTCTGTCTTTGTCATGTCCTCCATGTTACTTTCTTTTTTTTGCTTTGTTTTGTTTCTTTTTTTTGTTTTGTTTTGTTTTGTTTTGTTTTATATTAAAGCCTAACTTCTATCTACTGTGGTGGAAAAAGAGAAAAAATGATAGGAATCAGTTATATTCACCAAGATGTTTTCTGTGGCCACAGTCCTATAGACAATAATCTGTGACATTATTCAAATTAAAGCACTGAACTCAGGAAAGGTCTCAGATTTGCATTAAGAAAGCCATCAGATCAGACAGTGAAACTATACAGAATGAAACTTCTATTAAATCATTTTTGAAAGGATACTTTTATAAAAACAATGTGTGTTTACATGCCAATTTAATTCGAAAACTATATAAAATATTGAATGCAAGTGTTTCCTAGTTATCTTCCAAAGGAAGTTATAAATAAATATGAACACATCATAAAGTTAATGATTACAGATTTTATTTTTATTTATTTTATTTTTATACAAATAAAATGTTATTTAAAATAAAAGAGCCCATTGGTTCTGAGTAAAATAAAAAGGGTTCTGCTTTCTCTTAAGGCTCCTTTCTTTTTGTTGGGTTGTCTTATGCAGCCTCAGTGTGACAGGCTTTGTTTTACCTTATGTCCTACTTTGCCATATTTGTTTGTTGTCTTTTAAAGTTATATTTTTATTTCCACTTAAATACAAATACAAGTTACTCTGCTTAGTAAGCTGATTTCAAGTTTTTCAAAATACCATACACATAGTAGTATCAACTGTAAAAGACTGTTAAAAATGAAACTGTTATATCCATGGAATTAAAAGAAAGAAAACATAAGTCTGGCTGTGTGGTATAACAGATATCACACTAGACATCTAGATAAAAGGAAAAAATATGAATTAATGTCGATCATCCTTAAGCCAAAGAAAACAATAGATTCAAGATAAATGCTTCATCCTCACTATAGTCAACTGTTAATGAAATATAAAGAACTTGATAGTCATGAAGAAGAAAAATGAATGTGACAAAACATGTTCTCAAATATCAAAAGACTAGTTTTGCCTCCTAACTAGAGAGGCAAAGTCGAGAAGAATCAGGAGTTACACTTCCTATCAAATTGAATATGTTACCACTTTCTTCACTGAAAGCAAATCCATTTGTTAAATGGCTCCCAGATGTATCTCTATGAAGAGATTGTAGGATGCCTATGACAGAGAAGTGTTCTTTACTTGAGTGGAATTCAACAGAGTGGCTTAACCTTTGATAAAATATACATTACCTCTTAAGATAAGGAAGTCATTAATGGGATGGAAATATTAATACAATAATCATAATTCCTTTTAAATTATTGATATTTGTATGTAGGAGTTCTGATCAATGATGAAGTGGACCACTTTATCTGATTCCCTGAAAATGACTCTTACAGAAAGAGAAGTCTATCTCAGTGAGTCCTACATTCTGTTTACACAACTGAATAAAGTGGCTGCTCTATGGCAGGCATCACCTTTCCTAACTCTCTTCCTCATCTTTAAAAAAAGACATGGATTTTTTTGTAGGGACAAAATGGCTTATTTTATGGAATGGAATATGCGTGAATTCATTTACTCAATACAAATGCCTCCATCTTCCATTTTGTTGATTTCAGAGAATTTTAAACCATCCAACCCTCTTAGTAGGTCACCCAAACATGCTTCTTCTTTGGGCACTTTATCTACAAGTTCTCTTCCAACTTAGAACTGAGATCTACAGATGTAATTGGTAATTTGGTAAATGTCTTAAATAGGCGTTTAAATTACAATTATTTCTTCAATATGAAGGAGAATCTTCTAAAACTCTTCGGTTATTGTTTTGATTAATGTTGTTGCTCAGTTCTAAGACCTCCCAGTATATTAATTATTTTGACTGGTTACCCCATGGCTCAATTATTTACTAAATTACATGCTGCATAAATTTTCTAATATTTCAGAATAAGTGAGATCGACTACAGGCTTAAACTGTGGTTACTCATTCATATTTTCTATAAGTCAGAAGCACTGTTTGGTTCCATGGACTGCTCCCAATGGTCTCAAAGACTGATATAAAGGTGTTATCTCCCTGAGCTTCATAGCTAGAGGCTGCTGAGTAAAGACTTATGCCATGCTTCTTTGTTGCAATCCTACCACACAGTACCCAGTGCTCTTTCATCAGTGTGCCTAACTTTCATTTCTAGGGGTTTGCACAAGTGGCTTTTCAGTGTGTCCTTCATATATGGAAGCCTCTGTGACACAGTGATTCTCCTGTGTCTTATTTTGGCATTTATCTCTTAGGGATGCTGCTGTGGCTATCATCATAAATGGCTCCCAAAGTCTGTGTGCCAAAGCCTTGCTCACCAGCTTATGACACTGGTAGGAAGTGCTGGAACCTTTAGAATATGGATCATATTGGAAGTATGATTGGACATTTGAGACATATACTTTTATATTTGGGGAGATACTGAGTATCTCTCATTTCTCTGACCTGCCATAAGTCTCCCTTGTTCCCCCTCTCTCTCTCTGTCTCCCTCAGTTCCTCCTTTCCTCCCTCAACACCTCCCTCGCTCCCTCTTTCTTGTCTCTTTTCCTCTGATTTATAGCTATGGCCCAATGACAAGCCTCTTTGGCCATATAATTCTGCCATGATTTCTGGCCTTCTTCAAATAAATAGCACAAGTAAATAACTGTTGATGGAGCAATCTAAAACACTGAGCCAAAATAAAACTCCTCCCTTTAAGTGTATTTAATCTTGTCTTTGGACCAAGCAGTGGAAAGATGAGTAATCCTAGAAACTGATAGTAGGAAATGTTATTGGTTAGGAGGGTCCTCCAAATGTCTACATTTGGTTCACTGTGCTTCTGGAACATGTTGAAGCATGGAGGAGATAGTTCCTAGAGCAAGAAAATCAAGTCATTTTCAGGAAGGAGCAAGATCTTTAGTGGGATACTGAGACAGTACCCATTTCCTTCTCTCTTCTTTTTCTGTCTTCTGACTTTGTCTCAAGGAGCTTATAATCACAGGCCCAAAGTAGAGCAAAGCAGCTGCACTGAAGCCCCAAAACCGAAACCACAAATCAAAAATAGACTGCCTTTAAAAGTTACTAATTTACAATTATTTGTGAGAGTAGTAGAAAGCTGCTCACATCCTCCAGCAAGAAGATTTTTCTCTATTGTGGAGCTGTCTGGTACCATGTCTGTAAGCCCAGCACGTCTGTACTATGGAAAGTTCATTATACCCACTTTTCTAAAGTATTCTCAAAAACTCCAATAGGCTGGCTACCAAACTTAATATGGGAGCTTTTAACATGTTCTTTCTCTCTTTCTTTTAATTAATTAAATAATTTTTGTTGTTACATATATACTTATATTATAACACATATATAAAATAGACTACCTATAACAAACAAACACTGTCAACAGAACAAAGTGACAGCCTACAGACTGGGAAAACATCTTTATTAACCCTACATTGGAAAAAAGCCTAATATCCAAAATAAATAAAGATCTCAAGAAATTAAACACAACCAAACCAAATAACCCAATTAAGAAATGGGGTCAGAATTAAACAGAGAATTCTCAACAGAGGAATATTGAATGGCTGAGAAACACTTAAAGAAATGTTCAACATCTTTATTCATAAGAGAAATGCAAATCAAAATGACTCTGAGAGTCCATCTTATACCTATCAGAATGGCTAAGACAAAAAACTCAAGTGACAGCACATGGAGGTGAGGATGTAGAGAAAGGGAAACACCCCATCATTACTAGTGGGAGTACAAACTTGTACAATCATTTTGGAAATCTATCTGGCACTTTCTCAGAAAACTGGGAATAGGGCTACCACAAGATCCAGCTATTCCACTCCTTGGAATATACCAAAAAGACGTTACACTACACAACAAGACATGTGCTCAACCATGTTCATAGCATCCTTATTTGTAATAGCCAGAAACTGGAAACAATCTAGATATCCCTCAGTTGAACTGTGGTATATTTATACTATGGAATACTACTCAGCTATTAAAAACAAGGAAATTCTGAAATTTGCAGTCTAATAGGTGGAACTAGAAATCACCATCCTGAATGAGTTAACCAGGACCCAGAAAGTGTATATTCACTTATAATTGGACAGTAGCCCAACAGGGATGTCCCCTGAAAATCACTTAACCAGTAATTGGGATATATACTGGGACTTCCTATTGAGACTCCCAGTGAGAGATGTAAGGGAGAATGGGGAAATAGAAGGGTCCAGAGGGTCCTAGAATCCTACAAGAATGCCATTAAGGCTGGCGGACCTGGACCAAGGCGGGTCTGCTCAAACAACTCTACTAACCAAGGACAATACCTGCAGTAAACATAGAATCTCTTCCCAGATTTAGCCAATGGACAGCGCATTCTCCACAGTTGTATTGAGAGCAGGGACTAATTCTAACAAGATCTCTGGTGACTTCTATTTGAGCACTTCCTCTAGGTTGGGAGACCTGGTGGCACTCAGAGGAAGAGTAAGCAGGCTACCAGGATGAGACCAAATATCCTGTGGTCATATCATTGGGGAGGAGGTCCCTTTCTGTTGCAGGCCTAGGGGAGAGGAATAGGATGAAAGAGGGAGGGAGGGGAAATGGGAAGATACAAGTGAGGGGATAACAATTGAGATGTAATCTGAATAAATTACTTAAATAAATTTAAAAAAAAAGAACCATGAAAAATCAGGAATTATATAAATGTTACACTCTTAGTGTTTTGGCTTTTTGTATTTGACAACCTTGAAGAAAACATCTTTCCTATCTTGGTGCATTTAAAATTCTGAATTTACATCAATCTCCATGATATCTTGTCATTATCAACTTAAACCATCTATCTATACCTAAAAACATCTTACCCCTAAACAACTAACCTTCATTGTAAAACTAAGCTACCTGGTCTTCGACTCCATTAGAGACTTGAGAAGGAATAAACTTGATTACTTGAGTATGCTGGGAGTACAGGTTAGTAGCTTTCCAAATGAGAAGATGACAAGAGACAGTTTGCTACCTGAATAGTCACCCAAAAGTCTCTATAATGTTGAAGCATCTTCTTCAGCCTTCTGGCACAATATATCTGACAGACATATTTGTGAGACAGTAACTATTGAGGACTTGCTTACCCTGTCTAGGCAGAGTTTGGCAGTCGACTCTGCCCGCATCCAAGCTTGCCCTTTTTAAGGCATAATTCTGTCTGTGGTAGAAACTAGAACACTTTGCCCATTGGCTTGTTTGCCACATTTGAAGCCATCTTGATAAGGAGTTTCTTTGGTGCTCATCATCCTTTTTTGAGGTAGGATGGGTGCTGCCAGGAGTTAACCTGTCTCATTGTCAGTGAATCTTTAAAATAATAAGAACAGTTTTAAATGTCATATTCTGCATGTCTCTGAGATTTTTGAAGACCTTATTTAACTATACTACCTTATCTTTCTATAGAATCATATCTATCTGCCACACCTAATATGTATATTCTTGTGATAACATGTTCCTATATTACAGTTCTAAACTATGATGTGTTCTGCTTTGAATTTTATATGGAAACAAGAAAAACATTTCTTGTACCACATTTTCTGTGAGAGATATTTTCAATGAAAACTGCCCAATCATGTGATGTGAGTCTAGAATACCTAAGTAGTATTAGATGAAAAATTAATGATGTGGGGCTTGGAAAGCAGCTCACTTGATGTAGAAGTTGCTTAGCATGCATAATGCTAAGTGTTGAAATCATAGCACTGAATAAACAAGTCATTGTACTGTTTACCTGTATTTCCAGCCTTTGGAAGGCAGAGGCAGGAAGATCACTAGGTTAAAAGTCATTTTGTCGAACTTGCTTAAGAATAAAATTGTCTGAGCATTAGAATATCTGTGGCATGTCCTCAATTTTTGTCAATCATTGTTTTCTAAAGGACAGACAATAGGTAATGACTAGAGCAGCACTTTCTTACATATAGCATATAGATTAACCAAGTTTCACTTTTCACAAAATCACTACCATAAATTTACCACCCTTTCACATGAATTAGCAGCATGTATGCACACACAGACATACACAGAGACACACATGAGCATATATACACATACACACATTGTTAAAGAAACATAAAGTGACAAATATACAGGCAATGAGAGCATGGTGACAACCACAATGTTAACATATGACACAACAGTCCCACTTATGGGTATATATGCAGAATTGAAAACCAGAGCTCAATTATGTACACAGTGTCTGTAGACGAATTAGTCATAGTAATAATAAAAATCCAAAAGCAATCTGGGTACACATTAATGAATGCATGGAATGTAAAATGCAGCAAATATACACATGTATTATTATTTCCTCATATAAAAATATACTTTGGCTAAGCTAAAACATGTGTGAGTGCTGTACCCCTTGTGCTAAGTTACTAAGACAGTCATGGAAGATGAATATGACAAATTTCCCTTATTTTAAACACAATGGTAGAATAAATGGAGTCTTAAAACAATGTAAAGTATGGATGGTCATGCTCTGGATTTAAGAGTGTGGGGAATTATTATTCAGGAGGCATACTATTTCACTCTGGGAAACTGAAAGAGCTCTATATGTACATAATAGTAAAGGTTGTTGAACAATGGTCATGTTCTTTGAGGCCACTTGAGAAGGCTCAAGCAAGTAATCATATAATATATATTTTTCTAAAATTAACATATCACTTAAACACAAAATATCATTAGATAGTCAAGAATAATATCAACAGTCTTAACAAAGTTACAAACTTCTCCGCTGACTCTATTTAAAGGCAGTTTTCTAGTTGTTACTTCCCCTTTTATCTATTTTGGCTAGATTCTCTGCATTCTGACATGATAAATAGGGATGAGTTGATCAACTGCTTAATAAAACATGTCCAATACATTGAGATGCAGGAAATCATTCACAATAAGGGTATTTTACACACTGGCGTAGTAGAAATTGTTGCTAGAATTAAATTAAGGAAAAGCAGATCTGTGGAAGGCTCAGAGATGTTAGAAAGGCTCTTCCACTACCATTCTGCATATTCATATACTCATTAAGTGTTCTTCACATTGTTGGGAACATCCCACACTGACACCCTATCATTAGATTGCTCAAGAAGAAAAGCTTAATAACTCTGAAATTTGAAGTTAAATTTCCCGATTTTCCACATGAAATAATTTTTGAGTTATTTGAACATAAGCCAAGACAGTCTGGGGAATTATATGAAACAAATATTGAGAAAGGATTCAGTTAAGTAGAGCTAATCTTCCCAGAAATGCATAGCAACAAGATATTTAATCACCAAATATCTAGTTAAATCACATTCAGGCACTGCTAGAAATTGAGTCTAGACAGCTTCCTTAACTTACAGCACAGCATAAGACATAAGACTTTAATACCCTTATAACAGATATTGGTACCCATTTCCTGATAAAAATCCTTTTCTTATTAAGATGTTTAATACATTAGTCAGTACATGTCATTTGTAAATCAAGTAAAGATGAGAAAATAGCCCTCTCTTCTTTAGGAAACATGAATATTGATGTTTTAAACTCTGATATTGCCATTGTCATTATGTGGCATATCTATTGTTTGGAACCTTCTTTGTCAAGACTGGTTAAAAAAATAAAATAAAAACTAAAAAGCACAGGGGTGTGCCCTTCAACCTTTAAGATTTGATATGCCTAGAGTCTGGGATTTTTGCGTATTTGTTTTGATTCTTTAAAAGAGATTATAATAGCTTATCACATGTCAGTCAAACTAGAATATAGTAACCCTATGGCTCGGGGTCATACTAAATGGAATAGGAATGGAAAATTTTGATCTGATATCTGTCATGTAAAAATTACAAAGCAGTCAGCATCAATAGTTATAGAAATTGAATTAAAACATTTATCTTAGGCCCATTCTGTAAGGTTCTATACAACCCAGAGAGTGAAGTAAGGTTCATGAATGGATTTAAAACTAAATTCATGTGTAAAAACAAAATGATATAAATAATAAATTCTTTTATATGATTTACTCTCATAAATATTATAGAAGAGCTTATATATACATATATATACTTAAATATTTATCCCAATGTAAACAACTTATGGACTTAAAATCCCTCTGCAAAAACAAAATAGTAATTTATTGCATCAGATCATATTTCATAAACTAAACAATATTAACTCTAAATATCTACAATCTCTAATGTACATTAGGAAAGAGGAAAAGGAAAAATGAATTTTTTTTTTGCAGTCAACCTAATAAACATAACTGTACCTGTATTTTGTTACTTCAGAGCCTACCTAATTACAGAAGACAAAGAGTTACAGCTTCAAATTGCTAGACTAGGATATTTAAGTAAAGCAAGGAACAGAATAATTTGCACTGCTGATTTACAGAGTACCAGGTTGTAATGAGGTGTATTTCTCCCCTTGTGTGATAGCACACAGTTCCCCTAATACTTGGAAATTTTAAACCTTTAATGTGAACTCTCACTGAGCCAAATGGTCACTGAAATCTGCCATGTAACTGTGGGACTAAGGCTGGTCTCCAATAAGATTTCTCACGTACTCTGGTGCCTCACATTTGACTATGTCCCCTGGAGGGGGAGACCTGGTGGCACTCAGAGAAATGACAGCAGGTCACCGAGAAGAGACTTGATACCCTATGAGCATACACAGGGGGAGGTAATCCCTCTCAGGAACAGTCATAGGGGAGGGGAATAAGGGGAAAAAGAGAGGGAGGGGAGAATGGGAGGATTCAAGGGATGGGATAACCATAGAGATGTAACAAGAATAAATTAATAAAATTAAAAAAAAAAAAGACATGATTAGATTTTCACCTATTGAGAAGAGTTGGCATTAAAATTTTTACCTATAACCAGTGATTGATTATACAACAAAGTTACTATAGGAATTCTGATTGGGCTCTGAAAGTGTCTAGAGAATGGATTATATGGAAGTTCTTAGAGAACAGTTACCTAGGGAAGTCATGGATATGACACAAGAGTCCACTATGACACTTCCCACATCCCTATCCCAAGGCAACTCTTTTGCCTTGCTGTTCTTTGTATGTTTCTTAATATTCTTCACAAAATGCCAGTACATACTTCCTGGAGACCCATGTGGTTTACTGTGGGAAGGATTGTAAGCTTTATCAAGGTGAAAGCAATCTTGGCAGGCTTTGCTCTTAGACACACCACAGATACTCCCTGAGATTAACCTTGAGATAGACTGGGCGGAGCCATCCTAGGCCTGGAATTCAGGAAGCAGACCAGGGGACTCCACCTGGATTATTGTGTTTCTAATCGATCCTCGATGGGAGGAGGGGACCGGCCCTTGCATGTGAGAGACAGACTGGCAGCAAGGAGGGAAAGGAGGCAGCAAGGTCAGCAGGGTCGGACAGAGCTCCAGCGCAGATGGATCAGGAAAAGGATCAGCCAGCAGGCCAGATCAGTGCGCAGCATGCCAGAGACACCTAGGGACCCATCGGGTGGAACAGATAGTGGAAGGTTTGCTCTTGTTTCCCTTTAACCTTTTTTTCCCTCTTGTGTAAGATAGTTGGGTTGTATAATAAAGTTTAATTGTTAAGAAACAGAGCCAACAGTTTACCACCAGACTAAACACAAGGAGAGTTTTGTAGGATCACCTTGTTGAATCGCCATAGTTAAGAAGCAAAATTAACACAACCTGGGGTAAGAAACTGGCATCTGAAATGGGCATTCTTGCAGGACTGAGCCTTTGACTACAACACAACTTTTGTACATAAGACTAAGGGAATATTATAAGAGGTAGGGGGAGGAAAGATTGCAAAGACAATAGGACTAAGACATCTGCTGTGAGATTGTATCTCTTAGAAATAACAGCAAAATTACACTATGGCTTCCTAGACAATGATAGGTGCCAGAAGATTAGCTTCTCATAGGGATGAATAATCTCATTGTTTATATATTTTAAAGTGTTCAGCCCTCTAGTCATATAAATACAAACCATATTAAATTGACTGAGCAGGTTTTATGTATATATTAATGCATATGTGTGTGAGCATATTGGCATGTGTGTATGTATATGTAGCTTTAATAATCAAAGAAAAAGAAAGGCATCAATTTGAGATAAATGGACGTCAAGGGAGAAGTTGACAGGAGAGGAGGATGAGGGAAAGTGTTGTATTTTTATTTTAATAAAAATCAAATTTAAAATTACAGTCTACTAAAATTTTCAGACCAGCTCAAGGTGTATAAATAAAAAAGAACAGTCTTTTATGCAAATAAATTCTTACATTACCCCTATGCGTCAAACTGCTCTCTGCCTGATTAAGTGGGTATCAGGTCAGTTTCCTGTTTCAGTGGCTGGGCATTGTCTCTCAGTCTCTTCCGGAAATAAAATTGAGATACAGGTTGGAAAACTGCAAATATATCAACAACAAGTAATAACTTGTTTGGGAATGAAAAGCATTGTAACTAAGTGCAAAAAAAAAAAAAAAAAAAAAAATGGAGCATGATTTCTTGTTGTTTAATGTCTTTTGGAAAAACAATGTGAATAAAGAGAAAAGAAACAAATGTCAGCTTATAGACTGGTGAATAAAAACCTCATGATTCACTGAGTTCAGAAGAATAAGATTCCAAAAATACCTTGATT
>OU015745.1:37500722-37511642 GCA_907169655.1 Acomys percivali
AGAGAGAGAGAGAGAGAGAGAGAGAGAGAGAGAGAGAGAGAGAGAGAGAGAGAAATACACACAAAAATTTAGACACTCTTACTTGACCTGGATGTATAAGTATTTCTAATTAATCATCAACAATGATTTATAATCATTTTTATTTTTTGCATGACAACTGAAACATCTTTATAGGAGAAACAAAGCATAACAATGGTGGAAATTTGAAATTATCTTATTTCTAAGATTAAATCCAGGTGCCAACTATAAGCAAAGGAAATTCCTTTGTGTATTTTTTGAATGAAAGCTAACAGGTTTAAAAGCTTGCCTTAATGGATGAATGGGAAAGCTATATTCAATGTAGTTTCCATCTTCAGGGTTAATTGAGGAAGAAGAATCAGAGGACAGAGAAATGGAGACCACTATCATATCTATACGATGTTTGGACAGGTAAAGCTGACCTCCTGTTATCATCCTCATTTTGACTCAGGAAGATCGATCTCCTCCAATGAATGAAACTGGAAAATCTTCAGATGTCCCTGTAAGGGCAGAGTCTATCCCAGACTGCTAACAATTCAACTTAGTTCTACCACTGGGAATCTTCTCAAAGAAACAACACAGAAGATAATAACTGACAATGTGGTGCAAAAGGGAAGTTATTCTCTAAATGACAATATTTTGGACCACTCAGAATGGGTCTTCATGCCACTTGAATACCCAAAATTAACTAATATTACTTTAGACAGATATGGAAATACCCTCAAATGCTCACAAAATTTTGAACAATCCCACCTAAAATGTGGCATTTTATATTCTGAGAAATAAATACATCCAAAAGTGATTTCATACTCACATTGTTTCAGGAAGCGCACAAAGAACTGTGCACTGTAATGTATACATCATCACCAAAAGATGGCATGCTGATCATCTTGCATTATAAATGGAGAAGCTAAAGTTTATAAGAGTTAAGTCTTTTGGGCAAAACCTCATGATCAGCTAATGGGAGAGCCACAACAAGGGATCAAGGGATAGTTCTGTTGACTCCCACGGTCAAAAGACCCTGACAGTAACATTTTTATAGTAATATAGGTCATGGTATGTGACTGCTATATATAAAAAAGTATTGATCCCTATAATTTCCCTGACAAGATGACAGAATTAACTTTGAAACTCAGATATTTTTAAATGCTATTCGGGAAAGTTTATGTTGGGGGAGCACTTTACCATGGTAACTGATTTTAATCAGTTGCTTATGCTATATTTTTAAAATAAAGTAATAGTCACAATTCTTGTTTTGCACAATGTATGAATCATAAGAAATCATGCAGAAGGAGTTTGTGAACTTAATGTATCAAATACTGGATAAAAGCTATAAGAATACTATGTTGTGTAATGGGATCCTCCCCCCTAAAAATCTGCAACTGTCCAAAGTGTGCTCACATTTTTATTTTTTCTGATTTTGCAAATTTTGAAATAATTAAGTTCTATTAAACCAAGGCTAGATTATATGTTTTTGCCCATGTAAAAATCAGCAAATTACTTCTAAGAGAATATATATGAGAAGTTCATAAATTTGTACATATTGAGTTCTATATTTTGTTTGACCATTCTTATAATTAATTAACTTCTCCATTTTACTGAGTGTTTATGTATTCAACCTAGATCAGTAGCTAGAAAAATAATGGCTCCCAAAGATGCCCATATCTTCAATCCTGCAGATTTTGCATATGTTTATATGATGCTACAAGCTTGACTTTCCCCACCTAAATGGATTCCCCACCTAAAATGTTCCCACTGTGAAGTCTTAGGAAGCAAGCATCAGTGGGATTTTCAGAAGGTACTTAAATCATGAGCGCTGTTACCAAAAAATAGATTATTTCATTTAGAGACGAGTGGCTTAATGAGGAATCTCAAAAATTATTGTCACAAAAACAAATTTATACTTGTCCCTTTATATGTTCTTTCTCTTCTTTTCTTTCCTTTTTCTTCTTTCTTTCTTTCTTTCTTTCTTTCTTTCTTTCTTTCTTTCTTTCTTTCTTTCTTTCTTTCTTTTTCTTTCCCTTCTTATAATTTATTCACATTATATCCCAGTTGTTATCCCCTCACTTGTATCTTCCTGTTCCCACCCTTCCTCCCTATTCTGCCCTATTCCCCTCCCCTAAACCTCTGTCAAAAGAGGACTTCCTCACCTACCATATCACCATAGCCTATCAAGTCTCATCAGGATAGTCTGTTTCCTTTTCCTCTGTGTGCCTACATTGTCTCCCTGCCAAGAGGTGGTGATGTAATCGGGAGCATCACAGTTCATGTCAGAGGCAGTGCCTGCTCCCCGTCCCCCAACCATGGAGAATGAACTGTCCATTGTCAATATCTGAACAGGGGATCTAGGTTCACTGTATGCATTATCCTTGGTTGGTGGAACAGTTTGTGAAGGCCACCCTGGATCCAGATCCACCAGTCTTGATGGTCTCCTTATGAGGTTCTTGAACCATTTGGGTCCTTCCATTCCCCCGTTCTTTCATACCACTCTCAGCTCTCTGCCCAGAGTCCAGTAGCAAGTCCCAGAATCTGTCCCGATCCCTGATTGGGTGGAGTCTTTCAGAGGATATCTATGTTGGGCTAATATCCACTTACAAGTGAGTATATACCGTGCATGTCTACCTGGATCTGCATTACCTCACTCAGGATGATTGTTTCTAGTTCCATCCATTTCCCTGCAAATTTCAAGATTTCCTTGTTTAATGGCTGAGTAGTATTCCATTATGTAAATGTACCACAGTTTCTTTATCCATTCTTTGGTTAAGAAATATCTAGGTTGTTTCCAGAATCTGCATATTGAGAATAAATCTGAAGGTTCTAATAAAATGTGGCTCTTTCATCTTGGATTTCCCAGATTCCACAACTTTAAACTGAATGGACTTTTATTCATTATAAATCATTCAACGTGTGGCTGAGATACAGTGCAAAGCAGAAGCAAGGTGTTAGGTAGAAAAAAAGAAGTGGCACTTGTAATCAGATGTCATTGCATTGGTGGAGCACTTAACTTGAACTACTTGGGAAAAATTCATTGTGATCCTAGGACCTTTAAAATATTTTGTGTAAACTGAGTTTGAGAATAAAGAGAGAAAGATAAATAGCTGCCTAGAAAGGAACTAACCTAAAGGCAGTGCCTCTGAAATTGAAAGAAGAGACTGTGAACAAAGAATTGTGAAAACCATGAGAAACTGGAAAAGGCAAAGAAAGAAAAGGTCCAGAGTCTGTTAGTAAAAATTCACTCCAGGATCTGATAAGAAGCCTCACCCTGGAAAGGAGCTTGCTGTAAAATCTGACAACCTGTGTTTGCATCCTGGGAGCCATGTGATAGAAGAAAAGAACAGACTCCTACAAGTTGTCCTCTTACCTCCAAATATAAATTTTGGCATTCATGCATATTCACACTTGCCACTCATACGACACATACACCCATATACACACAAAAGATAAATGTAAAAATAGAAACATTCCAGCTGACACTACAACTACATTCCAATAAGACTCATTTTCCATTCTTTTGTTCTCCTTAATGCCATATAATAAGATAATACATTTTTTCTAACCCATATCTTGTAATAACTTGTTAGGGCAGCAGCAGGGAGCCATCAGATTCACCAATTGGGGATATTAAGATTATGGCTGTTAGGAGGATTAAATGGTGTGATGTGTATAAAGTGCCCAGTGCAACCCTTTGTGCAGAACAAGAATCAATAAATGTTAGCTGCTACTTAACTACTTAATTTTACAATGAGCACTGCATTCTTTTTCAAATGCTGATAAAAAAAAAAACTATCAAAAGGTATAATCTGGGCTACATTCTACTAAAAACAATAAGAACACTTAGTTCTACTGCTATTGCAATTCCAGGGAATGATTGAAACCTTAATATTTATGGCAGGCAAGATATAAACTGTGATAAGCATTAACATTTAGAGAAAACAGAAGCCACAGGAGCAGCCCAGTATTCCTTTTATCCAACTGAGCACTTTAATGAATATATTTAAATACTTGGAATAAATCTCTGTGTTTATTTCAGCAAAACTTGATAGCATCAAAATTCCTAAGGGTGTAAGACACTTAGAATATCCATTTCATGAATAGCTTCGTTTTTACAAACAACTAAATATATCTAATCTCCATAGGTTGACTTCTGAAAGGAATCATTTTAGATAGCTCTTTTCCCCACAGTCCTAGAGAGGAGTGAAATCAATTTTAACAAATAAATTTATTCCAAATGACTTCGAGTGTCCATAGCTTCAAAAGTGATTATTCTAAGACACAGATGAGGTTTGAACCATTTTGAAGTAAAATGCCTTTAATGATATTTATCATATTCATTTACACAAAACAGTGTTAATATCCACACATTCCACAATCTGGCAGATTATTGAATGTTTTATTTTTGTCCTTTATTTGACATGAGCCAATTTTTAAACTTGTAACATGTATCATTTTTGGATTTTGTTTTGTGTTTTTTTATTTTACTTTTTGTTTGTTTGTTTTTTCAGATATCAAGAGCAGTCTCAAACAAAAACTTTATATTCTACATCTTGTTGGCAAGACTTCTTAGAAATTCTTTCTATGTTGCTGTTGTTTTTGAAGCAAAATTTATATATCCCATATACACTCAGATATAGCTTTAAACACATTGTAATCCACGAGGATCTGAGATTTCCTTCTTCTCACTTCCTGGATACTGAGAAGATTGGCAGTTACTACCCTGTCCAGTTTTCAGGGTTCTAGAATGAAATCCAGAGCCCCACGTGTGATAGCAAAATGTCTATCAACTGAGCAACATCCAGGGCTGTAGAAAGCCATTTCCATGACAATAATAGCTCATATTCAATTCTTTGTTATTGTTCTCCATTAAGACCAATGAAGTTAAAGCACTGTTATAACTAGCCCATAATAAGATGTACTATGCACCACACAGGCCATATCTTATGTAGAGTAGGCACAAAATAGAGATTTAGTAATGAGATTTCTACTCTGTAAAAGTTGCCTTTAATAAAGCATTTAAGATCAGAAAATAGAAATACATGGAAATACTTAGAGTCTTTTAAGTATAAATGTGTGGAGATATATAACACATACTTTCTTTGGTATTATGATTTGGGAATATTTTAAAGATTTTGAGACCTACATAATACTATAGTGACATCATTTTCACCCAGTTTCCCAGATTCAACTCTATACAACTCCTCAAATCCTCTCCAAATTTATGACCTTTTTTCTTTATTTATTATTTTACCCCCACATATATACACAAAGCCAACCAACTTCATTTACTGTTGCTTGCATGCTTACATGTTTACGGCTGACCACTGGGAGTGGATATTCTATTAGGGAGCTTGCCTAGAGTAAAACTTATTCCCTTCCTCTCTGAAGCCTCTGCATGCCTGTATATCTTCATCTAGAATTGGTTTCACTCTTAGTGTCACCTCAAAAATCTCATGGGATAAGTTTTAGTCATTATTTGATGGCATTACCCTTAGTGAGATGCTAGGGATATTAGGAGTTGGGGTTACTTGAAAGAACTAGGTCATTGGAAGCTTGTACATAGAAAGAAACTATTAAGGACTTGAGAGAGTGTCCAGCATCAGTGCTTCCTGCATGGGGACCTGAGTTTGTGTTTCTTCATGGCTGGATTTGATAGACATAGACAGATGCCTGGAACTTTGTATCTGACCAGACTACTGAAACCAAGAGCTCCAAGCTCAGCAAGAGTGTCTTCAAAACAGAGAGTGATAGAAGAACCTAATATTTACCTCTGCCTTCCATAGCCCATGCACTGATGAGAAAAATACACAAATGAATACCACATGCACATAGGGTCTATATTGGAATCCTGGTTTACTTTCTTTGTTTTTTTTTTTGCTTTTTAGCTGCCATGAGGCATGTTCACCACTTGCTCTCACCATGACTATGCTGGCTGGTTTGACACAAAGCTAGACATTTCTTTAATTTTTTTATTATTAAACATTTATTTTTATTTTTTACATGTATATTTATATTATTACACATATATACAATAAACTACCTATAGCTAGAAGAGGCACAAAAGAATCAGGAGTTATATAAATGTTACATTCTTAGTGTTTTGGCTATTTGTATTTGACAGCCTTGAAGAAAACATCTCTCCTATGTTGGTGCATCTAAAATTCTGAATGTAAATCAATATCTATCATATCTTGTCAACTTAAAACATCTATCTAGACCTAAAAACATCTTAACTCCTAAACAACTAAGTTACCTGGTCTTCAACTCCATCAGAGACTTGAGAAGGAATAAACTTGCTTACTTGAGTATGCTGGGAGTGCAGGTTAGTAGGTTTTCAAATGAGAAGATGATAGAGACAGTTTGTTACCTGAATAGTCAACCAAAACTCTCTATATCACTGGAGCATCATCTTCAACTTTCTGGCCCAATATATCAGACAGAGATATTTTTGAGGCAAGAACTATTGAGGACTTGCTTACTCTGTCCTGACAGAGTTTGGCCACCAAGTCAGCTTGCATCCAAGTTTGACCTTTTAGGCAGAATTCTGTCTGTGGCAGAAACAGATGTAAAAGAAAGAATCATTATTCTTCCATAGGACTCTCAGTGCTCTTCCCAGAGTTTGGTTGTTAGTCATAATATCTGTCTTGATACCCTGCAGTGTGGAGCCTTTCGATGGACATGTATATTGGGCTCCAGTTTTGTTTCCTCTCTTTAACTGCTTTTCTACAGCAACAGTTCTCAATATGTGGGTCGCAACTCCACAAAGGTCACATATCAGATATCCTGCATATTATATATTTACAATGAGATTCATGATCATAGAAAATTACAGTTATGATGTAACAATAAAATAATTTTATGGTTATAGATTACCATAACATGAGGTACTCTATTAAAGGGTTGCAACATAGGGAAGGTTGAGAACCACTGTTCTATATTAAACTGAGTGTCCGCATAACTTAAAATGGGTAACAGAGTTTATGTATTGGTGGATTTTAGACTGTTTTCCATAATTCCTCAGGTGTGTGTGTGTGTGTGTGTGTGTGTGTGTGTGTGTGTGTGTCTGTGTGTGTATGTGTGTGATGCATACTATTTATTACTGTAGTTTTCTCATGCATGGAGACTAATTATGAAAAAATTTAGCAGTTTTATCTATTAAGGTAATTCTTTTGGGTCACTAGTCATACATGCTTTATTATGTCATGATCCACTCTACACATTTTCTTTCCTCTTTTCATGTGGAATATTTATATATCCCTTTCTTGATTCCCTGCCTATTAACTCTAACATATTGTTTACTTTTTACTATCTATTCTAAACGTTCTGTCTATTTTCTCTTTTTGGATTAAGAAACTCCTTAAATGTCTGTGAAACTATGTGTGGGGACATAGGCTTGCTGGATTGCTTTTGTTTTTTCTTTTTTCATTTTAGATTTATAAGAGGAGGTTTGATTGAAGATATGTACATATTTTATCTAGGCGTACGATTTATGCTTCCCAGCCCCAAATTTCTTTCCTGGTTCACAGCATCTTGACACTGCAGGTGCTACAATTTTAAACCTGTGTGAAGCGGACTCACTTCATCGGGAGTCGAGACCTCAGAGAAATTTTATCTTTGTTTAGATAAAGAAGAAGCAGGAAACAGCTGTGCATCTTCTGTGGCATGTTTGAGGGCTTGTGCTATAAATAATAACCCCACACAAACCCGAGGTTGATCTCACTCCTCCTTCATGCTCCGTTCTTCTTCATCCCAAAGAAAACTACTGAGTATCCAATCCCAAGTGACCAGTGGATTTTCTTTGCTCTTGACATCTTATACTTTATGACCCGAGTGATGAAGGATTGTACCCACACTCACTTGTTATGGAATAAATAGGTAGCCGGGAGCTGTCTCCTAGCCATTAATCTTAGAGGCCTGTGGTAATCTGATTTTGCATGGGCAGAATTATGCAGGTGAGACACTGGATGTTCACAGATTATATTCTTTTCTATGGGACACATAGATCACTTGTGGAGGGGACTCACTTTTGCCTGGCCCTCTGCCCCTAATTAAATGATATGTTCTTGGATACACACAAATAGACTTTGTAATCTAGGAAGAGGTGTGTTCATCTCTATGACATTTCGTTGGCATGTGGGTTGCTCAGATTATAGCTTGAAAACTTAAGTATGTTAGGGAAAATGTTTTCAAAGTAAGTGTGTCTTCCCTTTTAATTGCCTGTGTTTTTAATGTACATGAAACAATTTACATCAGCTTGCTATTCCGTCTTGACTATTTGTTTGAAGTCAGGAAAAAGAAAAAATGTAAAATTTTAATATTTTAGTCATTGGAAACAACCTAAGAGTCAAACAAATATGCCTTATATAAATAGACAGGACTTGCATTTTCATCATATATTTGTATATTTATGCTGTTATTAGTGAGGAAGAGAGCTGGTAGCTCCCTGAGAACTTCTGTCTGCTCAGTCCTTCTGATACTTTTCAACCCACTGATAACATCCATAGCATCCTCTGCTTTTTACTGAAGGATCAAAGAATTCAGCTATCCATATTTCTACCTTGCCTCACATCTGATCTTGAGGTTGGTGTTATTCTGACCTTGATCAGTTGTGTTTGTATATGTAGTTTGTTATAAATCTGCACAGTGTTGTTAACTTGGGAAAGATGGCATACCAATGGTTTAATTTAAACATTGACCCACAGCCTTTGAGAACCACATATACTCCCTCATTCCACCACTGACAACTTAATTTTTTAAAATAGAAGTTGATTTTTCTCCCATACAATAAACTCTGACCAGAGTCTCTCCTCTCACCATTCTTCCAAGCTTCCTCCATCTCCTGCAGACCTACCTCTAATTTCTTCTTCAGAAAAAGGAAAGTATGTATAAAATCATAATGTTGTACATGTGTGGTTTTGTGCCAATACCATACTGTGTTTATTAATATTAATTAATTTATTTATATAAATTTATATAATAATAAATTATTAATTAATTAATTTAATTAATATTAAAATATATTTTGGGATGTAGCATTGTTCTTTTTGCTCAGAATTGCTTTGTTTATTCTTTTTTTTTTTTTACTTCCATAAGAAGGGTTTTTTTCCTTCCATTTCTTTGAAGAGTGTTGTTGGAATTTTGATTTTCACAGAATTTTAGTTAATCTTTGCTGCCTACTCTTTTGACAGAGAATTAATAATTAGAACATATGTAACAAAGAGTCAAGAAAATAGATGGCTTAATTCAAAACCGGGCTGTAGATCTTAACACAGAGTTCCCAAAAGAATAGATAGATAGGCTAAGAAATATCTGAAATAGTCAACATGTTTAGAATTTACAGAATGCAAATAAAAAAAAGTTTGAGATTTTCTCTTATCTGTCAAAGTGTGTAAGATCAACAAAACAACTGATAACAAATAATGTCGAGAATATTGTGAATCCTCATTTACTGCTCAGTTGACTGAAAGATGATATAGCTGCTCAGGAAATCAGTACAGAAAACACTCAGAATGAAAAAATAAGTCTACCTTGTGACCCAAATATAGCAGCCCTTTGCACATTCCCAAATGACCCTACTTTCTACTCCACAGGTATTTCTCAAGCCTGTTCATTGCTGTTATATCCACAATATCTAGGATACAGAAAGAACAAAAATGTCCATTGGCTGGTCAATAGATAATGAAATTGTGCTGCATATGTACTATATGAAATACTATTCAGCTGAAAAGAAAAACCATATTATAAAATTGCTTGTAAATGGATGGAACCACAAAGTATCATATTGAGTGAGTTAACAAGATCCAGAAAAATAAATCCCAAATGATGTTCTCTCTTATCTGAGGGTTAACGCTATGAATTTTCAGATATGAGTATAAGCAGCCAGCCAGCCAGCCAGCCACACACACACACACACACACACACACACACACACACACAAAAAAAAAAAAAAAAACCTTAGGAAAGTAAAAAAGATGTGTGTGAGGGGTGTGATAGTGAAAAGTAGCAGAAAGAATGTGACATCATGTGGCCAAGTGAGAAAAACAGAAGAACTTTAATGGTGAAGCAGAACAGAAGAGAAGGAGGGCAGTAGGAGAAATAACAGTAAGGATGTATGAAAATGCCATACAGGAACGTATTACTTTTATTTATAAGAAATTATATATATAATATGCATGTCTGTGCCCATCACCTCAGCATATGTAAACATTTTACAAGTTACTATGCAAAATAAAATAAATTGTAAAAATTAAATAAAATTAAAAGGCAATATTTCTTCTATGTTAAAGTGATGCAGGGGATTATAAAATATTTCAAACAGTATTAGAAGGTATTATCTATCAAACATTACCATGCCACTCTCTACAAAAGGCACTGAAG
Source organism: Acomys percivali (assembly GCA_907169655.1). Classification (NCBI taxonomy): domain Eukaryota; kingdom Metazoa; phylum Chordata; class Mammalia; order Rodentia; family Muridae; genus Acomys; species Acomys percivali. Next base: position 37,511,112 of record OU015745.1, read on the forward strand.
CATAAATACCTAATTAAATCCCAGATATTATGAAGTTGTGCCTTGCTGTTACTCTAAACCATAAGGCAAAGAAGGATGTTAAATTATGATATTACCTCATCCATGGATTTGCTCTCTACAATCTCTACTATTATTGGTAAACAGGGATCTGATTCCCAGATGATAACTCTATATGTACATCTATAGAGCCAATTCTGAAATTTACAACTAAAGTAAATTTCGAGTAATGTGAGATTTTGTTCTGTGTCACTCAGTCCTGCTGAATATGTGAATCACCTCTGTGTCTATGCTCCTATGTGGTTCCCACTCAATACTTTTCAGCCGCCTTAGTTACTGCTGCTGCATTACTAAAATGTTTGTGTTCACCTGAACTTCCAAATTTTCCTAAGTAGCTTTATACTAAAACACAAAGACTAGGTCATTGAGTTTACATAATTTTTATCTTTAGAAATAACTTATCATTTGATAGTATAGTACACACACACACACACACACACACACACACACACACACACACACACACACACACAC
>OU015745.1:37514591-37524686 GCA_907169655.1 Acomys percivali
TTTGAGAGACTAAACAACTGAAATGCTTTTCTATATGCCATACAAGTTACAAAAGCATAAAAAAGACATCTAATATTCTTGTAGCCTCCTGGGCACAATAGCTAGCATGATTTTCTTTCACAGAATATCAGGCCCAACAGAATATTTAAAACACTGTGTGTGTGCTTTCATGCAAACATAAAATCAACCTTTCATATCCTTGAGCTCTGTCTCTATGGATTTAATCAACTACTCATGAAAAATATTTCAGGGGGAGAGGGACTGATGGTATTTGTATTAAATTATTTTACTTCTTTTTAACTCTAAATAATATAATCTGGTAACTTGTTACTCAGCAAATACATTGTCCAATGTATTATGTATCTCACAGAGGTTATTGAAAGTGTATGAGACACATTGGATTGCCATGTGCAAATACGTTGCTCTGTTAGAGAAGGATCATCTGCATCCTCTTGAGGGCTTTGGTACCTAAGACGGTCTTTGAATTCCTGCCCCCCATTGATCTGGGTTACTTGAGACATAGGAAAGGAAGCAAGGAGATAAGAGAATGAGAGACTAACCAGTCACAGACTAACTGGAAATAATGACCAAAACTGTCTTAGTTTATAGTCAAACAGTTTTTTTGTGAGAAAACCTAAACAAAAGGCTACCAAAATCATTAAGACCTACACAACCAATAAGACTACAAGACCTGCTCACAATTGAGTTTCATCAGGCTGAAAGGGCAGTGAGCTTCTCTGGCGTCACTCACAGCTGAGGAACTGTTGGCAGTAGAAGGCTTCCGGAAAAGGGAGGGTCAATTTTTCTTCAGTAATCTGTAGCCTATGCCACAGGGAATGAAAACAGACTAATAAACATGTTGGAAACTTTAAAGACACTAAGCTATAAAGTTGGGAGTGAGATTTTTTTTAGGGTGAGGCAGTGAGCTACTTGAGGAGGTAGAATAATGGATATGATCAATATACATTGCTTACATGTATGAAATTTTTGAAGAATCTATTCAAAAGTGTTAAATGAATTTATAACATTTCAACATACATGTTCCATATGATAAAACAACTACATTTATACACATGAGCAACATATATGTGGAAATAAAATTTAAGAAGCACCACTCTACACAATGCACAGGGATAACATTTATATATTGTAAATGATCTAGCCACTGTAAAGTGTAAATTGGGGAAATGAAATCTAAAAATAGATAAAGCAATAAACCATGATCACAAGTCAGAAGTTAATACTGTTTTTCATTATTCTCAAATGGATTCAGAATGTCAACCCAAATAAGAATTTTAGAAGATGTTTTTAAGGGTTAGAAGAGAATAAGGAGCTAATTTTAAATGTTGAGTTGATGGAGTATATGAATAAACTGTATTCACTCATTTTCTCTGGGTTTGTTTCTAGAACAGCATTGGAGGACTTTTACTTGATTTCAACGTCATCCCTTATGCTTTAGTAATAGTATAGAGAGGCAGACTCAAGGACCAGAATGGGATTTTCACAAATAGACTCTACTTATAAAATTTAGTTTGGGAAAGAACAGACATGTTAACAAGTGGTCCTGGGACTGCTGGGTATTAAGGAGAATAAAAAGGAACGTCAATAGCTGAGTAGTATTCCATAGTGTATATGTACCACAGTTTCTTTATCCATTCTTCTACTGAGGGACACATAGGCTGTTTCCATGATCTGGCTATTATGAATAAGGCTGCTGTGAACATGGTTGAGCAAATTTTCTTGTTGTGTGCTGGTGCATCTTCTGGGTATATTCCAAGGAGTGGAATAGCTGGGTCCTGAGGAAGCCCTATTCCCAGTTTTCTGAGAAAGCGCCAGATAGATTTCCAAAGTGGCTGTACTAGTTTGCATTCCCACCAGCAATGAAGGAGTGTTCCTCTCTCTCTACATCCTCGCCAGCATGTGGTGTCGCTTGAATTCTTGATCTTAGCCATTCTGATGGGTGTAAGATGGAATCTCAGAGTTGTTTTGATTTGCATTTCCCTGATGCCTAAGGAGGTTGAGCATTTCTTTAGTGTTTCTCAGTCATTTGATATTCCTCTGTTGAGAATTCTCTGTTTAGTTCCAAGCACCATTTCTCAATTGGGTTATTTGGTTTGGTGGTGTTTAATTTCTTGAGTTCTTTATATATTTTGGATATTAGACCTTTGTCAGATGTAGGGTTGGTGAAGACTACTCAGCTATTAAAAATAAGGAATTCCCGAAATTTGTGGCCAAATGGATTGAGCTAGAAATGATCATAATGAGTGAGTTAACCCAGAAGCAGAAAGACTCAAATGGTATATACTCACTTACATCTGCATACTAGCCCAAGGGGCAAAGCCTTCACTTACTGGGAAACTGGGACAGAGGAGCAGACATCCTATTGGGACTCTAGATGAGAGAAGCATGGGGGAATAGCAAAGTAGAAGGATCCAGAGGGTCCTAGAAACATACAAGTAGAAGATTATGATAGGCAGATTTGGGCACAGGAGTCCTGCTCAAACTAAGGCACCAGCCAAGGACAATACAGGCGGTAAACTTTAAACCCCTACCTAGATCTAGCCAATGGCCAGAACAGTCTCCACAGTTGAGTGGAGAGTGGGGTATGACTTTCACACGAACTCTGGTGCCTCATATTTGACCATGTCCCCTGGAGGGGGAGACCTGGTGGCACTTAGAGGAAGGATAGCAGGTTACAAAGAAGAGACTTGATACCCTATGAGCATTTACAGGGGAAGGAAATCCCTCTCAGGAACAGTCATAGGGGAGGAGAATAAGGGGAAAATGTGAGGGAGGGAAGAATGGGAGGATACAAGGGATGGGATAACCATAGAGATGTAACAAGAATAAATTAATAAATAAAAATAATAAAAAATAAATTTATGATCAATAAGAACTTAAAGTGTAAATGTTCAATAAGTGATTATGATTAGTCAATCAGGATTTCATACTAAAGAACAAAAGTATAATCTCTCTTACTTCTTGAACTCCTGGTTTTAAAAAAAAGTATCTATGTCTGGGGATAAAGTACAATAACCAAAATATATGTTTCTATTGAGGATGCATAGCAACCAAATCTCCCTGAAAAAGAGTTTTGCATTTCTCTCCCTTTAATTTGCTATATATACCGAACTAGATAGTGGTACATAAAGGCAATTATTATATATCATCATTCATGTGAAGTACAAAGCTCAAGATTTATCTCACATAGAGACAGAGGTAGAAAGATAAGTGGTCACTGAAAGCTGGGACAGGCAGAGCATTTAGGTAGGAAAGTTAGATAATTGGCACCACACTACAGCAAGGTGCGAGAGAAGTAATTTATAGTCCTTTTTGGCACATAGGCTCCCTTAATTTAATAGTTGTTTATTTAGTATTTTAAAACAAAACTGAAAAAGGGAAGGCTTATTGCTTTCAGCCAACAGAAAAAGTGCTATCCATTTAAGAAAAGAGAAATGAACATTTTATGATTTAACCATTATGGACATATCAAATTATCACATCATTTCCTTCACTATGTATAATTACTTTGTGTCCATTAAATTTGTTTCAAGTTAGGCAGTCTCACAAAAAGAAAAATATTCTAAGACTAGCAAATATACCGCCCATTGCTTCTCTAATCTAAGCACACACACACACACACACACACGCACACACAAACAAAAGATGTGCATAGGAATATTGATAACTTCTCAGTTAAAAACTGTTTATCCTACCAAAATAAATGAATAAATATTTTTGTCACTATATATGCTACTATTGGGAAATTAGAAGAAAAGAAATGCCAGTATATGGGACTACGAAGCTTAGTAAATAAAATCTAAAGCCAAATAAGTAAAAGTTTATTAGATATTGTGCTCAGACAAATGGTAGGGCATGTATCACTAAGGTGACACCACTACTCTTAAAGGCTTTGCCAGATGCCTGCTGATGACATGGTTGATTGTAGGAGACAGAGTTGAAGGTAGGAGCCTGATAGAAACAGAACTAGTGATTGCCAGGTGGGAGTAATACAGATACAATTATCTTAATGAGCAGCAAGGTCCTATTGGATCAATAGACTGCCAGGAGGCCCGACCTTTAAAGAGCAGTTGAGAACAGAACCTAGTGATACTCCAGAGTCACATTGTCAATGGAATGTGGACTAATTAAAGTGTGTCATCCAGAGCTCAGGATGATCATTTCAAAAAAATTTCAATTCCCAGTTAGTTCTCCAATAAGGTATACACTCTCAATGACGAGAGATCAAGGTCTTAGCAAAGGGAAACTTTACCTCCAAAGATGTATTTATGCATGGCTACTATTCTCTAGTCTTTTCTTAAACCCATAGTTTTTTTTTTTTACTTTGTTTGCTATGACTCATATTTTATTTCTTATTTTTTACTTTTCTTCTTAAAATATATTTTATTAATTTATTCATATTACATCTCAATTGTTTTCCCATCCCTTGTATCCTCCCATTCTTCCCTCCCTCCCATTTTCCTCTTACCCCCCTCCCCTATGACTGTGACTAAAGGTGACCTCCTCCCCCGGAAATGCTCATAGGGTATCAAGTCTCTTCTTGGTAGCCTGCTATCCTTCTTCTGAGTGCCACCGGACCTCCCCATGAAGGGGACATGGTGAAATATGGGGCACCAGAGTTCATGTGAAAGTCAGACTCCACTCTCCACTCAATTGTGGAGAATGTCCTGTCCATTGGCTCGATCTGGGTAGGGGTTCAAAGTTTACTGCATGTATTGGTGCCATAGTTTGAGCAGGACCCCTGTGCCCAGATCTACCCATCATAATGTTCTACTTGTAAGTTTCTTTAAGCCCTCTGGATCCTTATATTTCCCCATTCTCCCTTGCTTCTCTCATCTATCGTCCCAATAGGAAGTCTTCCCCTCTGTCCCACTTTCCTGATAAGTGAAGAATTTCATGGGACATGTCCCTTGAGCTAGTATGCAGATATAAGTGAGTATATACCATGTGACTCTGTTTCTGGGTTAACTCACTAATTATGATCATTTCTAGCTCAATCCATTTGTCCACAAATTTTGGGAATTCCTTGTTTTTAATAGCTGAGTAGTATTCTATAGTGTAAATGTACCACAGTTTATCCATTCTTCTACTGAGGGACACTTAGGCTGTTTCCATGTCCTTGCTATTATGAATAAGGCTGCTATGGACATGGTTGACCAAATGTTCTTCTTGTTGTCCTGGAGCATCTTCTGGGTATATTCTAAAGAGCAGAATAGCTGGGTCTTGAGGAAGCCATATTCCCATTTTCTGAGATAGTGCCAGATAGATTAAAAGGGAGAAATGCATACACTGAAGGTAAAGGGACATGCAGGTCCCTTTTGCTGAACACAAAATCCAACTTTATATGGATATTCAGATGCTGCCTGTTACAGTTAAGAGTCTATGATGAGGTTGTGATTAACTGAGTACAGCTATTTCCCCAGTCTTTATACAATTGACAGGACACTATTTAGTAGCCATAAGCAGCTTCATATTGGTAGGAACTCTCATGATATTTGCCCATCTCAATACCCGAAATATTGAGCAATTATATTCTTGTGGAACGGCAGTTGTAGCTTCTATTCTTAAGCTCATAAAGGGGACAGGCTAGGCTCAGCATTCAAAAAGCCAGTTGTAAACTGGAATATGAACTCAAGTAGCAGTCACAGATATAACTTCTCCACCAGCATGTGGAAAAGTTAGATACATATAACTTTGTACACGTAATATATGACCAGCAGTTTATCTGAACTGCTCTATCTCTAACACTATAAAAACATATGATCCAAGTTCTTGAAGCAGAACTTTGCATAGAAGAGCACATACTTCTACTATCACTATAACCTGTGAGCAAAAAGTGGTAAAATATTTTGGGATTTAAAATAAGCATTCTACAGAAAAGGTAGAAGATAGAACGTAGGAGAAGCTGTCCAGTAGTTATGCCTACAATATAGCTTACTAGGCAAGGACAGTGGGTTAAATTAATCACACAAGCTATTGGAATATCACATAAGCACAGGCAAATCTAGACATCTTTGTTCCTACCTGGCAAAGACAGAGGCTTTAAAGGCAAAATGACGCAATGCTAGCAATGCACTGACGTGTGGGCTGGCCATGAAGTTGACGTGGAAATGTACACAATCTAAAATGTAAATATACGTGGATATAAGTCTAGTGGCCAGTGGCTTAACTGGATACTGTAAGATCTGAGAAAAGGGCAAGTGAATAGAATAAACATAATTCATGGAAACCTGCCATGTAATTGCTACAAATATCAAAATAGACAGAACGCTTGGTTAGTATATGATGGCAGCCTTTGTCATGAATGACCTCTGCATAGGATCACACTTGAAACTGAAACTGTATGGATCTAAGATAAGCTTCATCAAAGCAAAGTGACTGGAGCTATGTCTCAGGCTGACCATTCAGTCTCCCAGTGCCAGAAGGCAATAATGAGCCCTTGAAGTTTTCCTGTCTCTAGGGCAATTACACATCATTTGGTTGCAAATTGATGACATTAAACCTAAATTGGACAGTTAATGATGACCAGGGTTGATGGATTTTGAACATAGTGGGTTACCTTTGCAGCCTGCAAAATGGGTGGAAGGAGAACCCCCTTTTCGGGGATGATGTCTATAAAGATACTAGATCTATAAAAATAGGACTTTCTAAGTCAATTTTGAACTAGGGTCTCCACAGTGAGTCCTGGCTTGTTTATAACTAACTATATACCCTGGGCTGACTTCATATTCCTGATCTTTCTGCTTACTGCTGGCACATAGACATGTACTTCTGTGTCCAGCAAACATAGAGCTTACAGAACCATTTTCTCAGGCTAAAGCAGTCACTTCATAGTGAAGGATGTTCTGCAGCTCATACCTGTCTGTGGTGTCCATGGATCTTAATGCTGTGTGCCAGTGAGGTTAAAAAAACAAAACAAACAGAAAGCAGAATCATTTATGCTCTACATTTATGCTCTCTGTGGACTCTGTTGACTCTGTTTTCTCTGCCAGAGCTAGGGCTAGAAATTGTAGTGACACTCTGTCGTCTGGATGAGGCTGCATGCCATGGGACTAGCAGCTAGTGAGTAGTGTGAACACGTTTTAGCAGCATTTGACCCTGGTAATGAAGATGGCACAGGACTGTTACATTCCATGCTTGGATAACATAATGAGTGTCACTTGGTGGCCCGTAAATCACATTTTATGATAAGGAAGCATGACATCAGCATCTGACCAACATGTGTGTATGTGAACCACAGTCCAAGATACATCAGAGTCAGTGTCACTCTGTTAGCTAAACAACCTTGAACACCAAAGAACAGTCATACTGAGAGAGAAAGCCAGACTGGAAAGTGTAGTGCCCTTTCCTTTAAACGCTATTTTCTTTGGGGGTGTTTAAGCCTCAACCTCCTTTACTACCTTCCAATCTTATGTAGGAGAGAGAATGAGAGCTAGTGAAGAGAGGGGCCCCTTTACTCTCCCAGCGATTTAGGGTCAATTGGGTTCTTTGGGGCTATACCTGTCTCTGCCAACAACAGATGCAGCCAGCAGTCTCCTCCAAGCCACTGCTCCCCAAAGCATTTCTCTCTATCTGCTCCAAACCGCAATACTGTCAATCTTCTCTGGTGTGTTCCAAGTGCTACATGCCACACACCAACACTACAGGGCACACTGACCGAGTGCTCTCTGTGTTCTTATGTATGTCTCCAGAGCCCTAGACCACACCCCTCTCTGTGCTGCATTGGGAAGGCTTTACCAGATGGCAAAAGCCACACCCCTCACAAGACAGTTAGCAGGTGTGGACAAGCTAAAGCTCAAACTATAATCCCACACTTGGGGTTAGAATAAAAACATATTTACATAACATTACAACAGTACAAAGAAACCAAAACTTTCATTACAGAAAAGTGGGAGAAAAAGGGTGAATCCCAGGCGTAGTAGTGGCTCTGCAACAGTCAGAAGTTGGAGTTATAAGTACAATGCTCACCTTACACATTCTGATGTGTCTAGCAAAGGAGACCATGCTAGAGGGAGAACATACCATAAGAGCATACCTTCTGAGCATTGCATGGAGTGGACTGTAATAGGCTCCCTGGTGCCCTCAGTGATTTCTCCTCAAGAGTAAGGGATTGTTTACTTTCATTTTAAGTGCTAGCTGCTTATGGCTTAGAGTTGTATCTCTTAAATGCTGCCCACAGCCAATAGCAGTTGGATTTGATCCTTCTCAGGGTGAGCTTATGCCCAGTATCTCATTAGTATGATTGCATAATGGCTTACTACCTGCATCTTAATTTGGCACAGCTTAAAAAAGTCCAGCCTAGCAGCGCTACACCCCTGGGCAGCAACTTATGCTCATAAATGAATTGCTGTTCAACGTACCCACCAGCCTGAACCTGTGCTGCCTTTATTTACTTACAAGCATTGTTAATGAGATTTCCTTGGTTCTTCATATGAGTGTAAATCCCTCTCCTGACTACAGATAAGGCATCTGGACAATGTGCTCCAAGACTCATAATTGTGCAGCACCAGTCTGGCACTGGTATAACACATCTAACATGAGCTCAATTGAGCGCCTGTATCTTTTTGTTTGCTTGTTTCTTTATTTGTTTGTTTGTTTTTCCTCAGCGTTAGCCTGAAGTTCTGCTGGAGATTAAAAAAAAATGCACCCAAAGCCTTTATAACACACTTGAATTCCTACTTTAGTAGAATTCTTTGTAAGGAAAGAATGTTTGCTCCATTTTCTATGGTTTATCTTAAGACCAGAGATAGTTTACATAGAAGAAAGAATTACTATGTTTCTTTTCTAAGCAATGCTAATTTCCGGGTCATTTCTACTAGAACACGCTGTTTGTTTAAATACGGTGTTCAATGTCTTTCTATTTGTCCAGAACCTTAGCCACTGGGCCCCGGAAGGACTTCCTCCTGGTTCTGGAAAAAATCATGAAACTACTTAATCCCATGAGAGCTGGATTTACTACAACCAAAGTTACTAAAGAACTTCATGTCTTTCTTTATCATACTACACAGAGGTCACCACTGTGAGATTTATTTGATTTTGTAGATGGGCTAATTAATTTGTTCATTCTGTGCACTCAGCATCCGCTCTGCTTTTTGGAACAGTGCTACGAAAGCAATAGATTAATTTACATGGTACAATGCCTTTAGAATAATCATTACCCCATAGAATTGTTATTGCTTGAATTCTAAAGAGAGAAGATGTTTCCCCACTGAGATAAAGTTTCCATTACTGATTTTTTTTTCTGAAAGAAAAAATAAAATGCAATAGAAATCTATAAATTTTTGAACATAGTTTTATGGAACTTTTAATTTAATTACAAAAGGTTCAAATGCCCCAGTTTGATGACAATTTTGAACTGCTTGAGTTACTAGGACTATAAGCCAACCGAAAATATTTTAAATGAAGAGTACAGAGAAATTTATGAAGAATAACAAGTTCAGATAGCCTCATTCGAAGAGCCACCAGGACTGCATATTTTAATTTGCCATTTCTCAAAACTGCACTTCCCTTTTAACATGCCATTCGTACTTCTCTGCTCTTGATTTGATTTTCATCTCAGTGTGAATTGCCTCTCACTCATCTATTTGGGCTGGACCCATTTTTGGCTTACCACAAAATAGCAAACTAAGCCCCTTAATCCTCAGCATTATTAGCTCAGCTACCCATTGCCCTTCAATACTTCAGATGAATCTGATAGACTCACACAGAGATCAGGTGACTACCAGAGCCTAGTCAGTGTCAGGCAGGCAGGAAGGCAGGGTCATAGGTTTCAAAATATGTTGATCCTCTTCCTGCAGCAGTGAACATTTTATGGGCAAGTATACCCTAAATACATTAATAATGATGCAAAATCTCAAGTTTTCTTGAATTCCTGCTCGAAAATGAAAATACTTTTATTACTGAGTCTACAGCTGTTCCAATGATGGTCATTAATTAACTATATATTCTAGCTTCAGGGTAGAGAGCATGTTTAGACAAATATATAATATTTTAATATATATTAATTTTAAAATATATTAATTCCTCAGACAAGATAACAAAACTAGTGTACAGCCAAAGCTACACAAAAACCAA
>OU015745.1:37524696-37546193 GCA_907169655.1 Acomys percivali
AAATATATCATCACTCAATTACCTTTTATGGATATTACTGCTGCATGTGACTGCAGGATGTTAATAGAACTGTCATTTTAGGGAAATTAACATTGTTTCATTTTTTGAATATACAGGATGTCCTAAGCATTAGTCATAAAACAATGAGTTATAAGCAACTCTTCTATTCTCCTTGTCATTGCTGAGCTTCTCTCCATCCATCTCACCTACCACACCATACAGGAAAAGTCTTGCAAATGGATCTGGGCAATCTAAGTGTCTTGTATGTGACATTATATTTGCTGTCCCTTTTTGAGCAGTCATAGATCACATCCAGGACAGGAACACCAGCTTTCCTTGCTTAATTTGCATCAATTAGAGTTAAAAGCAAATCCGTGTAAGCATAGACCATCACCGACCATCTCCTGAGGTGGGAAATCAAGGCTTGGGATGGAAAAGCACCAACAGAACTGTGCCCATTCAGCAAGTACCTCTAAGTCTAATTGAGAGTGTATGCTTAATTTGCAGCCTCACGGCATGTTAGATGTTAACTAATATTCCATTCCACATAACTTTAGGCTATAGAAATTTTTTGAATTTTAATTGATTACACTAAGGTTATAAATTATTACTTAAATATAAGACAAGCAAGTAACATAAGTGGCAGAACGAAAATCTGAGTCAAATTCTGATTTCAGTATGTAATCTTTTCTGTGTCTCGTTGCCAGCTGATGAATCACTTCCAAATATAAAAACACTTAAATGGAAATAACCAAGACAACAATGAGAAAATAATGAAAACACTGAGGTTAATTAAGAAATTACTTATCTTAATTATAAAATCATTCTTTCTTAATGTGTTTTCAAATGTTTTTAAGAACAAATTCAAATGATGAATAGTTTATTTACTTAGGTAATGATTAGTGAAAAATTATTTTAAAATATAGCCCTGAAATCATTGGATAATAACACACACAAAAATAAGTACACCTGGCTCCTTGTGTATGATTGCATACTGAAATATAACAGGAAAGATAATAAAGGCAAAATCTTAAAAGATAAGTAACAAATATCTAGAATAAAACATAGCAGAAATCAATCTTTGTGACCTTAAGTCTGACAAATATTACTTAGAACACAGAGAGAATGTCTGATAATTGCACTATGGGTGAGTAAAAATTTTTTCAGAAAATTCTATTTACATATAAATAATATCTTACTATAACTCAATTATTATAAAAATATTATTTACTAAAATATGCTACTCAATTTTCTTGACAGCGGCTCTTTATTCCACATAACTTTGTAAGGCATGTATTATATATATATTATTCTCACTGTGTAAATAAGGAAATTGCAGAAGATTGAAGTGATAGATAACCTACCCAATGTCTCATAGGAAAATCTATGAATACTTAAAAATAAAAATGAACAATAAAATATTTGAAGAAGAAACACCTTTATTGGTTAATAGAAGAAGTCAGATAAATCATAAAATGATTCATAAAATCAAGTATTACAATAACAAATTATGAGGTTGAAGAAAGGATTCAGTGGATAAGAGCACTTTCTGGTCTTGCAGGGGTACAGGATGCAGCTCCTAGCACTCACGTCTGGAGGCTCATAACTCCTTCTACCTCACTTGATGACCTCATATGTGTATACATTTACACATTAACACACCTGTATACACAAAACTAAAGCTAAAAAGAAATAAATAAAATCAAAGTGTGATTTATAATAAAAATAACATGTATTACATTATACCATGTTAAAGATCTTAAGCATGGTGGAAACAAGTAGGCATAGGATTTGGAACCACAGATGAAGGTCTGGCCTTTCTATTCCCATATCATTCTAATGAGGAGTGTTCATAACCAATAAAAAAGGTTTTGCCACCACAAATGCAATTAATTCAGTTCAAAGGGTAATACAACAGTGAATTCCATCCTAGAGGCAAGATTAAGTTTAGTAATAGATTTAGTTAAATAGTGAAGTAAGAGCAACATGTTCTACAAAAGAAATTTACAGAACATAATTATTCTAATGAGACAAAAAAGGATATGAATTTCAGTGGGTGAGAGAGGCGTATCTGGGAAGAACTGGAAAGAAAGAAGCCATATTCAGAATATATTTTGTGTAAAAAAGTCTATTTTCAATGGAAAGAAAATAAATAAATAAAAATAACATAAGTATAAATGGATATACATATAACTTAAATATACCTTAAATAATAATGATAAATCCAGTAATGGAATTAGAGGGGGAAATCGAGAAATAAGACATCATTGATGTATTTATATTTTAAGAATTACAACAATAAATAAATGAAATAAAATTTCAGGCTTTACAATATGGTTATAAAGCAAATATTCCAATATATTACAAAAGACCAATTACAAGCATTGGTAATTAGGGTAACTATCTTCTCTCTCTCTCTCTCTCTCTCTCTCTCTCTCTCTCTCTCTCTCTCTCTCTCTCTCTCTCTCTCTCTGAGAACCCATGCAAAAGCTGCCATATCAGAAATCCTGTGCTTAGGCTGTATGCTGTGACCTTCAATTTGCTGACCTTTACCTCAGGAGGTTTTGTGCTCTAGGCATCTTGGACTATTTACCTTTGAAAGAAGTAGGAAAGTCTCAACTTGGAAACACCCAGAGGATCTAGGAAGTTCTACAGGGAGCGATTTAGGCTATTGTATTCTTGCCTGGGGGCTAGGGTGAGTGAGATTAGAATAGATCCTATTGACCTTGCTCTATATATGTTCCTGCTAGTCCGAATTAAAGTGAATCGTGATCAGAAATTTCCTGACTTGATTCGTTATTTCTCATGTCTCTGTATCCTACTTTCAATCCCCACTCCCTCTTTCAGGTAAACCCTGATTTTATTCTTCCCGCAGGCTGGGACCCGACACATCATCTCTCTCCCTCCCTATCTCTCTCTCTCTCTCTCTCTCTCTCTCTCTCTCTCTCTCCTCTCTCTTAAATGTTTATATTATTTATTATAATTTATTCACATTACATCCCTATTGTTATCTGCTGTCTCCCTTTTTCTTCCTATTCCCATCCTCCCTCCCTCTTCTGCCTACTCCTCTTGCCTAGATCTGATGGGAGGGGAGCTCCTACCCCAACTGCCTGGCAACAGCCTATTTAGTCTCATTAGGATAGCCTGCTCCCCTTCTTCTGTATGCCCGCTAGGCCATCTTGCCAAGGTGCAATGAATAAATCATGGGGACGAGTGTGCAGGTCAGAGGTTCAGCAGCAGTCCCCTATGCCCTTCCCCCAAAAGTGGAGATTCAGTAGTACACCACCAGTTATATATGAAAAAGGCTATTGATTCTCTAGATGCATTGTCCTTGGCTGGTGCATCAGTTTGCACAGGCCTCCCTGTTTCCAGATACAGAGGCCTAGAAGGAATCCCTGTGGAGCTCCTCTCCCTCCTGGACCTTCCATTTCCCTAATATTCGCTACAAGTTTTCAGCACACTGGCCTTCATAGGTATAAAGTATACCTCTGAGTCCCAGTATCTGTCTTGATCTCCACCCGCATGCCCCAGGTGGAGTCTCTCAGAGGACATCTATGTTGGGCTAATATCCACTTATAAGTAAGTGTAGACCATGCATGTGTTTCTGAGTCTGGGTTACCTCACTTAGGATGAACATTTCGAGCTCCATCTGTTTACCTGCAAATTTCAAGATTTCTTTATTTTTAATAGCTGAGTAATATTCCATTGTGTAAATGTACCACTGCTTCTTTATCCATTATTCGGTTGAGGTACATCTAGGTTGTTTCAAGATTCTGACTCTTACAAATAAAAGTGCTATGAACATAGTGGAGCAAATATCCTTGTTGTATGGTGGAACATCTTTTAGGAATATGCCCTGGAATGGTATAGGTGGGTCTTGAAGTATAGCTATTCCCAGTTTTCTGAGAAAGCGCCAGATTGATTTCCAAAGTGGTGGTACAGGTTTGTCCTCCAAACAGCAATGAGGGAATGTTCTTTTCTCTCCATTTCTTACCTGCATGTGCTGTCACTTGAGTTTTTGATCTTAGCCATTCTGTAAAATGGCATCTCGGAGTCATTTTGAATTGTCTTTCCCCTATGACTAGGGGTGTTAAGCATTTCTTTAAGTGTTTCTCTGCCATCCAGTATTCCTCTGTTGAGAATTCTCTGTTTAGCTCTGTACCCCATTTTTAATTGGATTATTTGGTTTGGTGGTGTTAATTTCTTGAAGTATCACTATTTGTAGATGATATAATAATATACATAAGTGACTCCAAAAATTCTACTAAGGAACATCTACCGTTAATAAACATCTTCAGCAAAGTGGCCGGATACAAAAATCAACTCAAAAAATCAGTAGCCCTCCTGTATACAAATGACAAACAGGCTGTGAAAGAAATCAGGAAATGTACATTCTTCATAAACCTGAATAATAATTCTAGGTACTTAATTACATATAATATATATATATATATATATAATTTATATGAACATAAAGGTATACATATGTATTCTACCCAAATATATAAATAAAGTGAAACTGTGGATGATAGAAACTTTATATACATACATATGTTTATTTTGGGACTTGCTTACTTATTAATAAATCTACTTGTATGTGTATATATTTGTTGAAATGAAGGACTAAATTCCTCTTTGGGAAACCTTATGAATCTTTTCAATATGAATGAACAAATTTGACTGGAAGAGACATACATAAATAAAAGAATTTTTATATTCTTGGGTCGTAGAAAATGGGATTCAAGTGTGATGATGCCACATACCTTTAATCCCAGCACTCAGGTAGACAGAGGCAGATGGATCACTGAGGAATCTAAGCCAGCCTGGTCTATGGAGCAAAACCAGGATACAAGTGGGAGGATACAAGTGATGGGACAACAATTGAGTTGTAATTTGAATAAATTAATAAAATTAAAATTAAAAGAAAGGAAGAAAGCACCTAAACAAAATATTTATTATAAGCAAAGTGCCAGTCAAAAGATGTCTACTCAATAAGGTATTTGGAATTTTAGGGGGTAAGTTATTTTAGTATTAGTACTGATCATATTTGCAAAGGAATCAAAGAAGAGAGGAGGAAACACCCCTTGCCAAAAGATGTGAATGCAAAGTCTGAATAGAATATGTCAGTGACTTGACAAAGCCTCCACCAGACTCTCAGTCTGTTCTTTCCCTCCATGTTAAGATTACTGCTACGAACACCTTCTAGCTAAAAGAATGGAGCTGATAACTCTACAGTACTCTCCATAAACCTCCTTTAGAGGACTTTTGTTTGTCTCTCCGTGGTTCTCCTTTACCTTTTTCTTTTCAACCAGCAATAAATAAAATGTAAGAGACATGAGTGGGATATGACTTTCTCACGTACTCTGGTGCCTCACATTTGACCATGTCCCCTGGATGGGGAGACCTGGTGGCACTCCGAGGAAGGACAGCAGGTCACCGAGAAGAGACTTGATACCCTATGAGCATATACAGGGGGAGGAAATCCCTCTGAGGAACAGTCATAGGGGAGGGGAATAAGGGGAAAATGGGAGGGAGGAGAGAATGGGAGGATACAAGGGATGGGATAACCATAGAGATGTAACAAGAATAAATTAATAAAATAAATAAATAAATAAATAAATAAATTATGATATAAAAAAAGAGACATGACATAATATTTTTTGACTCAAATTAATTTTAACCATGAAGTTTTATTTCAAAATTATGTTTTCCTTTTCCTGGATAACCTTTTTTTTTCCTTATTCATTTAATTCCAGTTTCTGAGAGACTTCTAATTAGCTACCTGGGAAATAGCCCTCTCTCACCCCGGTTTTTGGAAATCTTATTAATCTTCTGGACTTGCCCCAATGAAGTATTAATTCACAGTGTTTTCTGGCCTATACTTGGTATTTCAAGGGCTGGCATTTCCCTTGCTTGTCTCTGGACACTAATATTTAATCATATAATCATAGGAATCAGAGATGGATGAGACCTAACAGTTCACTCTCCATCTGCCTGCCAAAGCGGCGTCTGTTTTCTCTGTCTTTTGGCATTGATTTTCACAAAGCCGGTGATTTATCCACTAACAACATTTTAAATGTCATATTTTTGCACATAGATCAGCAATATCTGCTATCAAAACTTTCATGCTCATTCCATAGCTAGTTACATTGGATGATATCATTAATCATTTTTCATAAATACACACATACACTTACATAAGTATATATGAACACACATCTTCCATGAGTACCCACTTGTACACATACAGAATGCTCAAATCACTTGTGATTGTGGTCAGCTCAGTACACCTGTTACTTCAATGAGCAAACCACAAATCAAATAAATGGCAGTGACAGGAATGAATGGCCCATTCACTGAAAAATTCAGACGCAGTCTCCCTATACACCATCATAATGATTTTCCCTAATGAACACATTCTCTATATTTAAAAGTGCATTGAAAATTATGCTGATTTTCTAAGTATTTTCTAAATAAGTTTACATTTAAAATTTTGTTTCATATTCTTCAGAGATCTGATTGGAAGAAGGTTTATTAATTTTTAAATGCATAGTGAGAGAAAGGATGAAAATCATGAAAAGCAATTAATATTACATTTACCTCCAAACAGGTCCTTGAGAAGAGCCACATGTGTTCAACATTTATTTGTAGACATTGGTAGTCTAAGAAATGGCCTTGAGGCAGTATTTAGAAAGTTTCCTCAAATTGTGAAATTATTCTGGTACTAATACGATTTATGCACTTATTTAGCTTTTTTTCCAAGTACTACATAGGCAGAATCAAAATTAAAAGTGTTTATGCATGTGTGTGTGTGTCTATGTGTGTGTGCTTAGGGGACACGTAGAATCCAAGCTATAGCATAAGCTAACCTCCATTATGTGTATATGTGGATTATAAGAAACCAAGGAAATTCAGACATGGAGCACCAAGAAAGACTTGTGCAAAGTCCCTTAAATTTATGTACAACACATAATTTTTCTCTCAAGATTTATTTTTATTTTAATTTTTTCATACAATATACTTTGATTATTTTTCCCATCTGACATATCCTAGATCTATCCAGCCTTCCCACATCCCTATCCAACAAAAATGACCTTTCTCTCTGAACAAACTACAAAAACCAAACAAATAAAAATCAAACAAAAAATAAAAACCCAATAAGACAAAGGACGCAGGTAGAGTCGATGGCCAAACTCTGCCAGGTCCTCAATAGTTCCTGCCTCACAAATAATGTCTTTCGGATATATTGGGACAGAGGCTGAAAAAGAAGCTCTACCATTATTGAAAGTTTTGTGTGATTATTCGGGTAGAAAAGTGTCTCTGTTATCTTCTCATTTGGAAAGCTACTAGCCTGCACTCTCAGCATACTCAGATAATCAAGTTTATTCATTCTCAAGTCTCTGATAGGGTTGAAGAGCAGATAGTTTAGTTTTACAATGAAGCTTAGTTGTTTAGGGGTTAAGATGTTTTTTTGGTCTAGATAGATATTTTAAGCTGATAATGACAAGATATGATGGAGATTGATCTTCATTCAAAATTTTAGATGAACCAGGATAGGAACGATGTTCTCTTCAAGGCTGTCAAATACAAATAGCCATAACACAAAGAATGTAACATTTATATAATTCCTGATTGTGTCATGGTTCTTCTTGCTATATGTAGTTTATTGTATATATCTGAAATAATATAAATGTATATGTAAAAAATAAAATGAAATATAAGGATCCAAAGTGTCCTAGAAACCTACAAGAAGAACATGGGCAGATCTGGGCCCAGGGGTCCTGCTCAAACTATGGCTCCAGCCAAGGACAATACAGTCCATAAACTTCAAACCCCTACCCAGATCTAGCCAATGGACAGGACATTCTCTACAGTTGAGTGGAGAGGGGGCACTGACTTTCACACAAACTCTGGTGCCTCATATTTGACCACGTCCCCTGGATGAGGAGACCTGGTGGCACTCAGAGGAAGGATAGCAAGTTACCAAGAAGAGACTTGATACCCTATGAGCATATACAGAGGGAGGAGGTCCTCCTCAGTCACAGTCATAGGGGAAGGGAGTAAGGGGAAAATGGGAGGGAGGGAGGAATGGGAGGATACAAGGGATGGGATAACAATTGAGATGTAATATGAATAAATTAATAATATATTTTAAATTTTTTAAAAAAGACAAAGAAAACAAATAAGCGCATCTCTGTACACACACCAACACTCAGAGTGAATATTAGTAGGAGTTTGTTTTGTGTTGACCAATTACTCTTGGGCGTGGGGCCTGCCCTGGAATGAGGACGATACGCTCTGCCACATTCCATTGGAGGAAAATAAACTCATCTTTTCCAGGTGGTGTCAAACACAATCTTGGATAAGGATACTACCCTATTCTGCTTCTCATCCTTTGCTGAGACCATGTATGCCTTGAACCTTGGAGCTGTTGTAACTAATTCCACATCCTTTGTTAGTTCATATGTGCTTCATTCCTGCTGTGTTTGAAAGATACTATGTTTTTTAAAGTTACCTATCACCCCTGCTCTTACACTGTTTCCTCTTCCTCTTCTTAGATCTCTGAGCCTTGAGTGAAGGATTTGATGAAGACAGCTCATTTAGGAATTAGTGCTCTGAAATCTTTCATTCTCTTCACACTCTGCTGTTATGAGTCTCCGTGTTAATTACCAACTACTTCAAGGAGCTTCTCTAATGAAGATATAGTGAGATCCAGATTTGTGGATATAGAAACATCATTAGGAGTAATTTTTGTGCTATATTCTTTAAATAGAATTGTAGTAGCAGGTTTAGTCGTAGGTCCATGACCTATATAATCTCAGGTTCTGGGTCATGTTTGCAGTGTCAGGTAAAATCTCATGGGGTGGGCCTTTAAACCTATTTTTAAAATGGTCACTGTTCCCATAATATTTCTGCTACTATTATGCCAGTATGTCTTTCAAACAGGTCCATGTAGTAGATCACAGTGTTTGTAACCTTGTGATTTTAATGATTACCTTTCTCCACCGGTAGTGAGCAAAGCAGCTTCTAGCACCATGAGCACTAGTAATTAAGGGAGAAGCATTTAATTGGGCAGTGGCCTGACTTCTCAATCTTCAATGACATAAATGTGTCTTCAGCAATAGCAACCAATAGCCTTGGCCATAGGCTGAGATGTTTGGGGCCACTGTCTCAACAAGATGTAACTCATGCCTGGTACCCAAGGTTCTAGTTGGTGGCATACTCTGTCTAGTTGTTAGTGTTGAAGTTTCCTATAATATAGACATGTAAGAGAAGAATATGAATAAAGTCATCATATAATGGTGGGGGGATAATGTCCCAACTTACTCACTGATTCTTCTCATCCTCACAAGTGTCTCTTTTTTATTCTGCTCAATACAAAGTCATATTCCATCTACACCATTATAAAAGTTCAAGATTTAGCTTTCATTACTGAGAAAAAGATTCATATATATTATTCTTTATTAATTTTAAATATTTTTCTGCGTTCAGTCCCCTCCAAAATATGCTTTTCATCAAAATAGATCTGTCCTAACACTTTGAAAGGGTGAATATCAATTCATAATAAATAAGAATGCCTGATATACTTGCATGTTATGATGGTAGCTTCATATTAATAGATACTGTGTTTATGCAGTGTATAATAACATGTCATTACTAAGTCACCAATCCTAATTACCCACCAACTGTGTAAGCAATTAATGAATGCTGTAAAAATCTTTCCTGTTAATTCAATACATCTTTGTTGTTTAAAAGCTATTTCAGGTACTGAGGAAAGTTTAGTAACAAATTATTATTAATCATGTTCTTCTCAAACTTATATTCTGTTTTGAAGAGGTTGTTGGTAAAGGACCAAGAAAAAAATAGTTCCAAATCTCAAGAAAAAAAGTCATAATTCTTTGGGTTATAGAGAAGGGAAATTGTATTCCATGGTTGTATGTCTCGATAAATGTAGATTCATATTTATATTTAGCAAATATAGTTATAGACATATAGAGAATTCTAAATTTTTACATTATCTGTATATTCTGCTATATGCTTTAATATTCAGCTCACTTTTCACATCTACTATTTACTCTAAATACTTAGAAATTAGCTTTTATATGATGGATGCTGTCTAGAGAACAGTTACTAAAAAGTTTGAACATTTTTAGTAGAGAAATACATTTTTTCTTCCCCAAATGTTTAGGAGTTACAGTTGACTAAAACTGCAATAGAGAATCAGTAGTATGGAAAATGTACACGAGGATGACTGACCATTTATTAAAAACATTACTATCCTCCCAATAGTTTGATTCTTTGCATTGTCAAATAATTCAAATGTTGTATAATTAATAATCTATTACTTATTTGAAATAAGTTGCATGTTTGTAGGTACATACAGATTATATATATTATTATATATGTGTGTATGCACATGTGTTTGTATGGCAATTAGAGAATTAGTTTTTCTCTTTAAAAGTAAACTATATTCACTAACTTCTATTGGGGACAAAGTCTTGCTCAGGTATTGTTGGACTCAAGAGCTCAATTACTTCTACGCAGCACCATATCTCATTGTGAATTACTTGAAAAACACTCTCTCTCTCTCTCTCTCTCTCTCTCTCTCTCTCTCTCTCTCTCTCTCTCTCTCTCTCTCTCTCTCTTTGTGTGTGTGTGTGTCCTGTGTGTTTCTGTGTCTGTGTGTGTCTGTGTGTGCATGTGTGTATAGGTGTACTCATGCCATAGTTTGTCTGTTGTGGTCCAAAGACAACTCTCAGGAGGAGAGTTCCTTCTACCTTGTATGATCTGGCGATCTTGAGGACACAGGTTAGGATCTCTACTCACTGTGCATTCTTACTAGCCTAACGTCTTGATATTTTTGTTTCTCACTTTTAGAAATTCATATACATAAATGAACCATTTTTTTTCCTGCACCAAATTTATAAACAAATTACACAGGAACTCTTAACTTCAGAGCACTATTTTCCCCACAATTCAGTATATCCCTTCTCTGTCCTACCTACTCACAGGTCTCTTGCGACCCATGCTTTTCTTTTTTATTTCCTTAATAATATTGCATTTTCTCAATTATCCCATTTTCATTACAAGGCTTGATATATAGAAGGTAAGTCTGACTCCCTTTCTCATTTATCTTACATAAACTTCCTTTGGCACATTTCCTCTTCTAAATTAAATTTATAAGGAACATTTTGAGTTTCATGAATAGCACAAATAGGATTTTTATTACACTTCAGTGTATTTATAGATTAATTTGGAGAAGTATTCTTATCTTTTTAATATTAAGTCATCCCATTCACAATATGGCTTTGTTCAGCTTTTATTTAAATCTTCTTTTATGCCCTTCAGTAAAATTTTACAGTTTTCTTCATACAGACCTCCTGCTTACTTTTACTAGGGTTATTGTTATGAATTTTATAGGTTTGTGGCAATTCTGAAGCAGATCTTATCCTCTGTTATACTGTCTTCCTCTGCTATCATACAATAAACTTACAGAAAATCTCATCTTGTTCTCAGGAACTTATGTCATTTCTTTTTTCTTTCCAATATTTACACAACTGATTTCTTATTATTTTGTGCTAATATTTGTACATTTTATTTTTCACTTATTTTGGCATGGTAGATATTTTTAGAGGCTGATGTAAAACAGTGATTACTGACCTGATAATAATCTCATTTTCCTTGCTACTGATTTGAAGAGAACCTTCTTCATTTTGCATTGATAAAATGAGCTGTTTCATATAGTTTTCTGAGAAATACAAAAGTTTTTCTTTAACTATTGCATGCTAAGAGTTTTATTCACTTTCAGTTCAGTGATGATTTGTAAAGACATAATTTAAAATTATTTTAAAAATCTTTTATTTCCATCTTCAATAATTGAGTTTAGTGGACGCTACTTTCTACCATTCAAAACATTCATTTTAAAGAACAACATACCCTTTATGGAGATATTACATTACTTTCAGGCTCTACTGTATTACATTTCTAAATATTTAAAATAGGACATGTACATTTGTGCTTCTTAGCAACAATGCCGTGCATTGGTTATATATTATTCTGAATACAGATGTCTCTGTCTCTATCTCTATCTCTGTCTCTGTCTCTCTCTCTCTTTGTATCTCTCTCTCTGTCTCTCTCTCTCTCTCTCTCTCTCACTCTTTCTCTCTCTCACTTCAGTAAACTGAATTTGGGAGTATTATATCTTGATGTAAGATATGCATCACATATAGAACAAGGTATTTTTCATGACTCATATAAGTTATTAAATTTTAACACCACTTTTATAAGAAAATATTATAATGCCT
The DNA here is from genome assembly GCA_907169655.1 of Acomys percivali. Taxonomy (NCBI): domain Eukaryota; kingdom Metazoa; phylum Chordata; class Mammalia; order Rodentia; family Muridae; genus Acomys; species Acomys percivali. The sequence goes on from OU015745.1 coordinate 37,537,002, forward strand.
TTGGAATTTTGTTGTTCATCCCATTAAAATCAGTAAAGATTTCAAGCAGGGCATTATGCGTGATGTTATTTTATCACCTGTATTTTTCTATCAGATTTTAAAAACTCCTCTTATGCTCATATATGTCTACATTTTGTTTCTTATACTATTTATACTTTTTTCTTTTATTTATTCATGCAAACATTATCTCATTTTAAATAACATTTGTCTTTTTAACTCTCTAGAACTAAATTCATTATTTTTTTTTTCCTCAGAGAGAATATGTTCAGAGAGAAAAAGCTCACACTTTTTTTTCAGTGAGCACTCTAGTTAGGAGTGGGCACACTTCAGTAGTCTTCTTCTTGTTTTTCTTATCATTCCCACATGTTTCAGTGTAACTGGATATATCTGAAATATTGCCATACATCCTGTGGCAATTCCACTGAAGCTGTTGCAATTGCACCAATGTTCCTTGCATGACCATCTTCCCATGCTTTTCTAACACATTGTTTCCATTGGCAGTCTGTTCTCATCTCTTGGTTAAGTGGGACTAGGTCTGGATCCTGGATCTCATGCATTCTAGGCAAGCCCTTCTAGGTAACAGGCATCCAGGTTCATTAGTGTATAGATGTCCAAGGGTTTTACTGAGCTCTGACACACCCCATAGTCTTTGTAGTTCTCGTGGTCTTTCAGTGTTTGCACTGTCACCTTTATTCTGAGTCTTGCAGGCTATTAGTTTCTTCTTTGGCCCTTAGTATACTTTCCAGCAGAAACCTTAGCCTCCTTGAGACCTCATAAAGCTTCTGCCAAACAGTAGTTTGAACCTTGTCACTCCATCTGTATCTACAATATTTCAATTGTCTTTCTTAAATCCCTCATCTAGTGAGGTCTCATCACAATTGGCTATAGAACTCAACTTAGAATAAGCTAGGCTTTGTCTAGTATGACTCTACATACGTTTTCATCCTTTGCATGTTAAACAATTCCTAAGTTGTTTATGCATTTTAATATATATTTGTAATAACAACACTCACAGTTACAATTTCCACGTTAAATAGCTTTTTATTATCATAAAATATATAAAGCAGTTCACTTTTACAAATGCTTATTTATTTAGCTCATAAGTCTGGAAGTCCAAAGCCACAGTTTTGGCATCAGCTCAGCTTTGATGAAGGCCAACTGACTTACACAAATAAATGAAAGTCCAAAGAATATAAAAGAAGAGACACATTTATTTATTCCATTATTATTAATGGAATAGTCTCCTTATTACATACACTTCATAGTTGGAGTAATAAGCTTCTCCCTCATTCTTACCTTCTATCTTTGTTTCATTAGTTTTCAAGTTCTGGTCTTATGTAGCGTATGCTGACTTAGAACTCATTATTTGGACAAGAATATTCTTGCATTTCTGATCCTCCTGTCTCTGCCTCCTCAGTACAGGAATTATAGATATGCACCACCACTCTCAGTTTATGCTGTGCTGGGGAATAAAGTGAGGACTTTGTGAATGCTAGGCAAGCACTCTACCCTCTAAGCTACCTCTTCAACCAAATACAATATAATCACCAGTAAAATTATTTTATTTTTTATTGAAAATATTTTTTTTCTGTCATATAATACATCCAGACCAAGTTTGCCCCTCCTTCCACTCCTCACAGCTCCTCTCTGTCGCTTTTCTCCCACAGACTCATTTTCCTTCCATATTCTCTACAGAAAAAAAAGAAAAACCAGAAATCCAAGAGATGAGAACCAATAGGAAAAAACAAGATACCAAAAGAGAAGGCAAAAGCCTTCATACTGAGGCTGGACAAGGCAACTCAATGGAAGGAAAGAGTCTCAAAAGCAGGCAGAAGAATCAGAGATACTACCTCTCCCAAAACATTATTTAAGGTGGATAGTTTCTTTTAAAGACTTTTGGTTTCTTTATAATATTGACTGAATACCTTTCTATAGTCCAAGGCACTTTTCCACTATAATAAATGTATTTATTTTTAATTCTGTATGCCAGAAATCATGAAAGAGCACACAGTCTTTTTTCCTTTACTACTTCAAAAGTCATATCACTGTCCATTTTTCATGAATCTACTTAATTTCTGATATTCGAACAACAGACCTCAAAAAACTGACCAAGCAAAACTTAAGTGTGTGCAAAGAAGGCTCTAATGTTTACTTATTGTCAAACATTTTCAGCTCGGACACTTAGGCTATAATGTTATCATTTAAACGAATTTTCAGTTGCAAAATTTCTGAGGAGGAGAGCTTCAAAAAATTGTTCCTCTAGAAATGTGAGTTCCACATTATTCATAACCTAAGAATAAGGAATTATTCAGAACAGTTTCTTTGCCAATGTCTTTGCTGTCTCTGGAAAGATTTATGCCCATATTGGTTAACTTCTTGCTTTGTTGTTTTTCAGTTCTATTGATTCATTGTGTTTGTGTGTGATCCTAGCTTTGATTTTAAGATTAATTTCTGAGTTTTTAAAAAATCTTTCCATCTCCTTATGAATCTGTAAATCTTTTCTCCAATAACATGTTCTGAATACTCACACATATACTACTGCACCCTTATTATTAACACATTATACAGTGATTTCAGGGCCAATATTGCATGATATTTATACTGCGTCCATACAAACAATACTGCCTTAGATTTATAAGGAACTTGCAACTCCAGGAAGCATTCCATGATTCTACTACACTGAGCTAATTGAGCGGATGTGATGGTTTAGAGCCGTGGTCTCAACATTGCTTAGAAGTTAATATTTTTTAATGTAAAAATAAGAACTATAGCAGTCTTTTACTCACATTTTTTTAAGTACTCAGGGTGTTTGTAATATGCAAGTTCTCTTGACAAAATTATCCTGGAGTGAAAAAAAATGAAGCAAACATATTTAAAGAGCCACAACTGGCTTCTTTCTGTTTAAAAGGATCATGATTATAACGTACTGGTGCCCTCTTCAACTTTTCCCAACATCTTTTTTCTCCCCTGTTTTGATAGGAATTGTTGCTCACTGATGATGTTCATGGATTCATGTGGAAAAGAAGCAATGGATGACAAGAAGTAGAAAAGAGGAGACAGAGAAACTCCCAAATTTTATTCCTCCTCCATCACATGTAGTTTGGACTAAACAGCATTTCAGCTTTGAAAAAACTAGCTTCTTAGATGCAATATCCTGCATGAATAATACTCAGGAAGGAATATTTGAATGTACCACTGAATACAAAAAAGCATCCCTGGAGAGATAATTTATGAGTTAGACACCAAGCGACACAAACTTTCATTTATTTTTACATCATGATCTTTGTTCATTCCACTGAAAACTCCTCTTCAGAAAGAGTACATTAATTATGAGCAAGATATAAAAGGGAAACTTTAATACTAGAACATATATCTTTCATATTTAACTACGTACTTTTGCATACGCATTGATAATAGATACTTTGTTGGCTCAAATCATTACAAGTTCATGAACCATGAAGAGAAATGAACAATAAATAAAAGCCCTGTGTCTTTTAATAAAATGACCCCATGTCAGAGACCAGGAGTTGTCATATTCGCAATGAGCTCATATATCCTCTAATTATTGAGATGGAAATACTATATAACTTTTCAATTTTATATTTAAAAAATTTTATGTAGTTTGGATAAGGTCATATATATGTATATTATTGTTGATATATAATTGAATCAAATCCCCAAACTTTTATACATGTTAATTCAGCTAGGATCTATTCTGTACTTTCTACTGTTGACTCCTTCTGAGTGTATTAGCATTTTAATGTTTCTAAAACAAATAATCTCCTACTAACACTGACTTCAGAAAAGAGGAAACTGAACAGAGAAGAGGATGAGCAACTTATCTCAAGTCAGCCTATTTTAGACGTGGATTTTTTATTTTTGGTTTTTTGAGACAGGGTTTCTCTGTGTAGCCTTGGCTGTCCTAGACTCTCTTTGTAGACCAGATTGGCCTCCAACCCACAGGGATCCACCTGCCTCTGCCTCCTGAGTGCTGAAATTAAAGGCGTGTGTCATGAAGCCCAGCTAGAAATGGAAGTTTTTATAATAATTATTTAATTTATTTTTGTTATATGTGCATGTGTGTTTTACCTAAATATATGGATGTGCATCATATGCATGTCTAGGACCTGTGAAGGCCAGAAGAAGGCATCTGAATCCCTATGACTGGAATTAGAGATGATTGTAAACTTTAATGTGGGTGCTGGGACCCAGGTCCTTTGCAAGAGAGGCCAGTATTCTTCACTGTTGATTCATCTATCTATTATCCATGGAAATGCAATTTTAATCCAGACAATAAGGGCTTACAAGTTACTTCTCTTATATATTGTAGTACACAATCCTGGAATCACAGTAGCCATAAATCAGCTATGGACTCAGTATTTAGACAGCATTCAGAGTCTTACAATCAAGGAATTGCACCCATTACTCATGTGTAACGGCCATTCACTACAGAAGCTTTGTTTACATCATGGAAGAACAGAAAGGTGTGTTGAAGAGAGAGTGACAAGGGTGCAAGGGGCAAGTTACCAGCTGTTACAGTCTTGAATAGAGTTGGTCTCAGACTCAAAAACAAAATATTATTTACTAAGGAAACATTAAGGTGGCCAAAAGGTTCTTGGCAGTGATTGAGAAGCAGACAGCCATGAATGTATCAAATTACAATCATGAGTGTTGTGTGAACGGGGACTTCTAATGGCTACAAGAACACACGTGTGGCCACCTAAACTAGGAAAACTGATACAGATAGGATAAGTCATATTTAACCAAGAAAATTGGCAGAATTTCATCCCACTCAAAGGGTAAGAAGATACCAAGCAGAAGGCATACATAGACAATACTGAAGACTAAAGGGAGAAGGAAGGAGTTCATTGTAGGTACACAGTGGCCTCTAAAGTCATATGTTTGCAGCTTATCAAAAAGAATGTTAGGAAACATATTTTATACTTATATCTTTAAAATGTGTGATTAACATGTATGTATTGTGCTAATTGATAAGTAGTTGTATATATGCTACAAATAAGCATATGGTGGGATTTCTTTCTTGCTTTTCTTCAGGTGTGAGATAGGGGCTCACATATGGATTTTTAAACATGTAAGAACCACAAATTTAAAACAACTCAAACAACATTTTGAGTGAGTCAAATGCATGAGTTTGTGGTACTGGCGAAGTAGAATAGGAAACCATATTGCACTAGCCAGGCCAGGTAACTGGTGTTCACTCACACAGGCCCTGGGGGTTAAGAATTTGATTGAATATGATAAAGGGGATTTAACCAAGGGAGTAGATATTTGGTCATATGTCTAAAAAGTTTGATGGCTTTCAATTATGATTGAGAAGTATGCTAAAGAATAAAACAGAGGAGCTTTGAAGAGGAGCTAAATCTCACTTTAATATTCATACATATGATTTTCTCTGTCCATCTAGAGTGATCCATGGCTATTTTTATCTACCCTTAGCCTATTACGTTCATATAAGTTGTTATGCACCACTTTGAATGACAGCAGTTTGCTTTCTGTAAGTGCTGGGTCACTTAGCATTCACCCAGGTGCTCTGCAATCGGAATAACATGCTGATAACTGCATTCCAAACAGAATCCACTTCTTCTTCTTCCTTCCTGCCTACCTATACTTCTCATCTCAATGGGAGCTGCATACCTGATAGTTTCCAAATCATATCAGGTGCTTCTCCTAACAGTCTCATGCCCTCTATAGTGTCAGGACTTGTAGGTGACAAAGGCAAATATGCCCTATTCACCCTTGATAAAGACAGTTATATCTAAGCCCCTTCATCTTTACTGTTGTCATATGAATTCAACTAGTTTATAATAGATCATAGTTATCATGCAGCTAAAACATGCGTAAGTGCTCAGATTCCTGACTGTTAGAAAATTAATCTGAGAGAAACCTTATTGGGGGGGGGAGTAATTTATTTAATCACTTTACAGACAGATCCCAGCCATCTCCCTCCTCTTCTCAAAGTCCTACCCTCATGCTCCTCCCACCCCAACCTCCCTCCCACTCCTCAAAGGGGGAGGGTCCCTCTGTGTACCAACCCATCTTGGCAGTCAAGTCTCAACAGGACTAAGAACATCCTCTCTGACTGAGGCCAGGCAAGGCAGCCCAGTTAGGAGAAAGGGATTCAAAGCCAGACAACAGAGTCAAAGACAGCCTCTAGTCTCATTGTTAGGGCGTCCCAATCATGGCCAACCTGCAAACCTGCCTCATGAATGTTGAGGGTCTCTTAATATCTATTCTACAAATAATATCCAGTAGCTCTGCAATATGAACAACATGCTGGTTACCACATTCCAAATGGAATGCATTCATTTTTCTTCCTTCTTGTACACCTATACATCTCATCTCAATGAAAGTCACAAGCCTGATAATGTTTCTAAATCAATTAATATTAAAAAGAGGCACATGAATGTTCTTCAGTTGGTGGTTCAGTCTCTGTGAGCCCCTGTGGGTCCAAGTTAGTTCCCTCTGTAGGTCTTTTTGTGGTGTCCTTGACCCCTCTGGCTCCCTAAATCCTTTCTTTCAACCTTCCACAAAAGTTCTCAAGCTTGGCCTATTGTTTGGCAGTGGGTCTCTGCATCTGTTTCCATCAGCTGCTGAATAAAGCCTCTCATAAGTCAGTTATGCTTAGGCACCTGTCTGGAAGCATAGCAGAGTATCATTAATACTGTTGTTTGACAGACATATTTGTGAAGCACTAACTATTGAGGACTTGCTTACCTTGTCTTGGCAGAGTTTGGCCGTCGACTCTGCCTGCATCCAAGCTTGCCTTTCTTTAGGCAAGACTCTGTCTGTGGTACAGATGAGGACATTTTTCCCCTGTGGTTTGTTTGCCACATTTGAAGCCATCTCCATAAGGAGGTTCTTTGATGCTTATCATCCTCTTTGAAGTAGGCTCGGTGTTGTCAGGAGTAAACCTGTCTTATTGTCAGTGAATCTTTAAAATAATAAGAACATTTTTAAATGTAATATTCTGCATGTTGCAGAGGTTTTTGAAGACCTTATCTAACTATCCTACCTTATCTTTCTATATAATCATATCTATCTGCCACACCTAAGATGTATTTCCTTGTGATAAAAGTATGCTAGAAATTGACATCACCATGATTTGATCAACTAATAATTCACTTGTATAACATATTTATGCTTAACAGCCTGAATTAGTGCTTTCAAATTATTGCAAGTAAACTTTTGGGCTAGAAGGCTGAAGAAGATGCTCCAACATTACAGAGAGTTTGTTGTGACTATTTAGGTAGGAAACTGTCTCTGTCATCTTCTCAATTGGAAAGCTACTTACCTGCACTCTCAGAATACTCAGGTAATCAAGTTTATTCCTTCTCAAGTCTCTGATGGAGGTAAAGACCAGATAGTTTAGTTTTATAATGAAGCTTAGCTGTTTAGGGATTAAGATGTTTTTAGGTCTAGATAGATGTTTTAAGTTGATAATGACAATATGTGATAGAGACTGATTTACATTCAGAATTTTAGATGCACCTAGATAGGAATGATGTCTTCTTCAAGGCTGCCAAATACAAATATCCACAACACTAAGAAGGTAACATTTATATAATTCCTGATTGTGTCACGATTCTTCTTGCTATCAAGAAATTAAACACCACCAAATCCAATAACCCAATTAAGAAACGGGGCTCAGAACTAAACAGAGAATTCTCAACAAAGGAATATCGAATGGCTAAGAAACACTAATAGAAATGCTCAGTCTTTAGTCATCAGAGAAATGCAAATCAAATTGACTCTGAGATTCCATCTTACATGCATCAGAATGGCTAAAATAAAAAAAAACTCAAGTGAAACCACATGCTGGCGAGGATTTGGAGAAAGGGGAACACTTCTTCATTGCTGGTGGAAACGCAAACTTGTACAACTACTTTGGAAATCTGTCTGGCTCTGTCTTAGAAAACTGAGAATAGGGCTTTCTCAAGACCCAGCTATTCCACTCCTTGGAATATACCCAGAAGATGCTCCATCACACAAGGACATATGCTCAACCATGTTCATAGCAGCCTTATTCATAATAGCCAGAACCTGGAAACAACCTAAAATGTCCCTCAGTCAGGGGGAATAAAGAAATTGTGGTACATTTACACTATGGAATACTATTCAGCTATTAAAAACAAGGAAATCTCAAAATTTTGGACAAATAGAGGGAACTAGAAACGATCATACTGCATGAGTTAACCCAGAAGCAGAGAGACTCACAGGGTATATACTCGCTTATAATTGGACACTAGCCCAAGAGGCATGTCCCATGAAAGTCTTCACTTACCAGGAGATTGGGATAGATGTGAATACATCCTATTGAGACTTTAGGTGAGAAAAGTATGAGAGAATGGAGAAATAGAAGGATCCAGTGGGTCCTAGAAACCTACAGGAAAAACATCAGGACGGACAAAACTGGGCCCAGGGCTTCTGCTCAAACTACTGTTCCAACCATGGACAATACATGCAGTAAATAGCGAACTCCTACTCAGGTGTAGCCTATGGACAGGACATTCTCCACACTTGAGTGGAGAGCAGGAACTGACTCTGACACAAACTCTGGTGTCCCATATTTGACTACTTCTCCTTGGTGAGGAGGCCCGGTAGCATTTAGAGAAAGGATAGACAGGCTACCAAGATGAGGCTTGATAGCTTATGATCATATAGTGGGGGAGGTGGTCCCTCTCAGTCACTGACATAGGGGAGGGGAACGGGTGAAAGTGGGAGGGAAGGAGGAACAGGTGAATACAATTGAGAGATAATAATTGATATGTAATCTGGATAGATTAGTTAAAATAAACTAAACTAAACAGAAAAATAATATAAATGTACATGGAAAAAATAAATGTTTAATTAATAAAAAATTAGATATCTAATTAAAAATAGTGTCATCTGAAAGAACCCTTCTAAAGATATAGTTTCCTAGATATTTAGCTTCTTTTGTCCTCATCTTTGCTCATCTTTATTGCCTCACCCAAGTCCAGCATGCATTTTTCTTTATGTTTACCCAATTGGCTACTTAGAAGCAACATGATACTATACTTGATATTTACATATATTGTATCCTAAGCTTCAGCATGATCCATTAAGTCAAACCTTACTGAAATCATTACATTCTTTCTAACGAGATACAATTTAGAGAGTAACAATCTTTTCCAACTTGACAAACAATTAACC
>OU015745.1:37546593-37586812 GCA_907169655.1 Acomys percivali
GTGCTAATTATTTTGTATTATAGTCCCTTAGGTAGACTGCCTGCCATCCTTCTATTTCCTTTGGAATTTTATCAGTTTCTAACCCTGAGTGAATAAAGAACAAGATAATGTCTGTGAAGCCCTGGGAATCGTGAAACTTTTAAAGACATGCTAATGATGTGTTTATCTTTTTTACCTATTAGCATGAATAACTCCTTGGGATAGTCCCATTGTCATTTACAAAAGGAAATTTTTATCTGTTATGCATAAGACTTCATACATAGCATCTGATGTGGACAAAGCTATGCACTGCTTGCCTCGGATGCCAATATTTTATCTTCCCTGTTGGCCTCTGAATCCTACTGTCTTAAGGAAAACCACAGTAACTGAATAGCTTTCAAAACTGGGTAATATCCCCTAGTTCATCAATTTTATGTGCTGCCCTCAGAAACCTACCAGAAAACCTTGCGACAACATCAATATGACAGTTCATAGTTTCAGAAATCATTCAAAACATGATGCTAAGAATAGCGTAGATAACAAGTGAACCTAAGAAAATATCAATCTTAAAACACTGTGCATGGTATCAATAGCACAGAGAAAGTTTCTCTGGGTATCTTCCGCACTGACTACAAACCTTAGTTTAGCCACCAAACTTATTTAGTTAGCAGCAACACTTTCACCTGATATCTGCTTCCCTACTTGTATTTTGATTGCAAATGGTTTTCTACTGCACAGCAATAGTGATTTCGAATTACGACATAAATTCTGCATCTCCATTACTAGCATCTACTCTGTAACTCTCAATTGCATATGAAAAACAAAGCAAAATGGCCTTCTAGCTCCTCCCTCCATTTCCTCAAGCTAAACTCAATGTTTTTCAGCTGCCATTACATGCTGAGCTCAGCAACAGTTTCAGACTGTTTATATATTTGCCTTCACTTCAGTGTTTTGTATTCAACACTTTGAGTGGTTGCTTATTTCCCTCTCAGATGTTTTTGACTGTAGAACTACACATAAAGCTGCACTGGCTTGCCAACAAAACCCTGACTACTATCACTCCTATCATCATTCAAACTAACGGTTCTTTACTTCTTCCTTTCTGTTCTTTACCGCCTTGCAAATACACTGTTAATTCCACTTAGTTCCTTTTAAAATTACCTTAGTTAAGGTTACGTCCCCAAACAGATTCTGACTCTGTAGGAGTGTCCAGATAACCCTTATGTAGGCTGATAGAGAGTGGCGAGTAAGGCATCAGTGGCTCTTATAGTTCCTCAAAAGATCCTGCAACACTGCACATAATGTTGATATACTAGGGACTCCTAACACATAAGTGAAGTCTCAAAATGGATCTGAGGCTAGGGTGGTGACTGCTCCCCTCTTCTTTACAGAAGTCTTCTGAGATGACTTTGTACACATAAACACACACACTCGCACACATACATTTTATTGTAGTTACACTAACCTGATTGAATGCTCTTGGTACTTGAGGCCAGGCCAGCATAGGATGGTCTGATTGGTCATTCAGTTGTGTAAGAGCTTATACACTGCACCTTGAGTCTGGTCTCCTTAGTCTGATTCTTGGGATTATAGGTGTGCTCCATTGTCACTCATCCCCAATTCCTCAGTTCCTGATCATCACAGGACTCAAGGTATAAATTCAGTTAGCTTACTTTAGATATTTTAGTAACTGTTTGAGTTATATTAGTACCCAATAGTTGCTTTCCGAACTAGCACACATTAATAGCTTAATATAATAATGTAAATTTCTTCCCATAGTAGTGTGATGGGATGTCTGAAATAAAGGTGTTAAAAGGACCACTCCCTCAAGCCTCTGGCAAGAGAATCCTTGTTTTCCTCCCGCAAGCTTCTTATACTTTGTCGGTTATCTGTAACATCCAATTTGCCTGTTACTGTGTAATAAAGATATCAACTACAAATTACTTCTCTACATCACAGTGAGTTATTTCTACATTGTTTCTAATTAAGGTCATGTGTTTCTAATTATGGTCAAAGATTGAGACTTTAATATATAATATTAAAATATATCTTTGGTTATATTTTGATAACAGTATCCCTGAAGTCAATTCTAGGGATAAACTTGGTGCAGAGTAAAAACAAAATGGTATTACTGTTTGCCAAGTGTTTTCTTGCCAAGTTACTCCTTAAGATGAACCTAGAGTGTATTTATTACCCAAAGTGTGTTTATTCCAGGAAATAAAATGAAAATCAGTCAGATTGTCAAACATACCCAGGTAATCTAGGGATGTATTGGTTACATGTCTGCTCACCAGCAAGTTGTGTGGTATGCAGTGGGTTCTGATTGAAGAGACACAGTGCAGGGAATGTGTGGAAATGGGGACAGGATTTAATGACAGCTCTTGCATGTCTCCTGTGATCTCTTAAAGAAGAAGTAACTATAGGACTGTTCTGAAAATGAATGAACTTTCCAACCAATCAATAAATAAATAACAAACAAATCTCCCAACTCCCCTGACAGCTTGAATGATGTTTCTAGAATCAAACATTCTGGCAAGTGCTTTGAAACCCATCATCTAGACTCATAATACATCATAGCTGATTTTCTGATTTTTGCAGGACTCATCTGATGACCATGAGACTTTGTAGATCAAAAAATAGGGAAAAAAAGAGAAAAGAAAAAATATATTACCATATACATTAGATATTTTCTATTCACAAGATTTCTACAAAACTTGACTTTAAAGGAATCTTCTGTTCTTAGTTGTTAAGGATAATTTTGTCACATTGTAAGAACAGCAAACTGTTTGATCACAGATCTCAATTTCTCTCAGGAATCAATGTGACACTTCAGATAAGAGAGCTTCAATATAAAATAGATACAATTCCACTACAAGTGCCAAAGACCATTCTTATTCCATTGTTATCATGGTGCAGATTCTAACTTACTGTTTAACCACCAATTTTCAGGCAAATCGGTGTCTTCATTCTCTACATTTTTGACAGAACTAACTCATAAGAGCATATTGCTTCTTAGGCAGCATGTGTGAGTAAAAGAAACTGCAATTAAAGATCCCCATTTAGTTGCATTATAACTGAGTCTTCTTGTCCAGTTTTGATTCCTATTTTATTACCGCAAAACAATACTTTTGTGAGAAATGTATTGTTTTAAAAGGTTTGAATGTGAGCTCAGTTAAGATGTTCATAACTTTATTTGTATGTGGTAAGCTACCAAAGTTACAAAATTACTGGTAAATAACCCAGATAAGAATATCTTGTATCATTGCATTTAAAATAAAACATAGAATTTATACACTTATACTTTAATGACTAATACACCGAAAGGGAAGGGTGAAAAACCATTTCTTGTCTATTATACAGTGTTTGCTTAATGCTTGCCCATATTTTTAATGCAAGTGACTATCTCTTTATCCTACTAATTTATATCTTATAATGAGGTGTGATTATAACAAAAAATTAAAAATTTTCATCTAATCTTTTATCCATAAACAATCCCTACAATAAATTGGTATACATTTTACGGGATTAGTTATACAAATACGATTATATGTAACATAGAGTGTATTTGCTAGATTATTAAGAATCACAAGTACCCAGATTTAAATAAAATTACACTGTTTGAAGTCTATTGTGTTATGTACAAGTTGGTTTTCTGTCTGTGTGTAGATGTTGAGAATGATTAACCTTCTTTGCCATTGAAAATATTATATAATATTCAGGTTGTCTTGTATTGCTTCTAAAATTGTTTTGATCTTTTACAGTATAGGGGCTTTTTGTTTATATTAGGTAGGTACATGAGTTGTCCTTATTATTGTGTATTTTAATGAAGACGTTTTGAATCATTTCAACTTTTCTGAAGCCATATACAGTTTTCAATAGTGATGGTGACAGTGGCTGATTCCCTCTCTTGGAGTTTGTTTTATTTAACATTTGAAGAGAGGAAATGAAAAGACTACACAAGTTAAAAAAAAAAAGAAAATTTTTATAAAAGTTAAATCTTTAAGAGACAGAGTGAAAACATTGCATATTCAAAACAATAAAACATATTCGCAGAAATGCACAAAGAAACCATTGCTCATTGGTAAGTTTCACCTAAGAAATTTAATATAATGATAGCTTCTGTGAGCTTTGCCTTACTGTTCTAAAAAGAATCTCTTTAAAAGCCTCTGGGTTATATTTCATTTCATAATCCAAGCATGGTCCAAGCATGGTCACACATAGTTGTAATTCCAGAACTTCAGAGGCAGAGAAGGGAAACTGAAAATTCAAGACTTACCTGAGCTATCTAGAAAATTCTAAGGCAGCTTTGGCCTCAGAGTGAGACTTTGTCTCAAAAAAACATAAACAACATAATATAACAAAAATAATTTCATAGATATATACTCTTAGCAAATACATATGTCACATATAAAGATTTAGCTAATTCCCAGTATCTCATAGGTTGACTAATTTCAGCTAACTGTGACATTTAACAATGTACAGTTGTGAAAATAAATTTATACAGTTGATCCCAAAGGTGGAATTATTGCTTCATTATTTAGATAAATTTAAATACTGTAAATAAAATTGCCAAATGTCCCCCTCAAAAGTATATTTTTACATTCTCAGTGAGTGACTAACACATAATATTTTAAGCTGAATGCCATTTGAGCCATCTGTTTTATTGTTGTTTATGTATGTGTGTATTTGCTAATATTAATTTGCTATATAGTAAAGCCTATTGTGAACATTAAACTACTTAAAAGCAAGATTAAAGGAAAAAGGTGAGGAACTTCAGGATGACAAACACAAAAACAAACAAACAAACAAACAAACAAAAAACTGGAAAATGGAGCAACCATAGTGAAAATGGGGCTTTAAGATATAGCATATGTTTTAGATTGGAAACAACATAGCAAGATCTTATTTAAACTTATGATGAAATAAAAGAAAAATGGCCATATTCTCAGTGAGTATCATATCTTAAACATTAGCATTTTAACCAGAGCTCAGAATAGAAGGAAAAGAAAAAGAATATCTTTTTTCTTCATATATTTTTAAAATTTCTAACATATACATGTATATTGACACACACATATATAATTAACTACATACAGCAAGAAGAACCAAGAAACAATCAGAAATTATAGAAATGTTACCTTCATAGGAGATACATGCCTGAGTCTAACGTTGCTTTCTCTCTAAATAAGACCAATAATAACTTATAACCAGCTCCCAATGAAAATAAACATCTTTCATCCAAGAAAGCAACAAAAAAAAAAAAACCTACCCAAACCCCTTAAGAGAAGTGGGGTGTTTTTCTCTTAAGGTTTCTCCTGGATGATTTTGGACAAATAATACCTTTGTAGGGGCTCAAATGAAATTGGGGAAAATGGTTGAACATACTAGGAATAGCATTTGTCGTCCAGTTTTCTAAATGTTGAGAAATCCCAGGCTTAATTAGAGTCCTGTGTGGGACAGTCTGAAATGTTGGACCAATCTTTGGAAGATTTCTTTGAAGCTGTCCTGTGAGCTGTCCTGTTCTGATGAGGAACAGCAGCTGAAGCACTTTATGCCTGAACATGAAGGATAGAGGATGTCAGTGTCCAGCATGCTGAGAGGAATGAATCCTGTCAGGTTTGATCCAGCATCTGTGTCTGGTTCTTTTGTTCTGAAAACATATAATTTCTCATAAGCATTATATGGTCCTAAAATTATAAATATATGAGGTGTGCATGATGCATAGAACAATTAAGGCTAGTTGATTGCTTTTTGTGTGAGCAGAAAAAGACATCTGTAAACTTTCACTCATGCCATATGAAGAGCGGCATATAATAATAAATCACAGGGTTTCTGTAGCCAACAAGAAGCATTGTCTATGTTTAGACATTCATATCTCAGTCAGTCTCAGAACTATTCTCATGTAGTGGGATTAGCTATAAATTACCTGCTTGTTCTGAAGTTTAAATTCTTCACCTCTGGATTGTAGGCACACTCTCATCCCTCCTTTATCCGCCCTCCTTACCTCATCCCCTCTGCTAGTCCTCAGAGAGGGGAGCCCTCCTCCCCTAACATCTGACCTCAGCCTATCAAGTCTCTTTTCTACTAGAATTCAGAGAGGTGGGAACTGGAAGATGATACTTAAAATGTTAGTTCAGGGAAGGAAGTATTCCTGATGAAGAAAAGCACTGATGAGATGAGACATCAGACCAGGCATTAGTGTTGTTTATTTTTAAAAGACACTTAAGACAAAGCGCTAGATAACCTCATATTTATATAGAGAAGATTCCTAAAAAATATGGGAAGTAGATCTGAGACATGCAGAAGTTGAGAGAAAGCAGGCCTTTCTCAAGAAGGAGATGGACAACATGGAACCTTGAGTCTACATGTGAAACTAATCAGTCAGTCATGACTATGGGACATTATTAAATGAACAACTAGTGTCTGTCATATAATTTTACATTTTCCATTGCTTAGCATCTTAAACAAGTTTGCAGCAAGCATCTTTAGGTGATAATTATTACAGAGAAGCAGTGAGAAGGGCAAAAGCTAAGTGAGACTCAAACACCAGGAGAAGAAGAAACCCAGAGTTGGAAGTTATCACAAGACCACATATATGCAAGAAGAATCTGAAAATATGGAGAGCTTTTGTTCATCCATACTCACTGTCCTTAAACAGAAAGTAATTTCAGTTGACCCTACATTCATTCATCCATCCAGATGTTGAAATAAAGCAAATTTGAAAGCAATAATGTGTTTCAGGGGAAACAGCATTGACTCAAAATTGGAAGACATGGTTTCAGTGTTTCATCTTTCTCTTTCTTATAGCAACAGATGCACGCATGTGCGCACGTGCGTGCACACACACCACACACACACACACACACACACACACACACACCACACTTAAAACAACTTCTACATTTTGAAAAATAGGTACATAACAACATCTAATCATCACTAGGTTGTTGCGATTGATATGTGTATATAAATTTGGTGTTATAACTGTGCTTTTATTTTTTAAAGGTGTTTACATACCTGGGCTGCTTTTGAATATCTCTAGAGACGAGTTTTTTTTTATCTTCTAGACCTTGTTTCATGGTTTAAAAAACCTGAGTTGATATCATCAATCATTTTTTTTTTCAAACTGAAACCTCTTGACCACTTCTCAGATATTTCTAAAGTAGAATAAAAATATCAGTTATTCTTCCTCTGAGAGGAAGGACAGCAGGTCACCGAGAAGAGACTTGATACCCTATGAGCATATACAGGGGGAGGTAATCCCTCTCAGGAACAGTCATAGGGGAGGGGAATAAGGGGAAATTGGGAGGGAGTGGAGAATGGGAGGATACAAGGGATGGGATATCCATAGAGATGTAACAAGAATAAATTAATAAAATAAATAAAAAAATTTTTAAAAAAGAGAAAAAAATATCAGTTATACTATTTTAAAATTTATCCTCAGAACTAAATTAACACTGCATTTTAAGTATTTTGTTTGTTCCTTGGATTGGATATAATGTGGCAATCCGACTTAAGAAGGGAGATTTCTTTTTGCTTTGTACAAATTCAATATAAAATCCATGCTCCCCTCTGAGGTAGCTGAGATTCTTGCTTTGTTTTCTAGATGTTCACATAATTGTCCCAGTGACACTCTTGAAACTTGTTTTATCCCTGTACAAATTAAACAGAAACTAAATAAGCTCTAAGAAGTACAACATTTCTCCTGAAATGTAAACACTTCCTGAGGGAATATTAAAAGATTTCTATGGTTTTATTTTTGTCATTCAGTGCAGCATTACTTTAAATTACAATAAAAAATAAATGAGAAATGGGATTTCCTTAACACTATCATCTCTCTTAAGAAAAAAAAAAAAGAGAGAGAGAGACACAAAGAGACAGAGAGGAATGAGAATGAGAAACAAGGAAGGGAAGGAGGGAGACAGAAAGATAAGAAAAACAATTTGAACCCAAACACTTGTCTGCACCTACTCGAGGGTGATGACAAGCTCTACAAGAATTTTATATTCCCCAAAGAGGGAAGACTATTCATATCCTTTAGCATCCAAAGGGATTCTGAAGCAGGAGCAAAATGTATTGAAATTTTCTTCAGAAGATTCCCATGACACTTTATAGGCTATTACAATGTGCAAACATCTCCCAACATCCATGTGTAGGAAACATTTTTAGCACAGCACTTGTGTTGTGAGGTGGACCTGATAAGTGTGTTTTGCATGACTCAGATAGTGCATTCTTGGTTCAAAAGTTCACTCTCCAGTGGATTATCACAGGTGGTTACAAAAGGTAACTTTCTTACCTCCATTTTTCCTTGGCTTTCTGCCTTCTTCCTTAAGCCCACAGTATTGGGAAGTAGGGATTACCAAGACATGGTTAGGTCAGGAGAATGCTCTGCCTCCACTAATGGAGTAGTGCCTAAGCGTTATTATTATGGGGATGGAACCTGTTATTACAAGAGTGATTTTACAAAAGTGAATTTAGACAATGAAGTGAGACTTTAATCAATACAATGCTTTCCTGGAAAGAGATACGACTTAAATTTGATCCCCAAACCTATGTTTAAAAACAATAGGCTTGACATATGATTCTAGTGTTTGGAAACATATGGAGGTGGGTCCCTGGTATTTTCTGGCCAGCTACTATAGCTGCCCTGTTGAATTCCAGGCCAATGAAAAACTTTGCTTCTAAACATCAAGGTGAATAGTACCTGAGGAATTATCATTTAAGGGTAACTTCTATCCTCCACATATATAAGCATATATGTACATGTGTATCCTCACATGTGCATCCATACATGTGAGCATATTTGTATATGTATATACACACATAAATGCGTACATGACTGGCTAAATTCTTTCTTTTAAAATGAGTTTGGTTTCCTCTTGCACTTATGATTTCTGAGGTATCATCTAAGATGGATCTCACACTCCTCAAATAGCAATACTTAGAAAAACCTCATAGATTTTTCACTTGCCACAAAAACACACCAAATAGATTTTCATTTTTATAAAGCACCAAGTCTTATGTAATTGGCTCTAGCAGCAGCAAACAGACTAAGACAAATGAATTATCCCATAGAAGAAATCCCTCATGAAGTGTGCAGAATGGCTGGCTTTGATTATCACCATAAAGTGTATCTACTGTGCTGATACAAATATTCTTTCCCTATCACACTCATTCATTTTTTTCTCTGTGACACTGACTCATTCATTTTTGATATTGAGAGACAAGGTAACAGTTATCCATTCTTCTCCTTCAGCCATGTACAGGAAGATTTCTAAATATAGAAACAACTGAATGACTCCTTCCTGACAAGCCCCAACCATCTTGTAAAGAATGATTTACATTCATGCTGACACAGCTTTTTTAACAATTGCTCCCATCTGAAAGCTAAAGTATTATTACACTACAGGAAATGCTTTGCATTGATTTTCATTGCCTTTGATTATCATTGATTCAGCAAACTTTTGGTAAAGGATTGAAATATTTCATTGGCCAGAAATCATTGGATGTTGAAATTTTTTTCATAAGCTCATGGTATCTAAGCAGTGTGATCCACGACCCATTAGTATGGCTATAGATAAGAAATTCATGTTATTAGAGGATATGTTTAGAAGCTTTTAGTCAGTCCTGTGTTCTAGAAAAATACAAATAGCCAAAACACTAAGAATGTAACATTTATATAATTCCTGGTTGTGTCATGGTTCTTCTTGCTATTGGGTAGTCTATTGTAGATATGTGTAATAATATAACTGTATATGTAAAAAATAAAATATATTTATTTAATAAAAACATCAAAAATTTTAAAACGATTTTCTGTAAAGCACAGATTTTTAAGAAGGAATGTCACTTCTTGCCTGTGTACAAACTCATCTCATCTAAGCCTGTGCTGTCTTCTTTGAATGAAGTCATTATTGGCAACTCCAGCAAGACTCAAAATAGACAGTTGAGATATCCTCCACAGCCATTTTCAGGACTGCTATTTCACTAAAGTTGGGGATACTATTTTAAGATCCGTTTTTACTTTTGAACCTTATCATTGTGGGACTGAACCATTTCTAAAAAGAAAACATAATGTCACTTTTGTTCTGGAGGTACTGGGAACCAGACAATATAAATTAAACCTCTGGGCTGAGCTGTGTGTGCCATGTAGCTTTAAGAATTCTTTGTCTAGTCCCAGTCTTTAAATAAATGACCTCTTAATTTCTCAAATACATGACACCTAGATTGGACTCACAGTTTCCTGCTACCGAAGTGTGCCATCCATGTTCAAATTCTACATTTCATGAGAAAGATATAATCTACTAATGAAAACTATGTTCAATAATTTCCCTGAATGAAAATAGATTCACAGCTTATATATAAAAAATATGAATCTTTTCTTTCTCCCCTGAAACCCTCCTTCACTATCAAATGCGACTGCAGTGATTTTTAAGATTTATTTCCTTATTTTATGTGTGTGAGTGTTTTGCCTATGTGTATGTATGTGCACCATGTGTGTGCTTGATACATGTGGGGTTCAGAAAAGAGAATTGTCCACATGGACAGTTATAAGCCACCATGTGGGTATTTTTAAGTCTATTTGCAGAAGACCTATTGTCCTAACACAGTTCAATCAATAAAAGTGCCACATAAACAAATAGAAATAATTAGTTTAAAGAGCTGGTGATTACGGTAATCACATATTGTCTGTTTTGTCCTACCAGGACAGGGCAAAATTTTCAGAGCATGAACTGGAGTTTCAGCTGTGTGTAACCCATTAGAATAAATAGAAAGCATGACCTAATTTTGGTTATCACATTGAAATTGATTTCTATACCTTAAAGATTGTGATGCTTTCCTCTCTTTTAAAATAAGAACTGCTTTAATAATCCAATATTCATTTTAAATTAAAAGTTTTACATGTGTGTATATTTGTATCAACTTGATCATGTTCATTTTCAGTTTCTTAAGTGAAACTTTATATCCAAATGATAAAAAGTAAAGCCTTAGATGTTACTTTAATCCTAAAATATTGTCTTCTACCTTGTAATCCAAAACCTATAATGAACTTGACTGACATATGAGAAATCCTATTGAAAATATTCATGTCATAATCATCATTTTATTGTTAATAGTTTCATCAGTCAACTGATTTGCTCTTTTTCATATTTCTTTATAAATAACCTAAGAAGTTGTAATACTTACAGACATTAGAAACCATGGGAAACTGGGACCAGAGAGATGGCTCAGTGGTTATGAACACTGGATACGCTCACAGAGAACCTGGATACAACTAATTCCCAGTGCCAACATGATGTTTCATCATCATCATGTCTCTAACTCCAATTCCCGAGGATGTGAATTTTTTTTCTGGTATATACAGGCAGAACACCCATGTATATCGAATAAAAAATTATTTTTTTCTTTTTCATTATTCCTCTCTTATATGATACATGCTGACTACAGTCTTCTCCTACTTGCTTCATCCTGGGTCTCTCAGTGTTCCCAGGTATGCACTCAGTTATAAGTGGATATTAGCTGTTAAGTAGAAGATAATTATACTATAATCCATAGACTGAGAAGAGCTAGATAAACAATTAACTTTTTAAATGTAGAAAACTCTAGAAAATCGATTTAAAGAAAATCTTTTTTTCAACACTTACATTCAGAATTTCGTATTAATAAGGAATATTTATTTTAGTCAGAGGCAAAAAGGAATGGAAATCAAAGACCTTCTCGGATGTGGATGATGAGACCTGTCAAGCCTGTGTAAAAATAAACATTAAACAGAATTTTAAAAACATGCTGTGTGCTACAATATTTAGAAAAGAAGTCTGCACTGGAAACATATCTTCACTGACATGGTGTGTCCATTATTTTTGCATAAATTTATGGAAATATTCTACTTCCAATGGTTACTGAAACTTAGGAAAATTAAAACACTAGAAAATGTCTATGAGAATGGATAAAAATGGAAAAAGTCTGAGTGTATTGGCTTTCACTATGTTCAAGAAAAAGGATTGTGTATTCCTGTATCTTAAACTAAAGATATTGTATTTGTAATGATATATGTATATATATATATGTATATATTTAATGGTATAAATAATTGTATTATATGATATATAGATACATATCACATATGTATATCTAATGATGTACACACACACACACACACACACACACACACACATATATGTTTAATGTTCAATTAACAGTACACATAGGCACACCAGTATACCCCAAATATACCTATTGTTTTCATTAAGTGCATCCATATTCATATATGCAATTTTCTAACTCAACTGTAAGCATGGCCACCTTAAAGAGTTGTTTTCTTCTTCTAATGGTAGAACTAAAAGAATGAAAAGATAATTTAAAAACATTTTTCTTGAAGCATGAAGTTCAGGAAGTTTTTTTATTCATTCATTCTTTTGAAATTCCTGTTACAAAATGTAAGTCACCCAAATCTCATTTTCATGAATAGTAAATAGGAAGCAGCAAAGATAGCGTAGCTTATTAAATTTGCAGTGTCTTTTATGAACCTATCTGTTCATTGCTTGTCTTAAAGAGCTTTGTATTTCCTGTAAAGGATGATAAATATAGCAATCAGTTCCTTTTAAATGTTTAAATTCCAGAGACCAATAAATAGCTTCTCTGTTTCCTACTGGAAATTACAAAAATAATCATTGTGCAGAAGTATAAAAGTCCCCAATTATTCTCATGGATGGGTTCTTCTAGATCAGCTACAGGAAGTTTAAGAAATGACAATAAACTGGTGATAAAAATATTTGTCTCAGTCTAGATTCAGATACTATAAGAACTCTAAATTCAGCCTCTTAGAAGGTTTAATACACATTACCAAGAACTCCTATGTATTTTAAGAAGAAACGAAAGTTTTGTTATTTGTCAGAGAAAACTCAATGAAGAGTCTTTCAGCAATGGGAAAAATAGGAATTTAAGAATTTTAGCAGGAGTTCAAAGCACCTACCATCCTTTACTAGATACCCATGAATGAGCAAATGATATTTCAATGCAACATTTCTTTAAGCAGGGATTCTAAGAGGATCCTCAAATGACTTACAAGCCAAGTGAAGATACACATCACCTTAGTTGACAAAAGGTGAAAAAGATTACTGCAAGAATGAAGGCTGCAATACATTATATCACAAGGTTTGGAATACTGGCACCACCAACACAAGCACCTAACTCTAAATTGCCATATTTCCATCCTGTGGTTTCTTTTGTTGCATTGTTGCATGATAAATAGCTCTCACTTTTGAGATATTATAAGAATTATATAAATGAATACATACAATAATGATGGTCATTGTAGTCTGAAATTCCAGTACTCCTAACAGAGGAGAAAGGAACAAGACAAATTGAGGCCACCTTGGTCAACATAGAAAGTCCCAGACAAGAGAGAGTGACACAGTGAATTTTACCTCAACATACAAAAATAAAGAAGCAAAAGTTAAAACTACTAAACCCACGATTCATTGTCTAAAACATAATAATTACTCTATAGATGTTAGTAGGAACAGCGGTGACCATGGTGGCAGATGTTGTTAGTAATTGCATATGGTACACATCCTGATTTATAATGATTATTAAGATGTGTGGACCATTTCATTAAATAAATCATTCACATTAACCAATGATTTCTTCTTTCTTTAAAAACTGTTCCTATGGGTTCATATCATTTAGCAACACTGCAAACTTACACTTATGTAGTTAATGTCAAATGTTCCTTGACAGAAATCTCTTGTAATTTCTTCCAATCATAAAAGTCAGTTTCTTTTCCACTGACTTCAACTTTGGCCACTCGATTATACAGGATTAACTGCTGTGTATGCACAGCTTCTTTTCCATTACTTGTTTCTTCCTTTACAACTCTAACTATCCATTGTCAGCCATTGGCTTTCCAGAGACCAGGCTTTCATATGTAGATCATCAAACTAAAAAGTTAACTTTGGGAGATCCAAGATGGCGGTGAGCAGTGTAGACCGTGTTTGGAAGCTCCAGTGAACAGTTCGGGGAATTGCACAGATTTCTGAGCCAGGAACCCCAGGATCCCGACACCACGGCAGCAGGAGTGCTCCACAGTTCGGAAGGACCAGGGTGCGGAGGACCTGCGAGCCCCTACACACGGGAGGAGTGCGGATTTTCTCAGATCAGAGCAGCGGCGGCATGGGCGGCGTCAGCAACACCAGCAGCAGCGACTGAGGTTTGCAGCTCATAGCCTTCCAGTGGAGGCGGTTAGTGTGGTGGCTGGTGGGAGTGGCTGCGGGAGAGGGGACACTGGACAGGATTTGGGTCGCGTGGTGCTTTGTGACCCAAGCTGGACACGGTGGATAGTTCAGCCCCAGAGTCCCGGGTACAGCTCAGGGCGCAGTGCTGTGGAAACACTGACTCAGCACAGCGGGCAATTCTGCCCAAGGCAGCAGCTTAGCACAGCCACGGCTCCCCTGCTGTGACGCAGGCTGAGCAGAGTGCTCAGCTCCACCCTAGGCACCTTCTCCGCGCAGCCGCAGTTCACCTGCTGTGACGCAGGCTGGGCGGAGCGCTCAGTTCTACCCTAGGCGCCTTCTCAGCGCAGCCGCAGTTCACCTGCTGTGACGCAGGCTGGGCAGAGCGCTCAGTTCCACCCTAGGCACCACCTCAGCGCAGCCGCATTTCACCTGCTGTGACGCAGGCTGGGCGGAGAGCTCAGTCCCACTGGAGGCGCTAGCGCACATCAACGAGCAGTTCTGCTCAAGACATTAGCTCTCCTCAGAGGGCAGTTTTAGGGTGCTGATGCAGGCTGAGGTCAGCACAGAGATACAGCCCAGAGGCCCTAGCTGGACTTGTCGGGCAGACTAGGCCCAGAGATTCTTCCTGAGATGTGCACACAGGCTCGGCGGCCCCAAGACTCTGGCTGGACTATGCACACAGTATAGGCCTGGAGGCCCGGGCTGAATTCATCGTGCAGTGTGGGTACATAGTCCCTGGCTAAGCTAGGTGCACAATTCTGCCCCAGAGACTGGGGAGGAGCTCGGCGTGCAGCTTAGGGCCACAGTCCCTAACCATGCTTAGCAGACAGATTGGGCCCAGAGTCTCTAGTAGAGCCTTTGGCACAGTCCCGGCTCTAAGACTCTGGTTGGACACAGCGTGCAGTTTGAATCCAGAATTCCTGGCTGAGCTGCGCGGATGTTTCGGGCATGAGTCAATAACTGACCACAGCAAGCAGTTTGGCCAAACACCCCTAGCTGAGCTTGGTGCGCAGTCCTAGCCCCAAAATTCTGGCTGGACCCTGTGTGCATTTTGAGCCCAGAATTCCTAGCTAAGCTTGGCAGATGGTTCAGGCCCTGAGATTCTAGCTGAGCTCGGACGGTGGTTTGGGACTAGTGTCCCTGGCTGGACTTGGCAGGGAACCCAGAAGGCTGTGGATACCTTGGCCTGACCCAACGTTCATCCAGAGACCCAGAATGACTGCAGGACCCACAGCACAGGAGAGCTGAGGATCACTGGCTGTGAGAGCCCAAAACGCCAGGGCTAACCTCCTGCCATCCACAACAGTGAAACATAAGAGCTTCCAACCTACGGAAACCGTGAGAAAACAAGTGAATCTATCATCAAACTCTCTCCATCCAACTCGGGAATCTACCCAACGAAAACAAAGCCGGCAAGATGTCTAAAGGACAGCGTAAAAGCATACGCAAAAAACCCCAAAACAACATGGCATCTCCAGTTTCCAGCTATCCCAAAGAAAACAACCCAGAGAGCTCAAATACAACAGAAATACAAGAAAATGACCTCAAATCCTTAATAAGGAGCATATTAATGGAGGAAACAAATAAAATTCGTAATCAAATACAGGAAGATGCAGCCAAACAGGTGAGATACATAAAAGAAGCACATAGTTGGAACTGGGAAAATTTAAGGAAAATACAAATAACCAGATGAAAGAAATAAATAAAACGGTTCAAGCTCTGAAGACCTATAAAGAGGCAATGGAAGAAACTCAGGAATATACAAAAAATCAGGTGAAAGAAATAAAAAAATCAGTTCAAGATCTGAAGACAAAAATGGATTCAATGATAAATACACAGACAGAAGAAAAACGAGAATGTGAGACCTCAGAGAAGAAGGCGAGCAACACAGAGGTGTGCTTTTCTAACAGAATCCAAGAGGTGGAAGAACAAATCTCAGGTCTAGAAGATACAATCACAGATCTTGAAGCAACCATTAAAGATAATGCCAAATCTGGAAAAGTCCTGACACAAAACATCCAAGAAATTCAGGACACCATGAAAAGAAGAAATCTGAGGATAATAGGCATTGAAGAAAGAGAAGATATCAGACTCCAAGGCCCAGAAACTATTCTCAACAAAATCATAGAAGAAAATTTCCCCAACCTAAAGAAAGAGATACTTATAAACATACAAGAGGCCTACAGAACACCAAATAGAATTGACCAGAAAAGGAAAACTGCCCGTCACATAATAATCAAAACACAAAACATACAGAACAAAGAAAAAATATTAAAAGCTGCCAGGGAAAAGGGCCAAATAACATTCAATGGCAAACCTATCAGAATTACACCAGATTTCTCAGCAGAGACCATAAAAGCCAGAAGAGCCTGGACAGAGATCCTGCAAACCCTGAGAGAGCACAGATGCCAGGCCAGACTACTTTACCCAGCAAAACTATCAATAACCATTGATGGAGAAAACAAAATATTCCATGACAAAAACAAATTCAAACAGTACCTATCCACAAATCCAGCTTTACAGAAGGTACTAGAAGGAAAACTCCATCCCAAAGGGTCAAGCTACAACCAAAACTACTCAGGAAATAGGTAACTATACCATGGCAAAAACACAACTACACAAACACTCGATTGGAAACAACATCAAAATTAAGACTCTTAACAGTCACTGGTCGTTAATATCTCTCAACATCAATGGTCTTAATTATCCAATAAAAAGACATAGACTAACTGAATGGGTGCATAAACAAGATCCAACATTCTTCTGCATTCAAGAAACACATCTCACCTATAACGATAGGAATTACCTCAGGGTAAAAGGTTGGAAAAAAATATTCCAAGCAAATGGTCTCAAGAAGCAAGCAGGCGTAGCCATTTTAATATCAAACAAGATAGACTTTCAACCAAAATTAATCAAAAGGGATGCAGAAGGACACTTCATACTCATCAAAGGTAAAGTTAACCAAGATGATATCACAATTCTGAACATTTATGCTCCCAATACAAGGGCACCCACATTTGTAAAAGATCTGCTAAAAAAACTTAGACCACACATCGATCACCACACAATAATAGTGGGAGACTTCAACACCCCACTCTCACTGAAGGATAAGTCATTGAAACAGAAACTAAGCTGAGAAATAACATCATTAACCAATGCCATGGGTCAAATGGATATAACAGATATCTATAGAACTTTTCACCCAAACAAGAAAGAATATACCTTCTTCTCTGCACCCCATGGAACCTTCTCCAAAATTGATCACATCGTAAGTCACAAAGCAGGCCTCAACAGATACAAGAGGATTGAAATAATACCTTGTATCCTATCAGATCACCATGCTCTTAGGCTGCAATTCAACAACAACAGAAACAACAAAAAGCCTACACGTACGTGGAAACTAAACAACTCTCTGCTAAATGACACATGGGTCAGGGAAGAAATAAAGAAAGAAATCAAGGAGTTTCTGAAATTCAATGAAAATGAGGGAACAACATACCAAAATTTGTGGGATACATTGAAAGCAGTGTTAAGAGGAAAACTCATAGCACTAAGTGCCTTTAAAAAGAAATTGGCAACATCGCACATAAGCAACTTAACAAAACAGCTGGAAGCCCTAGAAAAAAAAGAAGCAGAAACACCCAAAAGGAGTAGACATCTGGAAATAATCAAACTCGCGGCTGAAATTAACAAATTAGAAACTAAGAAACCAGTCCAAAGAATCAACAAAACCAAGAGCTGGTTCTTTGAGAAAATCAATAAGATAGACAGACCGTTAGCCAAACTAACTAAAAGGCAGAGAGACAGTATTGAAATCCACAAAATCAGAAATGAAAAGGGAGACATAACAACAGACACTGAAGAAATACAAAGAATCATAAGATCCTACTTTGAAGGCATATATGCCACAAAATTTGAAAATCTAAGGGAAATAGACGATTTTGTTGATCAATTTCACTTGCCTAAGTTGAGTGAAGAACAGATAAACAAGCTAAATAGTCCCATTTCCCCTACAGAAATAGAAGCAATCATTGATAGTCTCCCAAGCAAAAAAAGCCCAGGGCCAGATGGTTTCAGTGCAGAATTCTACCAGACCTTCAAAGGCGAGCTAATACCGATACTCTTCAAGCTACTCCAAAACATAGAATTGGATGGAACATTAGCAAATTCATGCTATGAGGCCATAGTCACGTTGATACCTAAGCCTCACAAAGACTCAATAAAGAAAGAGAATTTCAGACCAATTTCTCTTATGAACATCGATGCAAAAATACTAAATAAAATTCTTGCAAAACGAATACAAGAACACATAAAGGATATCATTCATCATGACCAAGTAGGCTTCATTCCAGGCATGCAGGGATGGTTTAATATACGGAAATCCATCAATGTAATCCACCATATAAACAAACAGAAAATAAAAAACCACATGATCATCTCTTTAGATGCAGAGAAAGCATTTGATAAAATCCAACACCCATTCATGTTTAAAGTTTTAGAGAGATCGGGGATACAAGGCACTTTCCTCAACAAAATAAAGGCTATCTACAGCAAGCCAATAGCCAAAATCAAAGTAAATGGTGAGATACTCAAGGAAATTCCTCTAAAATCGGGAACAAGGCAAGGCTGCCCACTCTCTCCATATCACTTCAATATAGTACTCGAAGTTCTAGCCAGAGCAATAAGACAACAAAAGGAGATCAAGGGTATCCAAATGGGAAAGGAGGAAGTCAAACTATCCCTATTTGCAGATAATATGATAGTGTACATAAGTGACCCTCAAAATTCCACCAGAGAACTCCTACAGCTGATAAACACTTTCAGCAATTTGGCTGGATACAAAATTAACTCAAAAAAGCCTGTAGCCTTCCTATACACAAATGACAAGCTTGCAGAGGAAGAAATTAGGAAAGCCACACCCTTCACATTAGCCACAAGCAATATAAAATATCTAGGAGTTACTTTAACTAAGCAAGTGAAGGACTTGTTTGAAAAAAATTTCAAAACTCTGAAGAAGGAGATTGAAGATGACATGAGAAGGTGGAAGGATCTTCCTTGCTCATGGATAGGAAGAATTAACATAGTAAAAATGGCCATCCTACCAAAAGCAATCTACACAATCAATGCAATCCCTATCAAAATACCTACACAATTTTTTAAAGACATTGAAAGTTCAATTCTGAACTTCATATGGAAAAACAAAAAACCCAGAATAGCAAAAACGATCTTGTACAATAAAAGGTGCTGTGGAGGAATCTCCATACCTGATTTCAAATTGTACTATAAAGCAATAGTAATTAAAACAGCATGGTACTGGCACAGCAACAGGCTGGTTGATCAGTGGAATCGAATTGAAGACCCAGATATGAATCCACACACATATGGTCACTTGATTTTTGACAAAGAAGCCAAATCCATTCAATGGAAAAAGGAAAGCATCTTCAACAAATGGTGCTGGTCTAACTGGATGTCTATGTGTAAAAATATGCAACTGGACCCATATTTGTCACCTTGCACAAAATTCAAATCCAAGTGGATTAAAGACCTCAACATAAAACCAGAGACACTAAGTCACTTAGAAGAAAAAGTGGGGAAGAGCCTGGAACATATTGGCACAGGAGACAACTTCCTGAACAGAACACCAACAGCCCAGGCCTTAATGTCAACAATTAATAAATGGGACCTCATGAGGCTGAGAAGCTTCTGTAAAGCAGGAGACACTGTCAAGAGAACAAAGCGACAGCCTACAGACTGGGAAAAGATCTTCACCAACCCTACATCTGAGAAATGTCTAATATCCAAAATATATAAAGAAATCAAGAAATTAAACACCATGAAACCAAATAACCGAATTGAGAAATGAGGCTCAGAATTAAACAGGAATTCTCAACAGAGGAATATTAAAAGGCTGAGAAACACTTAAAGAAATGCTCAACCTCCTTAGTCATCAGGGAAATGCAAATCAAAACAACTCTGAGATTCCATCTTACACCCATCAGAATGGCTAAGATCAAAAACTGAAGCGACACCACATGCTGGAGAGGATGTGGGGAGAAAGGAACACTCCTTCATTACTGGTGGGAATGCAAACTAGTACAACCACTTTGGAAATCTATCTGGTGCTATCTCAGAAAACTGGGAATAGGGCTTCCTCAAGACCCAGCTATTCCACTCTTTGGATTATACCCAGAAGATGCACCAGCACACAGCAAGAAAATTTGCTCAACCATGTTCATAGCAGCCTTATTCATAATAGCCAGATCATGGAAACAGCCTAAATGTCCCTCAGTAGAAGAATGGATAAAGAAACTGTGGTACATATACACTGTGGAATACTACTCAGCTATTAAAAACAAGGAATTCCCGAAATTTGTGGACAAATGGATTGAGCTAGAGAGGATCATAATGAGTGAGTTAACCCAGAAGCAGAAAGACTCAAATTGTGTATACTCACTTATATCTGCATACTAGCCTAATGGGCATGTCCCATGAAAGCCTTCCTTTACCATGAACCTGGGACCAAGGGGAGGACATCCTATTGGGACTCTAGATGAGAGAACAATGGGAGAATAGCAATGTAGAAGGATCCAGTGGGTCCTAGAAACCTACAAGTAGAACATTATGATAGGCAGATTTGGGTCAAGGGGTCCTGCTCAAACTAAGGCCCTAGCCAAGGACAATACAGGCGGTAAAATTTAAACCCCTACCCTGATCTAGCCCATGGACAGGACAGTCTCCACACTTGAGTGGAGAGAGGGTTTTGACTTTCTCATGTACTCTGGTGCCTCACATTTGACTATGTCCCCTGGAGGGGGAGACCTAGTGGCACTCAGAGGAAGGACAGCAGGTCACCGATAAGAGACTTGATACACTATGAGCATATACAGAGGGAAGTAATCCCTCTGAGGAACAGTCATAGGGGAGGGGAATAAGGGGAAAATGGGAGGGAGGGGAGAATGGGAGGATACAAGGGATGGGAAAACCATAG
The DNA here is from genome assembly GCA_907169655.1 of Acomys percivali. Taxonomy (NCBI): domain Eukaryota; kingdom Metazoa; phylum Chordata; class Mammalia; order Rodentia; family Muridae; genus Acomys; species Acomys percivali. The sequence goes on from OU015745.1 coordinate 37,567,792, forward strand.
AGATGTAACAAGAATAAATTAATAAAAAAAATAAAATAAAATAAAAAGTTAACTTTGGTTATCACGACTACATATGGTGATCTTGGCAAACACAAGTACTTTTGTGGTCAATGGCCAATTAATTTTGGTAATTTCCTCCTAAGCTGAATGGTGTGTTAAGTACAATCAACTGTGATAATTATGTACTAACTCTTACAAGGAATTATTAAAATAGGAGAAAAGTGCCTGTTATTCTTGGTTTATAAGATTACATTCTACTCTCGCAGAGCAAGTGATGTCTTTTAACATGAGGATTGTAGATTCATTGCTTTTCCATCACTCCACCGTATCACAGCACATCCAAGGTCAAGTCAAGACATCGTACCTTTTCTCAAGTTCATACATTTGTCTTATTTATATCACATATGTTTAAACTGTGGAATAAAAAATCTTATTGAAACGTCCACAAAAAAATTTAATGAATTCAAGCACCTAATTGGAGGGAGATGATATAGGAAATAATGCTAAATGACAAATAACCTAAAACAGTTGTGTCAAGTGTACCATTCCACAGGCATTTACTAATGATGAATTTACATTACTAGAATCTCTAAGAATTCTTTTGTTTCTTTAATTTAGAGGCACAATAATATGGCACCAATTTTTGAATTCAATTTTTTTCTTTCATTTAAAAAATAAAAAAAATTGTTCAAATAGTCAATAGTGATATTTAGTTATTAAAAAACTTTTTAATTAAAAATTAAAATTAAAAAAAATTTTCCTAGGTAAATAAAATGAAGGACTTCAGGTCAAGATGTGCCTTTTTAAAATGAGTTTCAAAAGTGTAAATACTTTATTTACCATAAATATTTCAGAACATACTAAACTTAGTTTTGTTTATTATTTATTTAATGATCTATAATTTCTTTTGTAACATTTCTCATCATATTCTAACCGAAGCATATTAGAAATCATGTGCATATTTTCCAAGAAGAGCCAATAATATACACAGAAAAGTGAGTAGACACTTATAGGAAGCTTATGAAAACAAGGCAGAAAGGGAGTTCGTAATTTCCTAAGTTCTACAAGATAATGAGTTTAGTCTTTTTAAATTAAATTATTTATTCACTTTACATCCCAGTCATAGGCCCCTCCGTCCTTTCAGTCTCACTCTCTATCTCCTTTTCACAATTACATAGAAAAGAGGAGCCCCTTACCCATACACCCCAGTTCATATAGTTGTATCAGAACTCAATTCATCACCTTCCCCTTTGGCCTGGTAAGGCAGTTCCATCAAGAGGAAGTGATCAAAAAGCTGCAAACAGAGTCAGTGTCAGAGATAACCCCTGCTACCCTTACTTGAGGACCCACATGAAGCCTGATCTGCATATCAGCTATATCTACGTAGAGGACCTAGGTCCAGTCCATGAATGGTCCTTGATTGATGTTTCAGAGGCCCCTCCACAGGCTCATCTTGGCCCTGATTATTTGGCTCTGTTGGTCTTTTTGTGGAGTTATCGTCCCCTCTATGTCTTTTTATCCTTCTTCCTACCTTTCCACTAGATTCCTCATGCTTCACCCAATGTTTGGGTGTGAGTCTCAGCATCTGATTTGAACTGTTGCTGAGTGGAGCCTCTCAGAAGACAACTCTGATAGTCTCTTATCTTCAAGCATACCAATATATCATTGATAATGTCAGGCGTTGGCTCTCTACCATGGGGGGCAGTCTTGGTCTCGGCCAGGGATTGCTTAGACATTTAGTCAATCTCTGCTCTATGTGTTCTACCTTTATCCCTGCATGTCTTGTAAGAGGGTAAGTATAGTCATTTTAACACACACACACACACACACACACACACACATATATATATATATAAAATGTATACAGTGTTCTGCCTTCATGTATACCTGTAGGCCAAAAGAAGGCATCAGATTGCATTATATATGGTTGGGAAGTACCATGTGGTTGCTGGGAATCAAACTCAAAACATTTGGAAGGGCAAGTGGTGCTCTTAACCACTAAGCCATCTCTCCAGCCCATAAGTATGTCTTAATGTTAAAAATTTATTTGTAGGCTTTTGTATTTGATAGCCGATAGGACCTAGAAGAGGTATTGTCCCTGTATTTAAGAACACCGTTTGAACTATATATGTGTGTGTATATGTGTGCATGTGTGTGTATGTGTGTGTGCATGTGTGTATGTATGCTTGTGTATATTTTAGGAAACTTCAATAGTAGTAAGTTTACATAATGCTTTTTAAAATATCATTAGTGTTAGTAATCCCTTCCCATACACTCTCTCATCTTCTTTATTTAACCTTTCCTTTTCAGCCATTTCCCTTTACTGCTTCATATCGCCTATGCTCTACCCCCTTTCACTTTGGATGTCCTCATTGTCTCTTAGCAGCTTCTTTCCTATGGATACTGCAATTTAAGCACATATATCTGAATATTTAAAACTGAGAGTCACAAATGAAAGAACATGTGGTATTTGTCTCTGTGTATCTCTGTTACTTCGTTCAGAATGACTCTAGTTCCACCTATATGCCTGAGAATTTTATAAATTTATTTTCCTTTACAGAAAAAAATGTATTCCATTGTACACATGGACCACACTATCATTATCTATTTATCGGTTGGTCATCCTCTGGGCTGCTTCCATCTCCAGATTGTGAATGCAGGTGCCAAAAATATGGTGTGCAAGTGTTCTTTTAGTAGAATGTGTGGTCCTTTGGTCCTTTAGTAATATGCCCATGAGCAACATAACAAGGTCATATGGTAAATTTCTTTGTAGCTTTTTGGGAAATAGCCACAGTGAGTTCAGCATGGCTGTACCAGCTTGCAATCTAACCAGGAATGTGTATTTCCCTTCGCCCACATTTGAGTATTTTTGTTTGTTGTTTGCTTTAGCCATTCTGGCTAAAGTAAGATGATTCTCAAAATGGTTTTGCTTTAATTTTCCTTGTGCCTAAGCATGTTAAACATTTTTGAAAATATTTACTTGCCAGATATGCCAGATATGTGGTTCATCCTTTCAAGTTGTTAGTCAGGGCTAACTAGAGGCTTTCAAGCAGCATGGCAGGCTTCTCTAGTGCTCTTGGCTACCACTTTCAACTTGAAATCAAAATCCTATTCCTGAAAGCACTACATACTTAAATCACACTATGTGGAGAGACCAAGGTGGTTCTAATCTGGTAACTTCATCTCTACTAGCTAGCTTTCACACTGCTGGAAGGAGCTATTCAGACCATCTGGAGGGCAGATCAATACTCTTACCTAACAGTAAGCCCTGGAACTACAATAGCAAGTGGTCTGGCAAGATATACCACTGACTCAATAGTATTCTGAGTGTTTGGATGTTACAAACCAATTTGTAGTTAGATTTGAAACCAAGTCATAAGGATGAACATAACACTATCATTCTTTTTTGTTTCTTTTTTTCTTTAATTAATTTATTCAGATTACAACTAAATTATTATCCCATCACTTGTATCCTCCCATTCCTCCCTCTCTCCGTCTTTCACCCTATTCCCCTCCTCTGGGTCTATGACCTAGGGTGACCTCCTCCCCCACTATATGATCATAGGCTATCAAGTCTCATCTTGGTAGCCTGATTATTATTATTTTTTGAGTGCGATCAGGCCTCCCCACTATGGGGAGGTGGTCAAATATGGGGCACCAGAGTTCATGATCACTATCATTCTTAGTAAAAAACACAAATACTTCCCTGAGGCTCTTACATTTATACTCATAGATCAGTATCCATCTATCAACTCTCATCAATAAACTTTTTAAAACAGTAAATAGCAACTAATAAAGAGGCCAATAGCTGGTCATCTTGCAGAAAATTAGAGACCGTTAAGTGCTCAGCTCTACAGGGAATATCTATATTAGAATTCCTCCTCCTAAAATTCATAAATCATTTCATTTAAAAAGGGCAGAATGATGGTAAGAGCCAGAGGTAGTAGACATCTGCAGCAACCAGTGTTTGTTGGACATGAAAAGACCACTGCATAATTAAACTCAAAGTGGCTTTGCCACTATCCCTGAAATCTGTACAAGATCAAAAGAAGAAAACTCCAGGCAAAAAAAGGGAAAAGATTCATTAAGCATCAAACATAGCTGAAGAGCTATTTTGCAAGTGATGGCTGCTGCTGGAGGGAGAATAAGGTGCACCTGATCCAGAAGATGGTCCTACACCTGTGTCCACATATGTGTCACTCATTATCCTCAGTGGATTCAAAAACAAAGCATATGAAGTTGTATGGGGTGGGCAGGAACTGGAGGGAGATTGGGGTAGATCTTACCAAAACACATTATGCACACAGATGAGTTTCTCAAGCCTTGAAGAAAGTACTGTCTGTACAAATCTTTCCATAGCAGTATATTCAATGCAATGAGCCAATATTGACCATGCATGTCTTAATATGCTTTTATGTATTAACATGTCATCTGCTAAGAGAAAAAGTAATGGAACCTAATAAACTTGTCAAGTTACAAGGTTTCTTCCTCCCGGACTTTAATCTTCTTTTCCTTCCTCTTCCCACACCCCTCCCCTCTTCCATCATTTTTTCTTTCCTTTCACCTTTCTCCTTTCTTCTTTTCTTTTTTTCTCTTTCTGTGCTTTTGTACTTTCACATAGATTATTTTTCCCTAAGAATGTAAAATATACTAGACATACAATAAATTTAAGTGAAAAATATATGTCTCTGGTGTGTTGTTGTTGTTTTAAAGAATTATAATCTTACTTTTTCTTTCTCAGATTTTCTCTTCAGAAGATTGAAGTAAAGATTAAAGATGTCCCTCAACCAAAGTATGGATAAAAAACTGTGGTGCATTTACACAATGGAATACTACTCACCTATTAGAAACAAGGAAATCTTGAAATTTGCAGGCGAATGGATGGAATTAGAAAAGACCATCTGGAGTAAGGTAAGCCAGATCCAGAAAGACATGCATGGTATATACTCACTTATAAGTGAGTATTAGCCCAACATGGATATCATCTGAGAGACTCCACCCAGTGAGGGATCAGGAGAGATGCTGTGACATGCAGCCAGACTCAAGGTGGAACTTTGAGAATGCTACTGAAGTATGGAGGGATGGAAGGAACTGGAGGGCTCAGGAGCCTGACAGAGGGCATCAAGGCTGGAGAATCTAGACCCAGGGTGTTCTGCGCAAACAACCTTGGACAATGTATGCAGAAAATTTAGACTCCCTGTTCAGATAGAGCCATTGGCTGCTCACTCTCCACAGTTAGGGTTTGGGGGAAATTGGGATTGCCTCTAAAATGAACTCTGGTACCTGCAATTTGGTCACTTTCCCTTGGCAGAGAGGCCCCATGGGGACACAGAGGAAGACGACTCAGGCTATCCAGATGAGTCTGGATAGACTGTGGTCAGATGGTGGAGGAGAAGTGCTCCCCATGCCCCTGTAAAAGGTTTGGGGGAGGGGAATAGGATGGAAGATGGAGGGAAGGTGAGAATGGAAGATATAAGCAAAGGGATAGCAATCAGGATGTAATATGAACAAATTATAATAAATTAAAAAAGCAAAAAATTAAAGATAACAGGAAAACTTCAGAGAGACTGACATTTTGTCTACATGTCAGATAACAATATGGGAATTTGTATCAGTTGAAATAACTGTAAAATTTGTGATCAATTCTCAGTCCTAAGCTGTTGGACCTAGGAGATAAACATTTTTGATCCTTCATGTTCTTTGGCTTCCTGGTCACCGCTCCTTTTTTATCATGAATACCCCCACCCCTGATATGGCTGCTACTTAGTAGTCTCTCCTGTGTCTATAGAACAGACATCTGCTTAATCCCTTGTCAGTGTATGCTAATGAGCACTAAACACTTCTGTGCATTTGTCTAATATGCAGCTTCAGCAGAATCCTTTCCAAAATGAATACACGTACAGGCAATGAGGAAGATAAATATCCATTACATCGAAGTAACAACAAAGAAGCCAATTTTGATAGAACAAAGTGTGAAAATGCCAAAATTTGGTTTGGGTATACGCCGCACTTAATAAATAGTTGGTGAAGTTACCCCTTTGTTTCTGTGAAGCCAAGGACTCAATCAATCCTTAACTGAAAGCATTTCAAACACAACTATAAGCATTAAATACTAAATACATGCACAAGCATCTTTTCTTTCTGCTATTCCTTGGATAATTAGCAGAACAGCTATTTACTTAGCATTTACTTGTTATGTTAGGTATTGCAAATATTCCAGAGGTGATTTAAGACCTGTTGGAAATGTGAATAGGTTATAAGCAAATAGTATGCCATTTTATCAAAAGGACTTAAGTATACACAAATTTAGAGTAAGACAGAGTGTTTATAAGCAGCCTCCCATGGATGATGATAAAAAAATAAAATAAAATAAAAACATACATACTTCTAGGTTTAAGCAATGAAAAGGCCTCAGCTCTACTTGTTCAAAGCAAATATTTGGAGACATTTTTGATTATGGACAGTTACTCCATTTTCTTTGTATAGTTATTGGATATCTAGGTATCCTTATAAAACAAAATAAGCAAGACTCCAAAAAACATCATATTTTCTCTAATATGTGTCATACGCATGCATGCATATATTCGTGATGAGAAATAAAGGAAATTATTTTGTGGAGGAGGGGCCTAGTGTGAGGAAAGGGGAGGTAAGGGGCTGAAATGTCCACATGAGCAAAATACAAGGGTACATGTGGAGAGAAGTCCAAACAAAACCACTTTTTCCACACTCAATTAATTGTCAAAATATTTTATTTTTTTATTTTTATTTATTTTTTTTAATTTTTTAATTTTTTAATTTTTAATTTTTTTATTAATTTATTCTTGTTAGATCTCTATGGTTATCCCATCCCTTGTATCCTCCCATTCTCCCCTCCCTCCCATTTTCCCCTTATTCCCCTCCCCTATGACTGTTCATTTTAAAGATTACTAAGTTGCTGAATGAATCTTATTTTGTAGGTGTGCACAGCGATTTAACATGAAAGTATCTGGGCACAATTGCAAAATTTAATAGGAGAATGAAAGCGAGGCACCCTCTTTACCATGTACGCTTGACACCAGACTCCATGAAGTGCAGGTATCCTGAAAGTACTGGTGTAGTAAGACTACAAAGGGAGACATCTACAGATAAAGGATAGTTCAGAGGCAAGCACTATATCCCCAATATGAGTTCTACGTTGTTCTTCTGAACAATCTTCACGTGCCCATGACCACTTGATTGGCAGGAACTGTCCATTTCCTTCCCTAAGTACACCAGAACCACTGGTCTGTACTAGTACAGAAAATAATGACTGCAAATACTCCCTAAACATTATTTTCTTTTTTCTCCTTTCATTGCTTTCTTTCCTTCCTTCCTTCTTTCTTTCTTTCTTTCTTTCTTTCTTTCAAAACATTTTTACATGTACATTTATATTATTACACATAAATACAATAAGCTACTTATTGCAAGAAGAACCATGACACAATCAGGAATTATATAAATGTTACATTCTTAAACATGATTTTCATTCAAAGGAACTTAAATACACATTTACAATTGGTTTGCAATAAAATTAACAGAGATTTATTGCAAAATAACTTATGGATTATGTGAGTTTGTTTATGATGGCTTCAAGGTCTTTGAGTAATTTACTCTAAGTAGCTCTTATTCTCTTATGATTCATTTATTTATACTATGTCTTCCTTATATTAGGAACAATTTTGTTTTCTTCCTCAGCACCTGCTGTTCCATTCACAGTTAGAGTGGCTTCTTTGTCACATCCTGCCTCATGTCCTTTCTCCTCAGTAGTTACAATGTTTTCCCAAAATGTCAAGAATAAAAATTATAATATTATCCTATACCGTGTGTGAATTAATGTCAGAGAATTTGCACTGGCTTGATTTCCTGCATTTCTAGATTATTCTCATCAATTCTCATCCATAAGAACAGGGCATCACTTAAAAAAAAAAAAAGGTGGAGGTAAAACCATGAGATTCATTTTGTTTTCCCTAGGTTTAAATGATCTTTTGGTGAAGTTCCAGTGGTGAAGTAGTGTCATGATCTGGCTGTGTGACAAGCTATAGGAATAATTACATTGAAAAAAATCATTTGGACCATGCTTCTCCTCTGAGAGTGAAAAGATAATAAAGGGGCAAAACAACTTGCTCAGGGCTTTTGTAGCAGTTCTAGGTCTGAAAGCAGTCACTCCAGATATGCACCTGGGGTGGAGAGATGACTCACTGTCAAGAGCACTGGCTTCTCTGCCAGACATCCTGGGTTAGATGTTCATCACCAATATCCAGTTAGCAACAATTTGCAATCACAGTCCCAGGAGGATCAGACACCCTCTTCTGGGAAGAGAGAGAGCAAGAGAGCTGAGATAGGGAGACGGAGAACACATTAGTTTGGAACCATGCTGTTCATAGAATCTACAGGTTATAATTAGAAATACAGCTTAGTAGCATGTATTATGAAGTCTTTAGATATTTGATAAATAGAATTATCATGCTTAGAAACTTGTATTTATGTGTGGCATGTTTAAGGGAAAACTCAGAGAGAAGAACTGCATGTACATAGGCAAATAAAGAGGCTTTAAGTGCTAATCTATGCTTATGAAATTGGTCATCTGACTGAATTCTATGTCCTGACTCCTGAATTTTAAATTCCTTCCATGTATATTGGGAGGCAGAGAGAGGGGCTTGGCTCTCCAGCTCAAATCAGGTCATGTGCATTTGAATGTTTTATACAACGGAAGAGATTTTCTCTTTCAATTGTATGTGTATCTAAACTATTTTTCCACTGTAAATATGCTCACTTGTATATCCATTTATGAAAAAAATTATAATAAATTGGCTTAGATTTTTCAACTCTCCCTATTTAATAGTAAATTTCCTAGTTTTGTTTGCAAATGTATTAGAATTTTTGTATTTCAAATACTTTAAAATAGATGATATGAAATTGCTGGTGAACCTTTATTTGAGTAATAAAGGATATGCAATGTAACCCACTCTCTGTCAAATAATAATGTTAATGACCTTATATTTGCTTATTAAAAATAATTTGTAGAGGATTAGGAAGAACTTTCAGCAGTTACTTTCTCAAGTAATACATAAAAGAACGTTTAAAAATAAATTTGTTGCTCATGTCGTGTTGTAGAGGGCATAAGTTCAGTTCCTAGCACTGTTATGGTGGCTCACAGTCCTTCATAACTTTACTTCTTATGTGTCTACCAGTCTGTTTTGATCTCCATGTTCACAAGTCATACATGGAGTATGCATACATACATGTAGGTAAGCTCTTACACATATCCAGTAATAATAAATAATTTTTTAATGTTTTTGATTTCTTAAATAATATAAAAAAGAAAACAAAAAGCATCAATGTTGAGCATCCAAAATATTTGAAAACATTTTGATATATTTTATGTTCACTGACCATTTATTAAAAAGACTTACATTGTATATAATTTTTGTTGTTGTTGTTTTTGGTTTTTCGAGACAGGGTTTCTCTGTGTTAACCTTGGCTTTCCTGGACTTACTTTGTAGACCAGGCTGGCCTCAATATCACAGCGATCGGCCTGCCTCTACCTCCTGAGTGCTGGGATTAAAGGTGCACACCACCACACCTGGCTAAATTTTTAATTTGCAACATTTTAGAAAATAAAAATTTGTAAAGATTTAAAAATATTATTTTCCAAAAGGAAAACGGAACATGTACCACAACCATGGTTAAGTAATAAAAGTAGTTATAACCTCTTTTCTAAACATTAAACTGCCACAATTCAAAATTATTCCAGTTCTTTATCCATTCTTCTACTGAGGGACACTTAGGCTGTTTCCATGTTCTGGCTATTATGAATAAGGCTGCTATGAACACAGTTGAGCAAATGTTCTTGTTGTGTGCTAGAGCATCTTCTGGGTGTATTCCAAGGGGTGGAATATCTGGGTCTTGTGGACGCCCTAGTCCCAGTTTTCTGAGATAGCACCAGATAATCGATTTCCAAAGTGTCTTACTAGTTTGCATTCACACTAGCAATGAAGGAGTGTTCCTCTCTCCCCACATCCTCTCCAGCATGTAGCGTCACTTGAATTTTTGATCTTAGCCATTCTGATGGGTATAAGATGGAATCTCAGAGTTGTTTTGATTTGCATTTCCCTGATGCCTAAGGAGGTTGAGCATTTCTTTAAGTGTTTCTCAGCCATTTGATATTCCTCTGTTGAGAATTCTTTGTTTAGTTCCAAGCCCTATTTCTCAATTGGGTTATTTGGTTTGGTGGTGTTTAATTTCTTGAGTGCTTTATATATTTTGGATATTAGACCTTTGTCAGATGTGGTACATTTACACTATGGAATACTACTCAGCTACTAAAAACAAGAAATTTCCAAAACTTGTGGACAAAAGGATTGAACTAGAAATGATCATAATGAGTGAGTTAACCCAGAAGCAGAAAGAGTTAAATGGTATATACTCACTTATATCTGCATACTAGCCCAAGGGGCATGTCCCAAGAAAGTCTTCACTAACCAGGAAACTGGGACAGAGGAGAGGACATCCTATTGGGACTCTAGGTGAGAGAAGCATTGGATAATGGCAAAATTAAAGAATCCAGAGGATCCTAGAAACCTACAAGAAGAAAATTATGATAGGCAGATTTGGGCGAGGCGTCCCACTCAAACTATGGCACCAGCCGAGGACAATACAGGTAGTACACTTCAAACCCCTACCCAGATCTAGCCAATGGACAGGACACTCTCCACAGTTGAGTGTAGTGTGCGGTCTGACTTTCACACATACTTCAGTGCCTCATATTTGACCATGTCCCCTGAATGGGGAAACCTGGTGGCACTCAGAGGAAGGGTAGCAGGCTCCCAAGAAGAGACTTGATACCCTATGAGCATATACATGGGGAGGAAGTCCCCCTCAGTCAGAGTCATAGGGGAGGGGAGTAAGAGGAAAACAGAAGGGAGGGAGGAATGGGAGGATACAAGGGATAGGATAACCATTGACATGTAATATAAATAAATTAATAAAAAATAAAATATTAAAAAATTAAAAAAAAAACAAAATTATTCCAGTTCTATGCTTTTTTCCTGATTAACAATATCTTTGCTCCCAAAATTTTCATTATGTAAGAACAAAGTATTGGCAACGTTCAAAACTCTTCAGTGGCTATAGGCAAGGAATATAAAATAGAGATAAAAATGGCAATTATAGGTCAGTTGCCATGATAAAATTCTGTCTTATACCAGGTGAATTTATAATTGTGTTAGTATTATACAAAAGTGTGTGCATAAAAAGTATCACCTAGAATTGAAATGTACAGTGTGATGCCACTTTCCAGCTTATTTAGTTTCTTCTACTAGAAAAAATAGTGGAAAAGCATCAAAAGAAAAGAAAATAGATTTGAGTAGAGCAAGTACAAGAATGAAAGTCAAGAAAACTGTAGAATATTGGCATAAGGAAAAAGAGCATTGAATTCATGGCATGAATAAAGGTTACGCAGAAGATGACTTAAATAGATAGTGTAAACATTGGGTGACGTGACTGGAAGTTCTTGCAACAGTGACATGTACAATAAAATAAGATCTGATAGGTGCTTGATGGTACTCCAGCCAGGATTGCTCAGGTACTTGTTCACTCCTATAAAACTTAACTCACCTCATTAGAGAAGAAGTGAGGTACTGAGTAAATAAGCAATCATCTTAAATTTTTAGGAAGCATTTCATAAAAGAGGAGGAGGTAGGAAGTCGAAGGCAAATATGAGTTCAGATTCATTTCAAAAGTTTTCAATGACACAAAATGAGAGGTAAATAGTAAATGCTTCTAAGTGCATGATACAGACATTGAGATATTTTCTAGTGATCAGATATTATATAAATGAAGTATGAAGTGAATGATATCTGAGTACATATACATTCTACAAGCAGTAAGAATAAAAGCGGGGGGAGAGAGAGAGAGAGAGAGAGAGAGAGAGAGAGAGAGAGAGAGAGAGAGAGAGAGTGAGTGAGAATCACTTTGCAGAACTCATGAACTCCATGGTTCTTGAGAATTTTACATTGAAGAGGCTGAGATGTTCTAAATAGGAAAGACTTTTCCTTTTGTCTCCATTTTCCAGAGTGTAAGAGTTTTGTCTATGAATCCCATGACAGAGGTATATCTAAATACATCAACTACAAATGCACCCATAGCAACAGAATCACAGTATAATTCATTGTTCATTGAATGGTCCTCAAAAGCTCATCAGGGACCAAATGCTTTCTGTAGCCTTCAGTATTCATCAGCATTGTTCTTTAGCAGAAAGCATATGCCTTGAAGGTTTGACAGTGCTAAGGACCAGAATTAGAATTCCATCCCTGGTTCAGGCAAAATTAATCACAACACAGAACTTAGAGGACAGAGACTATTTCTGTTCTTATTCTAGGGCTCCTGTAAAAGAAACTTGCTTAAGGGAGCATGGGAGCTAATATCATGCACATGAGAATTTTCTACACTGCTCAGAAATCTCCAGGTAGAAACCTACAGTTCAAAAATGTTCAAAAGATGCTCAACACCTGTGTGAAGACTTGTTTTGAATGAGTTTCACAGGTGAGCCAAGGGGCATTTTGTAATGTAATGATAAGTTTTGAAGATATTACCTTTCCAAGCTCAAATGCTCTCAGTGCTGAGGTGGAAAATCAGGAATAATTCATCACAATGCACCAATGAGGTGAAGTACTTTATTATAATTCATAAATATAGAAAGGTTTCTACATCTATATACAAAGGTAGTTGTTTCCCAGCACACCAGACAATGGAACAGATCACGCAATGTGTGGACCGGTAAGTGGAAAATTAGATAGTTTTACTTTCATGTTTCATGGTCTTGCCACCTTAAAGTTGCCATTCAACTTTTACTAAAAACAAAAGGAACAGTGATTATAATAGTTCTTTTTCCTTTTCAATCATATTATAACAAAAATGAAATACAAATGATACCATGCAAATCAAACTCACCAAAAGTCAGTCAGCAATGCTTCTATTATAGTCCCCCGCATTCTATCAGGAATATAATAAATGATCTCGAATATTCATCTCTACAACAAAGATTTAGCTGGTAGCATAAAAAATAAAAATATAAATTCAGGGCCAGAGAAATTGCTTAGTAATGGCTGCAGCCTGGCAACCTGAGATTGAGCTGGATCCCTAGGACTACATGATGGAAAAGGAGAGCAAATCCCACAGCTGCTCTTCACCACTGCATGCATTCGGTAGCATGGGCACACACACACCACACAGTAGCAGTAACTAAGTGAATGAAGTACAAAGTTTAGAAAATAGGAATTGAAAATCTACATGCACAGGCTAGTCACTGCTTAAATTATACCCACTATGCTCTAGAGTCTTCCTCAAAAACTGTTTTGTTCCTACTTATTCTTGCAAATTTTCAAATTAGAAAATAGTGGTTATATAGAGCTAAACAGTACTTAAAAATAAAGAAGGGAAAATATTACACATTTGTCCAAAATAAATGTAAATCTGAATTAAGTAACATTTCACAACCATGTTTCCTTGGTGTGCTGGCCTGCTGTAGCAAAGAAAAAACAAACAGAGCTCTCAGAACAGATGCATCACAAAATAAAGCTCTGAGAAGCAACACATGACAAATTGTGGAGCAAAGTAGGAAGAAGCCAGTAGATGTCTTGGCATGGCATGAAGAAACATCTTAGTGTTATGATGAATGAATTTGGCAAAAACACTAGGTTGGTGAACAGAAAAACAAGAAAATATGAGACTAGAAAATGGAGCCAAAATAATTCTACAGATTATTTTCAAAGATTTAAAACCAATTTTCCATATACAGAGATGGACACATAATGTTCAGATAAGGTGATACTAAAATGACTGCATTGCAAAGGCTGCATGGAAAAGTTTTATGGCTTCAATTGCTCATTTTAAACAGGGATAGAAGCTAGTCTGTCTCCACCATGGACCAGAGGATTTGAGGATCATACGGAGCTATTCAAAGTGCTTTGGAAATTATACACTTAAAAAATCGTTCCTATTATCATATCATATTTTTATGACATATGGATAGACACTATTCACCTCATAATAAAATATTTTGCTATGTTGATACAGAATGGAAGTAGGAAAAGCATAAAAAATTATCAGTTTTCTATGTTTAAAAAAAAACACGTAAATGTCACACATTTTTATTCTGAATCAAATCAAGCCCAGCAGGAAATCATTAGCATTTCTAACAATTGTGAGGTTGAATTGTGAGGTTTCTCTTAACAAAATACAGACATTCAGAAAGTTTCTGTTAACTTCTTTTTTATTCAACCTGAGATATTTTTCCCCTCAGTAAGTGGGAGCCACGGAAGTTTTCTGAGGAGAGTTCCAAGATGGCGACACCTGTCATGCACTGTATCTTACCTACTACATGGAGACCAGGGACCTAACTGGAGGCACAGAGTGCTGAGAGGTGGCTCAGAGGTTAAGAGCACTGTCTGTTCTTCCAAAGGTACTGAGTTTTGTTCCCAGAACCTCATAGTGGCTCAAAACCATCTATGATGAAATCTGATGCCCTACTCTGGCATGAAGGCAGAACACTGTATGAATAATAAATAAATCTAAAAAGAAAAAGAAAAAATACTAGGTGAGTGGGGTCCTGCACAGTACAGACCACCAGCAGGCCTGGGCCTGGGTCAACCAACAGCCCATGGAGGTCTTGAACCCACTCCCCAGAGTTTGTAATGGAATGCACCTGCAGACTGCAGCTGACGTCTATACCCAAACTCAGTGTGTGTGATGGTGGAACACTGGAGATCCTGGCCTGGGGAGGTCTCAAGGAAACAGGGGAATCTGTGCTCAGCTCCCCTAACCCCCTTGCTCCATGGCAGTCTGTGGAGGGCTCCAGGCTGAAGGTAGCCTTGGTGGTTGGGACCACCTTGCCCAGGCACACCATGGGTTGCACATAGTCTGAACATAGACCTGAGCCAGGCTGCCAGCTGTTGTGGACCAAGCCTGCAGACTTGGGCAGTTAGAACCCACCTTGGATCTACCATGCTCTTGGGAGAGACTGGACAGCTCTAAGTTGTTGGTTCAGAAAATTAAACTGTGGTCCCAATATAGCTGATGTGAATTGCATCAATTACATGAATGGGACCAGGCAGAAGCCTACCTCTACTGACCCAGTCGGGAGCCTAAGGTGTAGAGCAAAATCTCCTGGAGCTGAAACCAGGTCACCTGCCTATTCCAGGGAAGAAAGAAGTCTCTGATCCCCACAGATAAGGGCATGCGACCTATAATCACTCACCTACTATCTACTTTCAACAACCAGTAAAGGACACCAGAAGCTACCTCTCAATATCAGAGACTGCAAGATGACTAAAGGACAGCCTAATAATGCAAACAACATAAACCAAAACAATTCGGCAACTCCAGATACCAGCTATCCCAAAGAAAGCAACCCTGAGAACCAAAATACAATCAAAACACAAGAAAATGACATCAAATCCTTAGTAATGAAGATGATAATGGAAGAAACAAATAAAATCTGTAAATAAATACAGGAAGATGCAGTCAAACTGGTTGAAGACATAAAAGAGGCCTATAGAGAGGCACTGCAAGAAATTCAGGAAAATACAAACAAACATATGAAGACAATCAATAAAACAGTTCAAGATCTGAAGATGAAAATAGAATCTATGATAAAGGCAGAGACAGAAGGAAAACAGGAATTAGAGGCCTTAAAGAAAAAAGCAAGCAACACAGAGATGAGCTTCTCTAACAGAATCCAGGAAACAGAGGAATGAATCATGGGACTAGAAGATACAATAGTAGATCTCAAAGCAACCATCAAAGAAAATGTTAAATCTGAAAATTTCCTGACACAAAACATCCAAGAAATCAAGGACACCATGAAAAGACGAACCCTCAGAATAATAGGCAATGAGGAAAGAGAAGATGCCCAACTCCAAGGTCCAGAAAATATCTTCAACAAAAGCATAAAAGAAAACTTCCCTAATTGAAGAAGAAGATGCATATAAACATATAAAATGCCTACAAAACACCAAACAGAATAGACCAGAAAAGAAAATCTTCCCACCACATAATGAGAAAAACACAAAATATACAGAACAAAGAAAAAAAATATCAAAAGTGGCAAAAGAAAAGGCCAGGTAACATACAAAGGCAAACCTATCAGAATTACATCTTACCTCTAATCTGAGACCATAAAAGCCAGAAGGGCCTTGAAAGAGGTCTTGCAAACCCTAAGAGACCACAAATGCCAGGCCAAACTACTATACCCAGCTAAACTATCAATAACCATTCATGGAGAACACAACATATTCCATGACAAAAACAAATTCAAATAATACCTATCTACAAATCCAGCTTTACAGAAGTTACTAGAAAGGAAAACTCCTCCCCAAAGAGAAAAACTACAATCAAAACTACACAGGGAATAGATAACTACATCATCGCAAAAACACAACCACACAAACTCGCTACTGTAGCCAACATCAAAAATTAAGGGATTTAACAGTCACTGGTCATGAATATCTCCCAATATCAGTGGTCTCAATTCTCCAATAAAAAGACACAGACTAACTGAATGGATGCATAAATAAGATCTAACATTCTTCTTCATTCAAGAAACACATCTCAGCCACAAGGACAGACATTACCTCAGGACAAAAGCCTGAAAAAACATATTCCAAGCAAACAGTCACAAGAAGCAAGCCAATGTAGCCATTTTAATATATAATAAAATCGACTTTCAACCAAAATTAATCACGAGACGAGGAAGGACACTTCATACTCACCAAAGGTAAAGTCAAGGAAGATGACATCAGAATTCTGAACATCTATGCTCCCAATACAGGGGCATCCATATTTGTAAAAGAACTATTAACAAATCTGAAACCACAAATCGATCCCCACACATTAATAATGGGAGACTTCAACCCCCACTCTCACTGAAGCATAGGTCATTGAAATAGAAACTAAGCCGTCATGAATCAAATGGATGTAACAGATATTTACAGACGTTTTCACCCAAACAAAAAGGATTATACCTTCTTCTCAGTACGCCCATGGAAACTTCTCCAGAAGTGATCACATAGCAGGTCACGAAGCAAGTCTCAACAGATACAAGAAGAGTGAAATAATTCCTGTATCCTTTCAGATCACCATGGTCTAAGGCTGGACTTAAACAACAGCAGAAATAACAAAAAGCCTACACATGTGGAAGCTAAATAATTCTCTATTTAATGACATCTGGGTAAGGGAAGAAATAAAAGAAAGAAAGGAATTAAAGACTTCCTGAAATTCAAAGATAATGAAGGAACAACATACACAAATGTGTGGGACACATTGAAAGCAGTGCTAAGAGGAAAATTCATAGCAATAAGTGCCTTTATAAATAAATTGGAAACATCCCACATAAGCAACCTAAGGACACCCCTGGAAGCCCTAGAAAAAAGAAGCAGAAACACCCAAGAGGATTAAACAGCTGGAAATAATCAAACTCAGGGCTGAAATCAATAAATTGGAAACAAAGAAAACAATTCAAAGAATCAGGGAAAGCAATTGCTGGTTATTTAAGAAAATCAACAAGATAGACAAACTATTAGCCAAACTAACTAAAAGGCAGAGAGACAATATTGAATTCAACAAAATCAGAAATGAAAAGGGAGACATAACAACAGACACTGAAGAAATACAAATAATCATAAGATCCTACTTCAAAGGCATATATGCCACAAAATTTGAAAATCAAAGGGAAATGGACAATTTTCTTGATCAATTCCACTTGCCAAAACTGAATCAAGAACAGATAAACAAACTAAATGGTCCCCTTTCCCCTACAGAAATAGAAGCAGTCTGGGCTCAGGGGGTTCCCCTCAAACTACTGCACCAAACAAGGACAATGAATGCAGTAAACAATTAAGCCCTACTCAGATCTAGCCAATGAACAGGACATTCTTCACAGTTGAGTGGAGAGTGGGGACTGATTTTCACATACTTCCCCTTGGTGGGGAGGCCTGGTGGCACTCAGAGAAAGGATAAGCAGGCTACCAAGATGAGACTTGAGAGGCTGTGACCATATAATGGGGGAGGAAGGCTCCCTTAGTCACAGACATAGGGGAGGGGTATAGGGTGAAAGTGGGAGGGAGGGAGGAACAGGAGGATACAAGGGATGGGATAACAATTGAGATGTAAGCTCAATAAATTAAAGAAAAAAAAAGAAAAAAAAATTTCGGAAAAGTATGCTTAAACTTGAACATAGCTTTTATGGTCTTTATTTTCTTTTTAAGGATGTGTTCCTTGGTGATGACCCGCCCTGCAGGATAGAAACAACAATTACCTGTGAACTTTCCTGGCCACAGTCTCTGATTTGAGTTAAGACAAATAGAAAAGGTAGGGTAATGTGATTACCTTCCTCAACAGCAATTGAATTTCATTGCTGACTGCAGAGTATTGGGTGGTTCCTGTCTCTATTAATGAGCTGAGCCATGTAGGTGCATATGGATATGTTCATAAAAATGAAGGTTCTATTGGACACAAATTGCCCCCGCCCAATTTTCTCCAATATTTTCTGTTTCTTATCGTTATAACTAAATAATGATGGTAAAACTAATGATGCCATTACCCTGTAATTGGGAACTGAGGCTGTTTAGCAGTGACAAAGCATATGCTCAGCAGAGTTAATGGGCCAACAAGGAAGCCCCACTGGGGAGTTTGCCCACAGAGCAGGGATACTGAACACTTAGAAGGTAGGACAGTATTCATAAAATGGAGTGTCACAAAATCCTTTTTAGAAATTTGTCTACTGCTGCCTCCTCCTAGGGAATGTTGAGAGAGCACAATAGTATACTAGTTTTTTTGTGTTGGTGACTGGACTCAGTGGATAAAGATGTTTGCCGCGGGGCCAGTGGACTTGAGTTTGATCAATTGGTCCCATGTGATGGTGGCATGGGAAGAGAGAAAGCTAACTCATGAAAGCTGTTCTCTGACCTCTACACACAGCACAAGAACACACACACACACACACACA
>OU015745.1:37586822-37645818 GCA_907169655.1 Acomys percivali
TATGTACAAATTAAAATACTTTTCCCCTTGAAGTAATTTAAATATAATATCCTCATTTATCCTTTAGTAATTTCATATATGAACACAACATATTTCCATTCTATTCTTGGATTTGGACTGGAATTAAAATTTTATGGTCACTTTTATAAATATTTTGACACATTCTGAGAACATGAGTAAAAATGGGCACAATATGTTCAGAGATTTTTACAGAGCATAGCTGGGTATATAGAAATCAAGTATGGGAATTGAATTTATGAAGCTCTTAAGATACACATCTTTTCAGTAAGAGAAAAGGCTGAGATTCCAAGGAATCATCAAGCTTGTGCAGTGGGAAAGCACTGTCCTGCTTTGATGGTAATGAATATAACTCAAGATAAAATAAAGTAGATAGTTGGAAAATGATGAAACAAAAAAAATGGCATGTTTCGTTACTGTTCCCTGCTACCAGCCTGTTCCTTTTTCTTTTCTCTTTATTTTAAAGAAGAAAACTCTCCTATTTCCCTTGCTTTGGTAAAAATGGTTTGTTCTGTAGTACGTCTACTATATTTTTCATACTGACAGATTATTTTCAATTAACTACACCAGAGAAAGTTGATTGTAGATAAGATATCATGGAGATTTACTTACATCTATTCATGTTCCCATCAAACTCATTATTCATTACCTCCTCTGTGCTGGGTGATTGTTAGGAACCAAATACTGATCAATAAATGTGCACCCAAACAATCAATGACGTGCAAGCTAACAATTTACATCATGGTGATGGTTTTCATTTGTATGGTGTACAAGCAAATGAACAGTCATTTTTGTGTCACTCACTTAATCGTATTATTTTGCTGTAAGAAAAAGACAAGACTGGGTCTCAGAATGCCTAATTTAATGAAACATTTCCCTTAGGAGGTGTGACATGTTGGGCACATGTTAGTGCTTGTATCATCATGATCTTTATTCACTGTCTGCATCTGTCCAAACTGGGGTGTGTTATGAAGTTGAGTAATTATTTCACTTGGTAATTTACAATTATGAACCTATTTGAACACCAAAACAATTTTGCACATGAGGGAGATAAAATTCCCACTACGGGTAATAATGTGACAATAGTACCATAGTGTCATAGAGCTTTGTCAATAGCTTTTTTTTTTTCCAGAAAATTCTTTACACATAACACCTGTCAATCTGGCAGCTCTTTCAGAGTGTCTATACCTTTTAAAGAGAAAGTATTTCAAAAAAATCACTAAATTTTTCTATTTGCTGTACAATAGAATATTTTCCTAAGAAATTAACCCCTATGTACATGCTAATTATCCCTAACTTTAGCCTTATAACTTGATTCCCACATCTGAGCTCAAAACTTCCCTGCCCTTCTGCCTGTTCAGTGTCACACCAGCAACATATCTCTACTGTAGCTATGTGATGACAGTCTCTCAATTAAGCCAGAAAGCCTTCTCCACTGAGGACTGTTTAGTTTAACAATCTTGCAAGCCCAAGAAAATAACTGAAGAAGAAAAACATGAAATACTATTTTACATAAACAATTACTTGGTCTTAATAAATGTTATTATAAAACTGAACTCACTGGTTCTGTTTACTTTCAGTAAGAAGAAGACTCTCTGCACTACTAACCCAGGATTCCAGAAAGATTAGAAACAAATCTTTTGAAAATGCAAAAGAAAGCACATTTCTTTCAGTCTGCTGAAGAACTTCGCTATTCCCCTCCCCCCCACCCCCTAAAAGAGGCAAAGGTAAAAGAGAAAAGGAATTATAAATATGAATCACAAAAGCTATAACTAAAAGGATGGCGTCTCATTTTCACTCAAATGAGTACCTCCTGCTAAAATCCAAAGCATGCAAAGATTTCATCTCTAGGGACTTTGTATTGGGGATCAGCAGATATTGCAACAAAGAGTCATGACTCAGGACTTACCCTCTTTTTAAAATAATTATGAAGTTTGATTTCTACTCTTACATATAAAATCCATACAGGTTACTTAGATATTTGTGGCAAATTTAAAATATGAATTTCCAGCACATTTTAAACAGTACAGAATTTCACTAGGAGCCCAAACCCACTGTGCACTAGATCTGACACTTGATGTATTTGGAAGCAAATTGAGGCTCGGGTGTGAAGGAAGCAGAAAACTCATCCATAAATTATCTATGAAAATGGGAAAGCAAATGAATTCTCAGTCTTTGATTATTTTTAGATATGTCAATTCCATAGTCTCTTCCTGCACACCTTGAAACAACAGAAAGGTATTTTTCCTGATCCTACCTACATGTAGGTGACACTTAGACTCCCTCTTCTCCTGTCTGCTGCATACCTGGGATCTCTCATTTGCTTGAGAAACTTTTAGTCCACAACATCTTTGGTAAAGTTTATTTTTTGTTCCTCAAAAATGTCACCACCATCAATTCATGCAATCAGTGACTTTTATCTTGGTTGGTAACTGTCTCATGTACAGAAAGAAGGGCCATAAACATCATTTATCTTTTGTGATTTAGGAAATTAGTTCATTGAGTATATATTTAGAGCAAAGTGAAAATTTGTCCTGAGTCAGAAAAGAAGTGTAATCCAGAGCTATGAAAGAACAGAGAGATAAAACTTGCAGTTTTCTCATTTTCCAAGGGAAAAAAATTGCAACCTTAGAAAAAAGATGATCGGTAGAAAGAACACCAGCAGAATTCACACACAGGTGGCCACATCCAATTTCAGCTCTTATTACATGGGCTACGTTTAACTTTTGGTTAATGTTTTTAGTCTAATGTATTTCACAGTGTTTTTTTCAAAACATAGGTCAATGTGTGCAGGTCCAAGTGATCACAGTAAAAGCTAAAGGCAGAGTGCCATCTCTTC
Source organism: Acomys percivali (assembly GCA_907169655.1). Lineage (NCBI taxonomy): Eukaryota > Metazoa > Chordata > Mammalia > Rodentia > Muridae > Acomys > Acomys percivali. The sequence continues at coordinate 37,589,680 of OU015745.1, forward strand.
CTTTCTGTGTATCAGCAACAGTAAATCATATCAGTATCTGAACTCCAGGCAGTTGAGTAAGAGATAAATCAACCACTTAATAGATTTGAAAACTCGATTGTCGTTAAAGGCCAAATAGAATTTTCCTTTTCTATAGCTTTTAGCCAACACCAGAAAGAGCATAGCGTTATGTAGTGTCATTTTATATTGTTATTTCTGCCTCCACTTTAGTGTCACTCTGTTACATATTTCCCACCACACAGTCCTATAAATATATTATCTTGTCAACCAAAATTCACAAATTTTCATGCTTCTTTTTAGCTTGTAGCACTGTATGGTGCCACCCGTGTTGATAGCTATATGGCTCGAATCTACATCAAGCCTCAGATATGAAAGCCTGACACTTCTTACACTTCAAGATAAACACAGCATTCCTTCGATCTCTTCAGGGAATATGTTCATCAAGTGCTATGATTTTTACATTTTGCTGTTTATAATATTAATAGCTACGCAATAAGACGTGTACAATTGAAGTGTCAGGAATGATTTGTTACCAGATGTTAGCCTAATTTGCCAGCTGTCAAATTTTAATAATTTGTGTTTGCATATAGAGTGTAACTTAACTTTCATGGTAAATCAAGACATATAGCATAACTTACTTGAAATTACAGAAGCCAAGGGAATTTGTGTATGTGGCTTGACGGTTTGAAAGACTTGAACTGAGCATGTCGTTTGTACATGGCATTTGGAATGTGACATATGTGACAGATTGGAAAGTTTGTGTTTTATTTTATATGTTTGAATTGCTTCATTGTGAACAGAGCTGTGCAACTTACACTTTTTTAGATGGTAAGGTTTGAATTCACTTGTGAAGATGTTGGAGTACATTGGGTGTGTGACAGAAAGGACCTGTGACCCTAGCACATTAGAAACTGAGACAGGAGGATATCAAGTTGAAGCCCAGTTTATAAAGCAAGTTTTCTGCCCTGAAGGGAAAAAAAGATCCTACCATAAGATAACAACAAAACAAGGATTTGAGAGATTAGTCAATGTGTGCAATGATTGCTATGCAAGCATAGAAACCTGCATTGAGAAGCCCAGCAGTTACCACGCATCTGGAGCCCCAGCACTCTGGCTGCAATGTCAGCCCAATTTTCAGAGCACTCTCTGTAGCCAGAACAGCTGAATTTAAGAGCTCCAGCATCAGGAGAGATCATGTCTCAAAAATGATGTTGAAAGTCATAATGGAAGATACTCATGGTCATTCTTCTAGCATCAATATGTGAAAAAAAATACAGACACATGCATGCACAGGCATACATAAATAGTGGAGAGATCAGGGATACAAGGCCCATAAACATAGTAATGGTAATATACAGAAACACCATAGGAAATATCAAACTAAATGGAGAGAAACTTAAATCAATTCCACTGAAATTACGGACAAGACAAGGCCTCTCACTCTCTGTATCACATCAGTATAGTACTTGAAGTCCTAGAAAGCAGAATAAGACAACTAAAGGAGATCAAAGGGATACAAATTGGAAAGGAAGAAGGCGAAATATCACTATTCACATATGATACGATAATATACAAAAGTGACCCCAAAATTTTTGCCAAGGAACTCCTACAGCTGACAAATACCTTCAACAAAGTGGCTGGATACAAAATCAACTATAAAAAAATGAGTATCCCTCCTTTATACAAAAGACAAACAGGCTGAGAAAGAAATTAGGGAAACAACACTCTTCAAAATAGCCTCAAAAAAAACCCATAAATTATCTTTGTGTAATCCTAAGCAAGCAAGTAAAAGACTTGAATGAAAAAAAATCATGTCTCTGCAAAAAGAAGATAGCAGAAGATGGAAAGATCTCCTAAGCTCATGGATTGGTACAATTAACATGGTAAAAATGACCATCTTAACAAAACCAATCTACAAATTCAATGCAATTCTCATCAAAATTTCAACATAGTTTTTTTACAGACTTTGAGAGAACAATTCTCAACTTTATATGGAAAAACAAAGCAAAACAAAAAACAGTATAGCGAAGATAATCCTATACATTAAAAGATGTTTTGGGGTTACCTTACTCCTGGATTTCAAGCTATACTATAGAGAAACAGTAATAAAGTCTGTATGATACTGGCATAGAAACAGACAGTTGGATCAATACAATTGAATAGAAGACTCAGAAATAAACCGATATACCTATGGACACTTAATGTTTGACAAAGAAGCCAAAATCATACAATGGAAAAAAGACAGCATCTTCAACAAATGGTGCTGGTCTAACTGGATGTCTACTTGTGGAAAAATGCACATAGACCTTTATTTATCACACTTCACAAAACTTAAGGCCAAGTGGACAAAAATCTCAACATAAAACCAGACACACTAAATCTGTTGGAAGAAAAAATGGGGAAGAGCCTTGAGTTCATTGGCAGAGGAGACAACTTCCTGAACAGAATCCCAACAACTCAAGCTCTAATATCAACCATTAATAAATGAGATCTCATGAAGGTAAAAAGCATCTGTAAGGCAAAGGAAACTGTCAACAGAACAAAATGACAGCCTACAGACTGAGAAAAGATTCTTACCAACCCTACATCTGATAGAGAGCTAATATCTAAAATACATAAAGAACTGAAGAAATTAAACACCAGCTAACCAAAAAATCCAATTAAAAAATGTAGTTAAGAATTAAACAGAGAATTCTCAAGAGAAGAGTATTGAAACACTTACAGAACTGCTCAATGTTCCTTCTCATGAGGGAAATGCAAATCAAAATGACTTTGAGATTCCATCTTACACTTATCAGAATGGCTACGAACAAAAACTCAAGTGACAGCACATGCTAGCAAAAATGTGGAGAAATGGGACACTACTACATTGCTGGTAGGAGTGCAAACTTGTTTAATCACTTTGGAAATCAATCTTGAACTTTCCCTGAAAATTGGGAATAGTTCTACCTCAAGACCCAACTGTACCACTCGTGGGCATATACCCAAAAGATGTATACCCATGATATAACAAGAACATTTGCTAAAGTATGTTCACAGCAGCTTTATTCATAGTAGCCAGAATCTAGAAACAACCTAGATGTCCCTCAACCAAAGAATAGATAAAGAAACTGTGGTAAATTTGCACAACGCAATACTACTTAGCTATTAAAAACAAAGAACTCTTGAAATTTGCAGGTAAATGGATGGAACTAGAAATGATCCTCTTCAGTGAAGTAACCATACCCAGACACACATGGCATATACTCACTTACAAGCAAATATTAGCCACATAATACAGGACAATAACACTACAATATACAGACATAAATAAGCTAAATAACAAGGAGGACCCTAGGGAGAATGCTTAATTATCACTCAGAAGTGCAAATAGAATAGAACCGGAAGCAGTTGAAGAGAAGGAACAGGATAGAGCCTATCATGGAGGTCCTTTGAAATACTCCCCTCTGTCCCAGATTCCTGGTAAGTAAAGACTTTCATGGGACATGCCCCTTGGACTAGTGTGCAGAAATAAGTGAGGATATACCATTTGACTCTTTCTGCTTTTCGGTTAACTCACTCATTATGGTCATTTCTAGTTCAATCCATTTGTCCACAAATTTCGGGAATTCTTTGTTTTTAATTGCTGAGTAGTATTCCATAGTGTAAATGTACCACAGTTTCTTTATCCATTCTTCTACTGAGGGACACTTGGTTTCCTCTGAGGGGAAAGTTTTTTAAAAATTGTTTTCTTGTCTAATGGCCAGAGTTTATAGTTCTGTTGCATGTTTCATATTTGTAAAAGGAACCCTAGACCATTTATAAGATAACATGAAAATTTTGATAGTAGTAATTTCTCTCTTCATCAGGGTTTTTTGTTATCATTTCTATACACTGTTTGAAAGTTAATTTTTCTGTATTCTTTGTCACATGTGTTTTGAAGATATCAGCATAGTGTAGTGTTCAACTAGTTCCTGGACTGAAATTCTCTCACATTTACATGAACAGTATGTCTGCATTCCTACTGCCAGAGCCCTTTTGTATGGCTATGATTTGCCTTTAAGGATGAGGAAACCTATACCTTTCCACCTCCACCACCACCACTGATTGCTCAATTCCACAATCTCAGAAAACAAGAGACTACAGAGTCTTAGTCATTTTCAGGGCATGTGCACATTTTTAGGTGTGGGGTTGCATTATTAGACTAGACAATTTAATGTTTTCAGGGGCTTGTCAGGCTCTGTCCCCAATTTATATAGTCTTTTGGGTTTCTGATAAGCTTTTTGTTTGTGCCTATCTTTACAGCATTTCTAGGCAGCTATAGTGCTTCTTATTCTTTTTGATAAATGTGCAAGAAAAAAATATCATGTAGACTTATTGAATCCTGAGTCAAACTCTGTAAATGGAGGTCACCAGGGAACTACAGGACAAGACAGATAATGACAGTGTTCTAGTGACAGGGCTTTGAGGAGACTGTCAAATACTCAACCCTTCCTCTGACTAGTAGAATAAGGTTTTGACAACAACAATTACAAGGGTGCTCAGGAAACCAATGAGCACAGGGAACCAGAATAGAAATAAGATGAACTAACAGCCACGAAAGTCCAAGATGGTCTTCATGGGTTTTCAGGGTTAATTCCTGGGCCTTGGCAACCCAACAAGCTCTTCCTATCTGTTCCTATCTTACCCACTAAAGAAACATGTAATGTGCAAGCAGGAAGGGGAACTTTATTCAGTGTGGTCACTTTGGGAATTGAAGCAACAATAAAAACAGGCTCACTGACTCACAAGTCTATCCTTGCAGGTAACTGACATGAGGTTCAGGTTTAATTAGAGGATAAGAAGTATTCATTATAAACATTCTTGATAAAGGTTCAGGCCCGCCCATCAATATTTCAGCTCGAGCCATCCCTGCAATGTTCTGGGCTAAGTTGTCAGAACTAGGTAAAGTCTCTTTCTTGAGTGATAATTTCCTTATCTAGCTGGTATCAAGGTTTCAGCCCTTTGCTTCTTCTTCTTATGAATTATTGGAGAATTTTCAATTGTTTTGGGACTCTTGCTTCAGTAGTAGTAGCCATACAGAGGAGCACAAGTATCCACTTTGAATAACACAACAGATGAATAGAAGTTTCTAGAGCACCCTTGCTTTCAGAGTTACGTAGAAAAAGTTGTGAGCAGGGCAGGAACACCACACTCCTGCTGCAAGAGTCTTGTAGGCAGCCTAACCACTGACACATTCTATGAGTCATATGTCAGACCAGACCTACTTGTATATCCAAAGATAGAATCACACCTGCCATTTGGTCACATAATAACCAAAACAGTGTTCTCATGATTCAAGGTCTCCTTTCTCCCCTCTTTTTCCTACTGGACTTTAGACAGAGGACATTTTTCTTGGGCTTGAAACTATCTACTTTAGACTCCCACAATCTGTCATTGATAAAGAGCTATTCTTGAAAGACTGTTGTCTTTCTCCCTCAAAGTTCTTTTTCTTCTCTCTCCTTCCAAATCCAGTTGAAAATACTTATCAAATAATCCCATGAATAAATGAGCAATAAATAAGTATTTAGTAGGGAAGTGATGTTGTAGACCTTAGTCACTGTGAATAGTGCTGTTTTATATGGGTAGCATTGAACACTATATTTATACTGAACTGTAAAGATCTTATCTAATGATTTTCTAATCATGAATCCTTTCTTCCAAAATGCAGCATGAGACAATGTGTGTGTGTGTGTGTGTGTGTGTGTGTGTGTGTGTGTGTGTGTACCATTCCACTGATTTACCAGTTATAACAAGAGGGCAAAAACAGTACCCACTCATAAAATAGTTTAAGGTGAAATGAGGAAATGTCTATTAAACTGTAGGCATATTCTATGTAGTCATTAAGTTTATATGACAGTGGCAATTACGAATTTGGTTTTTTGAAAGTCTAATGGTACTTTCCTATGTTTATAACACAATTAGCCTGACCCACTAAAGTCAGTAAACTAACATCAGAATGGTTTAAAGGCAGGCCTCATGAGATACACAAAGAGAAAGCAAATTAGCTTCCTCAACATTCTCATACATTTGAAGGTATTTCATAGACCAGGAGAGGTTGGCTCTGTGCAATCCAAAGTTGTAAGTGCTCTTACAGGCCATCAGGGATGTTGGGATGCAGAAACTCAGAGAGCCATAAACTCCCAGGATAAGCTGAAGGGAGGCAGATCAACAGGGATGAAAGGAATATAAAGCATTTTGGGAAAGGGGTGTAGAAATTCAGGGTGGGCAAGGATCGCTGGCTGAGGTGCTAGGGAACTGAGACACCTCATTAGAATAGGGCAACATTCCAAGTATCCCAGGTGCTTGGTGAACAGGTTCCACCTGGAAAAAGGGAGTTGAACCTATAGTTTCCCTAAGGTCTACATGGCATTCCTCAGGTAGAGGGTGTGGACTCTTGGGTCTCCAGATCAGACAGAGAAGAGGGAGCCCTGCTAATAAAAGGAGTCCATCATTTTGCACCAAACTCAGGAATTCCAGGTAACGCCCAACTTTCAACCTTAACAGAAGGGTTTCCTGACACAAAGCATATAGTGAAGATCTGAAATTTAACAAAGAGCTTCCATTTTCCTGTTTAGAATCTGCATGTCACTGTCTGGAATCACTTAGACTAACCATATATGTATTTTCAAAATTGAGTATAAGTAGCAGTAAACTTAATCAGACTAAATAAATACACCAAAAGGAAAGGAGTACTTTAAATTAATACTTAGACCACACAGAGAAGAAATAGTCATTAAATATATGATAAAAATATGGAAGTCAGCACATGAAACCACTTAATTTATTTCTTGTGAGGTTTTGCTTTCATACTCAATAATTTCACAACAAGCATTTGTTGAGTCATATCAAGTACTTCCTATGTAATTAGTTAATATACTGTTTACATTGCTACAGGGTATAGAACAATGCCTTCAGGTAAATATCATTAAAAGAGAGATGGCTCATAGGCTAGCAACATTTACTTCTCTTGCAGGGGATCTGAGTTTTGTTCCCAGCACCCACGTGGCAATGCACAACTGCCTATAACTCCACTTCTATGGAATCTGATGCCTTTTTCTAACCTTTCCTGGGATAAGGCACATACATGGTGCACATATGTACATGCAAGCAAAATAATCATATACATGAAATATAAACATCTAAAGTTTCCTTTTTTATCTTAAAAATATCATTCAAAATAGTAGTTAAGATAGTCAGCTTATTAACTTTTAAGAAGTGGAAGTATGGGAATGTTTTCTATACACAAATCTCTGTGGAATATCAAAAATACAGGAGAACCACTTAAAACAGTTGATTTCTGTCAAATTTACTTGAAAACAAAGCTTGCTCCCAAGGATTTAAAGGCACTATGAATACAACAATGTAGCAATTTTGCTACAGTGAAATGAGCTTGCAAATTTGCATGTCATCTTAATTCATGTCAGAAATGCTCATGATAATGAAAGTTTAAAAAAATCCTGCAGTAAAATAGTATCAAGAACATCAAACACATTTATTGCTTGCCATAAAAATATGACATAGTATAAAATGGCATGAATGCATTAAAAAGGCAACTTATTTATTGTAACAATTAAAACACCAAAGCTTAATAACTAATAAACCATGAGAGAACATTGTATTCCAATAAATTTTGTGATAAAAGATAATTCTAACAAAGATATCTTTCAGAAAATATTTTCAACCATGGATGCTATTGTTGTACTTAGTAAATGCTGATAAAAATACATTTCTTTGTATGTAAACAACTAAAATATGCACTCTGCAATCTTCCTGAGAAATTTTAGCCAAGTCTTATTAAATGCTTCTAATTAAAAGTGTGTAGGTAAGAAGGAAATTAATGGCTTTGTTTGAGCTATTTGTTTATTTTATCAAGTGTACTGGATATAGCTGCATTGCCAAGACGAAATCATCAGAATTATTCTTTACCCTGCTGGTTTCCTGTTACATCAGTTCATTCAGAAGACTCATTCATTTCCTGATTTTCAAGAAAAAAACTGAAGCAACTAAATATAAACCCTTGACTTCGGGGAAATATTTTCCCCAAACTATTAACTAGCGATAACTTGTACTGGAAAAATAAATAAATAAATAAAGGTTAAGCTTCAGTTACACATTCTCAATGTATTTAGTGAGTTATTGAAAAACACATAGGGCTTCTACCAACACAACTCTTCAAAGATCCTGAAAAAAGAAAGGATAAAAAGCCAAAATGTGTTCAGATGATCTGCTGCATCGTGTAGCTTTCCATGGAAAATTGGAATTGCCTTTATATTGTAGATAGCTAAGGTTTTTTAATTAAAAAAATACATATATTCCAAAATTAAATAAGTAAAATTGTTTCCCAAACAATTGCCCAAATGCAATAAATCCATAAGAGATGTTCTGATTTAAAATCATGTACTTAATTTTTCCCCGTTCACTCTAAAATAATCTGGGTGGAGCCTAAAAGTTACATGCAGCAGGCCCTAAGCAGATCTGGATATAAAGTCCTTACTGCAGTGAGCACAGAAGTGTATTAATTCCTCATGAGAAACCAAACTAAGAGGTGGAGAGAGGGATGATGATGGTGATGATGATGATGATGATGATGATGATGATGATGATGATGACGACAACGACGAACTCTGGTGCCCCATATTTGACTCAGAGGAAGGATAGCAGGCTACCAAGAAGAGACTTGGTACCCTATGAGCCTATACAGGGGGAGGAGGTCCCCATCAGTCACAGTCATAGGGGAGGGGAATAAGGGGAAATGAGAGGGAGGGATGAATGGGAGGATACAAGGGATGGTATAACAATTGAGGTATAATATGAATAAATTACTAAAAAAGAGAAAAAGTAAAACCAAAACACAGGGTGCAAAGGACATGCTAACATGGAGCAGAAACCAGCCTGCTCCTCTGTAGGAACTAGTCTCTCTTTTTAAATTTTAAGAAAAATCCATGTGACTACCTTCAACACAGTTTGCAGTTTCCTCATTCTGTGCTCTCTTGGCATTTGTTTCTGTGCACTCAAGTCTTCTTTGTGGCCTGAAACAGGTGTTGGGATTCAGCTGTCATTTGTGTAGTCCAATTCCAAATCTTCATTATCATTACAGGCTCTGGAAATGTGTCCCATACCCCAAATTGCATAGCTCAGTAATTTGACTAAAATGTTTCCAACAATTCAATGTGGAGACAGATGCAAAGAATTATTGGACTTTGTTATTTGCAAAGGTGCTATAGTTGTCAAGTTTGGTATATATAAAGTGAATCGAGAAGATTGAATAATGTGTTAAAAATCCTACAAGAAATGAGAGGACTAGTCAAAGATGAAAATATAATTAATAACATATTTATACCTATGGTGACCCCAATATATGCTATTGCCATAATTAAAGATCAAGATAATGTGTGTGTTTTGAAGGGTATAAGACAGATAAGCTATAGGAGAAAGAAATAGAGAGAACAATCAAAATTATTTTACCTTATCTAAGATATGGATAGATCTCCACTTCCACCACCTGCTTTTTAGTATTAGCAAATATTTTCTTTATATTTTGGAATATTAGGAAGATCTGTTAATTCCTGTACTTAAACTTTTGATTAAACTCTTAAATCATCAACACTTCGAAGACATCTGTTTATATGTAGCAATGTTAGTAGACTAGTACTGTGCCATTTTAGCCAAGGCAGAATAATATTTTCCCCATTCTTGTCCACGATTTTGTAACTGCTTAGTGTGTGACACACCACAGTTTTGGGAGAAGTCGGAAAAAGAGAAGCTGAGACAATATATGTGCATTTTGCACACAGAAGTTTGGTTCCAAAATGAAGTATTGTTTCAGATCTACTGGGCTACTGCTTTTTGTTTCTTTGGTTTTTTTTTTTTTCCCTATGTAATCTATTTGGTATAAAACATGAGTGAACAGTGTCTAGGCTGGTGTCATTTTTCCCCTTAGCTGTTTGAATCTTGAGCATATGTAAGCATACATGTTTACTAAAAATTTAAGGAAAGCTGAGACCACACATTCTGCTACAGAGCAGACCTTTGAGTATGAGTTTCCAAATTTATTACTCTGTATTTCCCCAAGCTGATCCTATTAACTAATCCAATGCTTTGAATAGTGGCCACATCCCATTTCCATCTTTTCATGGTAGACTTTGTTTTCAGAATATTTTGTGCTATACTGTGTCTCTTCCTCTCCTTTACCTGCCCTCTGGTTGTACTTTCCTTCTGCTTTATTGATTTTTCATATCTGCTTTCACTTTATTTTTGAAAAACTGAGATTTACTATTTTACTATTTCAAGATATTTAAGTATTTTAATTAATAACTCATTAGTTAAATCTTCTCTACCGAGTCTGAAAATTGTAGTTTGCAGCTGTGGTCTTAGCCCTCAAAAGATCCAAAGTAGAAACACTGGGAACTAAGATGCCAGGTTAGACTTTACAGTAAATTTTAGGCCACTTGTCGATGATACGTGTAAAATCCTGTGTTAAATATGCAACAAAAACCGAATTCAGCTATGTTGTGTAGTTTTTATGATTTCAACTAACCTTCTTTTTTATATTCTTAATATTTGCTGTGATGAAGTTGACATATATTTATTTATTTTTGTTCTTAATTTTTAAGTGATATTATATTGATGCTATTTTATTTTATTCTGGAAAAAGAAAATAGTTTCTCAGACATTTTGGCTACAGTTTACAGTACTTAAAACTATACAATAAAGTTACATAGCATGACCAATTACTTCCTTCTTCCTGTTTCTCACTAGGAGGTTCTAAAGTATTTTCTTAGTTTCTGCTCCACTAAAAATAATTGGTGCCACAAAAGAAAAAAAAATGAAGCCAAGATAACAAGAGTTTAGGCTCTATCTTTAAAGTCTACAGTGTGCTTGAAATAATATCTAGATTACCTTTTTATAGTTCCAATAAAATCTAGTTGTCATTAATCACAAATATTTAGCCTTCACAAAGTTCATTAATAGGCTTTTTATATATTACTATATTCATATATTTTAGTGATCTCTACTTTTGCAATTACAGGTTATTAACATCATTTCTTCGTCACTTTTCCTCCTTCCTAACCCTTCCCAAAACCTATCATTGCTCTTCTGCAAACCCATGACCTGTTTTTTCATTAATTGTAATTACACAAACATACATTCATATTCTATTAAGTGACTGAGTATAACCTTCTCAGTCTGTACAATGTTACTCAAACGCATGTTTTTCACTGCTGAACATTTGGTATTGGATAACTAATTTCTATACTCTTACCTGGAGAAGAATGTTTCTCCAGCTCTCAGCACTGTGCTGTAGCCTGTGGTTCTACAGATAGAGTTGAGGTCGCTTGGGCTTTTCCCATCCATGTTAGCATGTTTATTATTGCTATTCTTGTTCAGTTTCTGTTTAGATAGCCATGCTGATGAGACTTCATGAGGAAAGCCTCACTCAATTTAAGGAGACACATTTCCACAGCAAACTTTCTCTTCCTCTGGCTTTTACACTCTTTCCATCCCTCTTCTGCAATAATCTCTGGGCCTCAAAACATGTAACTCCTGAGGAGAAGGAGGTATATTACATAGGCACTATCTTCAAAATAGTTACATGTTGATGTTTTTGGTTTTCTGTAATGCTGCTCACCTATATCTGAGAGAAGTTCTTGGTGCAGGGTGAGGGCTCATTATGTATAAGATGTTTGCATCCATTAGATAAGTGTTTCATAAGTTTTTCTATGAATAATTCTTTGCAGCCTGAGAAATTTTTATATGACCCAAGCATATAAGTGTGTAGTGTGGGTAAAAATTTAAAACTTTAATGATAACAAATAATAAAGACATTTGGGTTAAAACAATTCTTTACTATGCAGATATTTTACCATTTATTACAATGATGTAATTGTCATGATAATGTGAGCAGTATACTTATTTTTACATAAATGATTACATCTTGGGTAAGTATTTGACATGTAAAACATGAAACATCTTTAACACTTTTCAGAGTTTATTGATATTTTGATTTTGTAATCCTCCATGCTGAGAATGTTCCTTTTACACAATATGTAGTACAAAATGGAGTAAATATATTTAGGGCTATTTAAAAATTCTGGTATTATAAGCAGGGCATGGTGGTGCACACCTTTAATCCCAGCACTTGAGAGGCAGAGGCAGGCAGGTTGCTGTGAGTTCATGGCCAGCTTGGTCTACAAAAGCGAGTCCAGGACAGCCAAAGCTACAAAGAGAGACCTTGTCTCAAAAAAACCAAAAAAAAAAAAAACCAAAAAAAAAAAATCTAGTATTATGAGCCCAAATTCAATGAAATTCAACACCGCTACTGAAATAGAAATATTTCAAATCAAGTTCTCTAACACAATTCAAAGATATACTAATATGATACAGGCTAAAGAATGGTGGTTGAAATGTTGTTTTTTTTCCATTAAGTAAACCAATAGCTTCCTGAAAGAGAACATAGTTTTGTATGTACATTTAAAAAAAAACCCAAATAATAAGACATAATTGTCTGAGCTTGGGTATTTTAGCCAGTGTTCATTGGTACCACACAGCATGATGACAGTACAGTGTTAATTAGGAATTGATTTTGTGTGTTTGATAATGAATGATTTTTGTTTCATTCTTTGTTCAGAGAACCTTCATTGTTGCCAAGAACCACACATGTTACCAAGTTATTCACAACTCCCACATTTAGTTACACAACCATCTTTGTTCTGAACTCACAATTTAAGAAACTATGGACTCTAGGTAAGAAAAATATAGGAGATGGGGAAATAGAAGGATCCAGAGGATCTTAGAAACATACAAGAAGAACATTGTAATGGGTGGATCAGGACCCAGGGGTGTCTGCTCAAACTATTGCACTAATTAAGGACAATACAAGTAGTAAACATCGAACCCCTACTCTGATCTAGCCAATGGACAGGACATTCTCCACAGTTATGTGGAGAGCAGGTACTAACTCTGACATGAACTCTGGTGCCCCATATTTGATTACCTCCCCTTGTTGGGAGCCCTGGTGGCACTCAAAGAAATAATAAGCAGGCTACCAATATGAGACTTTTTAGCCTGTGACCATAAAGTGTGGGAGGAGGTCCTCCTCGGTCATGGACCTAGGGGAGGGCAATAGGGTAGGGGTGGGAGGAACTGGAGGAACAAGTGATGGGATAACAATTGAGTTGTAATCTGAATAAATTAATTAAATAAAAAATAGAAAGAATCTATGGAGTAGAAAATCACCAATGCCTATGATGTAGGATGGAAAGTTTCTCACAACCTCATTATTTTCCCTTGAAAATACATACTATATAATATTAAGTATAGTTTGCCTTTTGGAAACTAAAGTTTGACTCAGTCATCAGCATCTCCAGAAAGAACAACCTATGGTTAATCTCATATCTGCCCTGTGGCTTGATAATTCTTCCCTTTCCTCACTAGCTCTCTAGTGATTTCTCTCCATCCCTTACTTTCTCTCTCCCTTTTCCTACTCTCCTAGGACACAATGTATTCAAACATCAACAACCAACACTGACACTATTCTAATAGAAAAGGCATAAACTTTTTGTTTATAATCTTATTAAAGACCATAGATGCCACCTGGAGTAGAAGTTCCCTATTGTAACACTGTCACTGTGAATAAATAGAAAGGAGACTGTGATTAGTTCATTCAGATGTCTGTACAACTCAGAACTTACCATACACCACTTCTTATAGAAAAACAATATTGTCACATCCATTGTACACTGCTACTTACTAATCCAATCCTTCATAATTGGATGATTATGATTGCCTCAGTTTTTCCCACTCTCTGAGTATAAGAAAAGGATGATAAAATCACTTAATTAAAAAATGTCATTTACTAACAAAAGCATTACTGTTTGGATATACTAACATACATAATTTCATTTAATATGGTTTAACAAAGAGTGGAGGCAGCAGTGCTACACATTCACCATAATCCTAGTGTGAAACTCAGAGAGTATTCTCACAGTTTATTTAAATTAATAACTATGTCAGAAGAAAGGTGTGATACACAGGCCCTAGTCAATTATTATGAGACTAATATTTTATAGAATGAGTGATGTGTATGAGTCATGTATCAAGTTGCCCACAGAATATACATACATATACATATAATACACACACACACACACACACATATATATATATATATGACAACATTTACATGATTCAAATTCTCTCTCATCTTCACTATGTTTCACAGGAAAGTATTTCCTGCCTCAAGGATTATATAACAGGTTAAAATGCAATTAAAAAAAAGGAACTACATATAGTTGTGATAGTATTAGCCTACTTACACAGATTACAACAGAACAAAGAGGTAAAGAGTGATGGGATAACAATTGAGTTGTTATGGTGGGGATGCAATGGCAGGAATTTGGGTTAAATTCAGAAGGCTAGCTGAGGGACTGCCCCAGTAAGAAGACCAGCATCCTTATACTATACAAATGTCTTTACTATTATTAAACCCCAATCAGAACCACAAAAAGCCCCCACAATATATCTAGAAAGTTGGAATGTAGGTGGCTTGGTGTTCCCCACCCTTCACTAGGAGTCTTGTCTAATTAACATTCTCCCAAGTCTTCATGACCTTTGCAACTAGGAATTTCAGTTAGAGTCACCCCATATCCTCCTAGAAATGTACAATGTCTCCAGCTTGTTATAGAGATTCCTCTGCCCACATTTTCTCTTCTCTTTGAAGGCCTTCTGTCTTCCTGCCCTCCTCTCCTCAGGTAAGATCTCTACCTTCCCCACCCACAAAATCTTCGACCCCAAATTTGACCTGTCTACAAGATGTGCAGGCATAAAGACAGAACAGAGATTGAGGGAATGTCCAACCAATGTCTGGTCCAACCTGAGACCCACCCCATTGGAGAGAGCCAATCCCCACGTATTATTGCTACTATTCTATGCTCAGAGAGAGGAGTCTAGCATTTCTGTCCTCTGAGAGGTTTCACCCAGCAGACAATAGAAACATATGTTGATTCTCATAGCCAAACGTTAGGAAAATGTAGGGTGTCTTGTGGAAAATTTGCAGGAAGTTTAGAAGGACTTGGAGGTGACAGCAGCTCCACAAAAAGACCAACAAAGCCAACTAACCAGGGCTCAGAGGTACTTGTGGAGACTGAAGCATCTGACCTAGGACTATGCCTGGAAGAACCTAGGCCACCTACACAGATGAAGCCAATGGGGCAGCTTGGACTTCATGCATCTCCTAGCAAGGGGAGCAGGAGCTTTCTCTTACATGAACACTATCATCTCCTTTTTAATCACTTCCTCCTGGTGAGGCTGTTTCCCCTGGCCACAGTTGAAGAGGACATGCTCAGTCCTGATGTGGCTTGATGAGCTTGGGTAAGTTTGTACGTATACGAGTTAAAATAGTGAAATAAAGTCTTCAAATACCTCAGAGACCTGCAGTATATTGCATTTAAAGATGTATTTTATTATTCTAAAGATTCTTTGACAACAAGACAAGTTAAGTCCTGGCAATATTCACCCTGCCTCAAAGAAGAAGATGAGCATCAAAGAACCTCCTTATGCAGTTGGCTTCAAATGTGGCAAACCAGTCACTGGACAAAATGTCCTCGTTTTCTGCCACAGACAGAATTCTGCCTAAATGTGGGCAAGTTTAGATGCAGACAGAGTCAACATACAAACTCTGCCAAGACAGGGTAAACAAATCCTCAATAGTTCCAGCCTCGCTAATACATCTCTCAGATATATTGGGCCAGAGGGCTGAAGATGATGCTCCAGTGCTATAGAGAGTTTTGGGTGACTATTCAGGCAGTGAACTGTTTTGGTCATTTTTTTTTTTTCATTTTGGAAGCTGCTAACCTGTACTCCAGGCATTTAAGTTTTATCTCTTCTCAGGTCTCTGATGGGTTTGAAGACCAGATAGTTTAGTCTTTCACTTAAGCTTAGTAGGTTAGGGGTTAAGAGGTTTTCAGATCAAGATGAGAAGGTTCTCATCATCATTTGAGACCAAAACAACCTAAGCTGCAGAGATATACATAGTGGTATAGACGTCTGAAATGATTGACCACAAGAGGTGTTGGCAGAGATGTAAAATAACCAGAGATGCCAAAGTATTCTGGTGTGTGTGTGTATGTGTGTGTGTGTGTGTGTGTGTGTGTGTGTGTGTGTGTGTGTGTGTATTGTGTTTAAGTCATAAGACAACCTTCCTCCCTCCCTTACTCCATTCCTTCCTTTTTTCTTCTTTCTGTCCTTCCACATGTATTTATTGTGTTGATCCTCTGTATCAGGGTCCACAATAGTTGTTAGAAATAATGCAGAAACAAGAAAGCAAATCTTGAAAATTATTATCTGACAGAAAACAAAAACAAGAACAAGAACAAGAACAACAACAAAACTCAACATTTAGAGTCAGCACAAAATTCAAGTTGTCATGTAACTTAAGGTTGATATAATTAGTACAACTTTTATACATGTAGAGATAGGAGAAAATAAAATACTATATATAAGACTAGGGAGTATACAGACTCCCCAGATGACTGTAAACTTTACTTGCTATGGAAAGAAGAGATCATTGCAACTCTATCTCCAAAGATATGTCATGCTCATTTTGCAGACTGGGAACCTCCTCTCATCAATTTTCTAGGTATCTTTAGTGGCAGTATTATAATTTCTTCCAACGTATACTTTTCTAGCTTAAGAAATAACTATGCAAAAACTAAGAAAAGATTGTGCATCCTTATAATATTATAAAGCCATCTAAAAGAATTGGTTTTTTTTTTAAATCAGTGTTTACTATTTAATTTGCACTAGTAATGAACATTATATAATTGTAAGTAGTTTTCTGTGAAATTAATACCAGCCACACTATGATTTCTGCAAAGGAACAGAGGCAATATTGGGGAAAAAAAACCCCAAAGGCATAAAGAAAGGAATCAAGACATAATATCAAGGAAAGAGTTATAAAATGAAATTAACATTGAAATATGTCTGTCAATATTGTTCAAGGTGTCTACCTAACACAACTATAGAAATAGCATACACTGGAAGCCAGAGTGAAGGGTTAGCAGTTAGAAGCACTACTTCTCTTGCAAGACTTTGCTTTAGTTCCCAGCAGCCACCTGGTTGCCCACAACTTCCTGTAACCACTTCCTGTAACCCGGAAGGACTCACTGCCTCCTTCTGACATCAGCAGACTCCTGTGCAGATGTGGTGTACATTTATCCCCTTAGGCTCCCATATACACATAAAATAAATAAGTACAAAATTATAATGTTCTCTCTGTGTCATGTGAAGATAAAGCAAGCAGCAGGCACAGTAAAATCATCAAAACTTGTATTTTTACTACAATGACATTTCTTTATTGGTGAGTTCATTATATAAAAGGTGAGAATGTGAAAATTGTTTGCCAATATCACAAGGGACAGCTCAAGGATGCCAGGTGAATACTAAGGTAAGGCAATCAATAAAGACCAAAGGTTGCCTTCAAAGAAGGGAAGTAATGATTATAAATATGTGTCCCAGCTGCCAGAAATCAGGACCTGCAGTGCCAGCAGATTTGGTTTCAAAGGCAACAAAGGGATTAATAAAAAAGGCGCAACTTTCCTGTAGACGAATAAAAACTACAACATGAGCAGTTTCTAAAAATTTTCTTTTCCAGCTCTTGTTTGGAACTTGGTCTTGAATATTCTCCACATTTAAAGCCACTGGAGTGCAGGGAAAAAGCTGTTCCCAAGGAGAAAAACCTAGCAAATGACCGCAAGACCTTGTGTTTAAGTATGTATTAGGGTTAACACCACAGGAATCCCCTAATCTGTCTAGCTCAGGGAAGAACACTGGTTGGAAGTGAACTTGTCCCCACTTATCTACCTATGGGGCAGTGGAACAGTGACCACAATGAGGAATGCTTGGATGATGACGTCTGGAAAATTCTATTCCAATAATGTCTTTACCAACAAATAGAGACCCAAGTATCCTAGTTAGCTTTAACTGGCAGCTTGAAACAGCCTAGATTCAACTGAAGAGAGGTATTGGAGAAATACCTGGGCCAACTGCCCTGTGGGGCTTTCTTAAGGACACTGACTTGATAGGTAATTGATGTAGGGAGTCCCAGTCTACTATAAGCTGTGTCATTGCTAGGCACATGGACTTGGCTTATATATATATAGAAGCTAGCTAAGTATCATCTTCTGTAGGAAGCAAGCAGCATTTCTCCATGGTTTCTGCTTCAAATTCCTCATTGAGTACCTTTTCATACTGCCCTCAACAGTAGACTGTGTGATCTGGAAGTGAAAGCCAGACAAATCCATTCCTCCTTTAGTTGCCTTTGGTTAGAATATTGTATCACAGCAACAGAGATGAAATTTGAGTACTCGACATATCTCAAACAAAAAAAGGAAGAACTAGTTGAACTGCTTTAAGTACTGATATTCAAAAGCAAGACAAATTATGACAGCAATGAATGACTGAACAGGATTCAGATAACCCTGGCTTTGCCACCACACCTTGGAGAAGCAAAAAAGCCACCTCTAGAACAGGGTCCTAGTAACCTCACTAATCTGATTATTTTAAGAATGATGATGAATGGCATATAAACCCATTGTAAATTTTGAAGTCTCCACAGATGTCAACAACTTGTATGGCCATAAAGCCAAATTGGCACTCTAGTCTATTTGACCTCACACTCTTGTGAAAAAGGGAGTTTGCCTCAAAATGAATTTGGAAGGCAACATAGTTGAAGTCAGGCCTCACCACGGCAGAAAAACAACAGCCGGTTGTCTGTATTAGTCTCATTCACTGTTTTCTTCAGCACTGAGTTTCTATCACAGATAATATACCTCCTAATTATCAAACAGCATGTGGCTTGGAAGGGCTCAGTGGCTTGTGAAATAAAAGCCTTCCTGAAGACTCACCATGGTCATAAGCTCAAATGGATCCAGAGGGGCTTGTCAAGTGCTGATGCTGGCTTTAATACCTTTTTAATTTGTTTTTCCTTGGAAAAAAAAACTGGGTTCTTGTGTCTCATTGAGCAAATAAGATCCTGAAAGTAAATGTAGGCACCAAAAGGGAAGGAGAAAAGCATAAAAGAGATGAAGTACAGATTTCTGCAGGGATAAAGTAGAAGTTAACCAGGGAGAGAGAATTAAAAATTAAACGTACATGAAACAAAATTAATGTGGGATAGCCCAGACTTTATTACAGTATCAAAACTCTGAGTTAATCTGATCTCCCTACTGGGTGTCTCTCAGAGGACACCTGGTACACACAGGAAGGGGATACAGGCTATCTGGATGAGAGCTGACAGGCTGCAGTCAGAAGGTGGGAGAGGAGGGTCTCACCCCTCCCCCTCCATGTCCGAGGTCTAGGGGAGGGGAAGAGGGTCAGAAGAGGGAGGTAGTGTGAAGATATGATTGAAAGGATAACAATAGGGATGTAATATGAATGAACTATAATTCAACCCATCCCCGTGCCCCCAGTTAAGGCCCCCAGTTTGTTGTAATTCAAGACAATCCAGAAGGTAAAGAGATGAGTCAGTGGGAAGGAGTGTGCACTGTTCTTTCAGAGGAACTGGGTTTGAGTCACAGCACCCAAGATTCATAGCTCACAACTGCCTGTAATTCCAGCTTCATGTTTCCAAAGGCCTCTTTTGGCTTTCAGACTCACCTGTACCTACATATACACAAACCCACACACAAGCAAAGCACTGTAACTATCTTCAGAGACAAGCAACCAACAACTTGGGGCAATCAGATGTGACCTCTTGCAAAAGATCACCTGGGCTGGGCTTCTAGGTGGCTGGCACACCCAGCATAGAAAGGGGGAAAGGAGAGGGAGATTGCCACCTGAGCACCCACTGCTACCCAGCATCCTTTTATGCACATCTGCCTTAACTACGTGTAGTCGGCTGGACTGACTAAAGTATACATAAGCTAGGGGAGACTAGAGCAGTGTCTCTGTCTAAGTGGCTACAGGGAAACATCATCCCCTTCTAGGTACAGATTTTCCTGTATTACTGACCACTGTAGCTGACAGAGAAGGAGCATCCACACTGCTGTGACTAACTCTTCACGTGAGATTTCATAGAGGCCCTTCAAACTCACAGGTTCTCACAGTGAAACACTGGCAGAATCCTGCCTCAGTATAGATAGTGTTTATGTAGCAACACACACACACACACACACACACACACACACACACACACACACACAGACCCACACACAGACACATACATAGGCATACACACAGACACACAAACACAGACATACACACAAACACACACAGAGACACACAGTCACACACTCAGACACACACACAGACATTCAGACACAACAGAGACACATGGACACACACACACATACATATACACACACACTTAAAAATAACTCATAAATCTTGAGGGGGGGAGATCCTGCTTTCATCATGATTCTTGATCTATTAAGAAATCCTGGTGAGAAATAACACAGTAAGAATTAGTTTTTTTGAGAATTCCCTATTTCTCACTTTTATATAGATATATGTTCAAGTAACCACTAATATCAATGAAAGAAATGTTACATTATTTAACATAGTACAATAATCTATTAAAATAAATTTTGAAATTCTAGACCAGAAACATTGTTCCCATGCATATGAAATTCTTAAGTTAAAATTATTATAATTTTTAAAAGGGCTTTAAAGAGTGCATTCCTTGTTTCTACCTAAATGTCTAAATGTGTTTTCCCTTGCTATATGTTTGTGCACCGCTTATGCTCTTTGTGTCTAAAAAAATTCAGAAGAGCATTAGATATCTATAGATAGTTGTGAACCACCATGTGGTGTTGGGAACAGAAGCCAGGGCCTCCACAAGAGCATAAATGTTCTTTACTGCTGAGAAATTTCTCCAGCCTCCAAAGATTCTATATTTTAAATTCCAATGGCATATGGGAGAAGAGAGAGGGATGGTGGGATTGGGAGGCAGGGAGGAAGAGGGCTACAAACAGAATGTAAAGTGAATCAATAAATAAAGTAATTAAAACTTGTTGAAATACTGGCTTACAAAGAGTGTTGGAAATAAAGTGGATTACAACAAAACTCAGTTTCTCCTATTACCTTGAGTGAAGTCAGAGTATGAAGCTGGCATTGGACTCATAATGACTACAGTATAAATGAAACTGCAATGATGGGGAAAAACTGATTTTGTGTATTCTGAGGTATATGATGGATGTTCTTCATGTATTTATAGGTTCAGCTACACAGAAAACCATTATCAGACCAATTGACACATTGTTAAATAATCTGTTATTATACATGTCCATAAATTTATTTATATTCAGAGATCAAAGAACAACTCTGCACTTCTAAAAATGAATGATGTTTAAATATCGATACAAGAGAAGGCATATTTGAAGGAGGCTGTGACTTACAGTTAACTATGGCCTGTGGCAACTATGCCTCAATGGCACAGCTTTTATTTCTGACTTAATTTTGACGGTTATGGAGAGAGCAGCATCTTAGTTATCCATAAACTGCACTATAAATAATTGTGGTAAGTAAATAACTATCATGGGTCATCTACAGACACAACTCAGGGGATGCAGAAGTCTACATCCATCCATAAGGGTTTGGAGCAACTGTCAAAAATCACCAGGGGAATAGGGCTCTGAAGCATAGATTCATTTCCCCCATACAGCAGGAATTCTTGAGATTGCATTCATCCCAGAGCTTCATAAGTGAATATCACTGATCTAAAAATGGGCCTTTCTGAGGCTGCTGTGACCTCCAAGGAGAAGCAGAAAGATGCTTACAGGAGATTTACACAAGACAGTGTCTCTGGTCTATAGCTGAAGCAGTAAGGAGGAAGAGGAAGTACTTTTGTGTGTACTTTAGCTCTGCCCCAGGAGAAACATTTGTGCTATTTTATCTTCATAAACCACTGGACAGGAAGGGGGTACATAGCTGAGTACTCACTTAACAAAAAAATTAGGGCACTACAGAGGAATGGCTGATCATAGACCCTCACAGGTCAGAGTCTGAAAGGGTGTAATTTTGTTTCACTGTACTAGAGATTTAAAATTCAAATGCATTTGCCTCTTTCTGCTTCAGGGTTAACTCACTCATTATGATCATTTCTAATTCAATCAATTTATCCACAAATTTCAGGAATTCCTTGTTTTTAGAGCTGAGTAGTATCCCATAGTGTAAATGTACCACAGTTTCTTTATCCATTCTTCTACTGAGGGACACTAAGGCTGTTTCCAGTTCCTTGCTATTATGAATAAGGCTGCTATGAACATGGTAGAGCAAATGTTCTTGTTGTGTGCTGGAGCATCTTCTGGGTATATTCCAAGGAGTGGGATAGCTGGGTCTTGAGGAAGCCTTATTCCCAGTTTTCTGAGATAGTGCCACATAGATTTCCAAAGTGGTTGTACTAGTTTGTGTTCCCACCAGCAATGAAGGAGTGTCCCTCTCTCCACATCTTTGCCAGCATGTGGTGTCGCTTGAGTTTTTTATCTTAGCCATTCTGATGGGTGTAAGATGTAATCTCAGAGTTGTTTTGATTTGCATTTCCCTGATGACTAAGGACATTGAAAGAGTCAAATGTTAGATACTCATTTATATCTGGACACTAGCCCAAGGGCCATGTCCCATGAAAGTCTTCATTACCACGAAAGTGGGACAGAGGGGAGGACATCCTATTAGGACTCTAGGTGAGAGAAGCATGGGAAAATGGGAAAATAGAAGGATCCAGAGGGTCCTAGAAACCTACAAGTAGAACATTATGATGGCCAGATCTGGGCCCAGGGGTCCTGCTCAAACTATGGCACCAGCCAAGGACAATACGTGCAGTAAACTCCGAACCCATACCCAGATCTAGCCAATGGACAGGATATTCTCCACAGTTGAGTGGAGAGTGGGGACTCACTTTCACATGAACTCTGGTGCCCCTATTTGGCCATGTCCTCTGGATGGGAAAGCCTGGTGGCACTCAGAGGAAGGATAGCAGGCTACCAAGAAGAGAATTGATACCCTATGAGCATATACAGGGGGAGGAGGTCCCCCTCAGTCACAATCATAGGAGAGGGAAGTAAGGGGAAAATGAGAA
Source organism: Acomys percivali (assembly GCA_907169655.1). NCBI lineage: Eukaryota > Metazoa > Chordata > Mammalia > Rodentia > Muridae > Acomys > Acomys percivali. Next base: position 37,612,772 of record OU015745.1, read on the forward strand.
GGAGGGAGGGATGGGAGGATATAAGGGATGGGATAACAATTGAGATATAAAAGAAATAAATTAATAAAATATATTATAAAAGTAAGTAAATAAAATTCTAATGCAGCATGAAGTGCAGGTAGGTAAGACAAAATAGATTTTGTTTTTTTTTGAGTTTGTAGACTTTGGGAGGAAACAGAAAAAAATGTTATGTTCTGTTTTTTATTTTACTTTTCAGCTACAGTGCTCTTTTAAATACTTAGTTTTGAAGGTTGGAACAATGGCTCAGTGGTTAAGAGCACTAGCTGCTCTTCCAGAGGATCTGGGTCTTAGTCCTAACAATCACTTGGCAACCTACAATCATTTGTAACTTCCATCCTATGAATATGATGCACTCCTCTGCCCTCCATAGACACTACATACCTATTGTACACAGACAGAACTACAGACAAAACACCAATACGCCAATAGTAGTAGTAATTAATAATAATAATAATAATAATAACCACAATAATACAAATTTTTCATGCATATAAGTTTGTCTGTATGTTGGCCATATGTCCAGTTGCCAGTTGGGGGCAGAAGAGGTCAATGGATCTTCTGAAGCAGGAGTTAAAAACGGTATTGAGCTACCCAGGACAAGTGCAAGGAAAAAATTCTGGTTCTCTGCATCAGAGCAAACATTTTCAAACACTCCACCTCTCCAGCCTCTCCAGCTCCAGAGTTCTCTTCTCATGGGTGAAGTAACCTACAGACAGATCATGCAAGACATTAATGTAGAGTTAATTAGTTGAGATAGTTATGTTTGCAAGCATAGCTTTAGAGTTTTAAAAAGAACTAAAATCCTAAACTCTAGGGCATAACCGTTAGTTGTCTAATGCCAGGAGGTCTGCAGCAATTAGTGATAGCATCATGAAAGGAGTTTTAAAAAATAGTAGAGAGGTCTCCTACATATTTAAAATCATTTTACTCTCCTAGGAGCTAAAATTCCCCAAGCTTTCTCAATATGCTGACATATTGGACAGGACTGAGCCATGAGGCACAAACTGTGCAAATATCCTCTAGGATATCTTATACTGCATTTCACTTTCCTGGGTACCAGCTGGCTTCCTAGCACTCCATGGGGACCAAACTGTACCTGTGGCTGCAAGTAGCCATGTTGCATATTCATGAAGGTTGTCTCAGGAAGAACCAGCAAAAGAGATACATCTATAAAAATTTATCCACAGTATCCTCTTCAAAAAAAATCAGAGGATCTCAACTACATGAAGAAAAAGGTTTGGCTTTCATAGTAGGTGCTTCATGAGAATATTAATATGTTCATATAAATATAAACATATATTATAAATATATATCTTGGTCAAAGCTGGATTTCAAAGACTAGACCATAAGCTTTACATGGTAGATATTCATCCACAAAATAATTGTTTTACTACACCCTCAGAGTATCAGATATTAGGATCTGATAGTACTGTTTTCAAAGAAGGGAATACTTATTCATCTCTAAATTAACCATTACATTTATGTAAATTATACTACTTACAATACAAATTTATTGTGAAATTGAAACTATAATTTAATTTCCCTTGACCTCAGAATATTCATTTGTGGAAGAAGAAAGAAGATAGGAGCAGGTAACTTTCATATTAGTTTCAGAAGATTTTACCAAACTGTTAATTATGATTAATTTTATCAGACAGATAATATTTATAAGGAAACAGAAGTTTTACAAGTTAATTGTAACAGGGTTTGTAGAAGGCAGTAAAGCTGGAAAAGCTAGGCAAGTAGTCACTTTCTATTGAATATTAGTTTGATTTTCTCTCATTGGATGCTACTCTGAATTCATAAGCCAGAGAACCTAGACACTAGTGGATTGTGAATTCATATAATATGATTAAAATAACCCATAAAATGGGTTAACTTGCAGGATACCAATGACAGCTGTAGAAAGATCTCATAGTCATCTATCTATCTTGGAGTAGTTAGTTATCCAATCATGGGCCAATGGAAAAGTCTGGGGTGATGGAAGATATAATATATATATATATATATATATATATATATATATATATATATATATATATATATTTGACTTGTTTATCAGAGAGGGGTGGGCGATCACCAAGGAGAGAGGAATTCTTAACACTGAAAGTTCAAAAATCATTCCAGGACATAATTTAGTCTTGTGTACCATCCTGTCTAGCAGGTATTCTAATGCCTCCCCTCCTAACACTTAAAAAAATACACCAGCCAGTGACTAAGAATCTATAACCTAAAGTTATAAACACTGTTAACACTGAGATTATTGTTCTCTTGGTTATCAAGGAAATAAGCAGTGGTATTAAATAATCCAAAGCAGCTGATAATACGGAGATGATATATGCTTATCTTTGGAAGTGCATTAATTTTTTCTTATAAATAAATCTAGGTTTTTTAAGTGTTTATTTGAGCTAATATTAAAATTAGTGTGCATCCCCTAAGCAGGCATTCAGTTCTGGAACAGAGTTTGAAATCAAATGTATGCTTGGAGGCAAAAAAAGAAATCAGTCTGAGATTAAAACAGCTCTGAATAATTCATAGAGGAGTAATTGGGAGATGACTGACAACTGGCAATTGCCTGACGAATAACCTTTACAGGTATTTATAAAATGTCTGCCTGAGCAAGAGTTACACCTGAAATGGGCAGGCACCTGGTGACATTTTATCTACTTCTCAGTCATGGTCCAGGTCTTCCACTGCCTGTTAAAGTAGAGATTGGGCATATGAAGGGTTTTATATGCCTCTGGCCCAGCAGATTTGGCTTCTCTTTGTACAACTGAATGGTTTTTTTTTTTAAACCATGGTTACCAAGTCACATTAAATGATGTATGTCTTACAATACAGGGGGCTGGAACGTTTTGACAGACTGACTGTCTGCTGACGGTCAAAGAAGATCTACTTTTCTATTCCTTGGCTTATAATATCCATTTCTCCATGTGTGGAGTAATTACTTTTCTGTTACTGTGGTATAACACCATGACCAGAGACAATTTAAAGAATCACAAGTTTATTGGGGCTTATTGTTCTAGAGGATGAGTCGTCTGTGGAAGTTTTGTATGAACACAAGAGGCAAGCACGGCTTTAGAAGCATAAAGCTGAGAACTCACATCTTTAACCACAAGGATAATCCAAAGAATGAACTGGATATGGCACAAGGGTATATGAAATCAAAGGTGACTCAAGTGACATACTTCTTATCTAGTGAGCATAATAACCATCCACCATTGTGGATAATTGCTCATGTGTCTGAGCCTCTAGGGAAGGTTTTCATCCAAACTTCTACCGTGTGCAGTCATATGGTCTTCCTTTGGTGTTTTTCTTTCTCTGTTTGGATTTTCCCTATTATGGAGGCACTACACATATGCCTACCTTTAATTTACATACCTACTTTGAAGTCTCTATGCTTAGGTTACATCCTGAAACAATAGATATTAGCATTCAACAAATATAATTTAGGGGAAAATGATTCAACTTGCCACAGACAGTTACTTGGGAATAAAAAATCAAAAACAAATGTCTACACAAACTATTCAGTTTAATTAAAAAAAACAATAATTTTGCTTCTCCATCCACATCTCTCCATTATTTCTATAAAGAAACAATATAGACACTTACAGTCCTAAAAATCAAATAGAAATATAAGAAGAGGGAGTAATAGAAAACGCATGAGATAATGGGTACGGGTTGGATTCTGAGAGCTAAACTTGTAAGCAGGGATGGAGATGGTGAGGTGCAAGCTGATATAGAGGTAGATTAATCCAAACTGGTGAGATATAAAGAAGTTTTATGAAACCCCACTAATTCGTAAGTTTATTCAAACTTTTAAAAAATTTGAACACAAATATTCTGTGTAAGTGAATACTTGTGAATATAAAAGTAATAAAATAAAAATACCAGTTCTAGGCATAGTTTTTTTTCCCTCAATTTTGGTCAGGCTAGAGAGGTACTTAAAACAATGAAGGACATTGTTACGACTCTTGGTTGCCTAGCATAACTTATCACTATGATAAAGACCATGAACAAAAGTAACTTGAGGAGGACCAATTTTATTTTATCTTAAACTGCAAGGTGTGTCATGACAAGAAATCAGTGGTGGAAATCAGGAAAGAACCTGGAGGTGAAAAATGAAGCAGACACCACAGAGAAATTATCAGCTTGTTCCCATGAATTGCTATGTGTGTTCTTTTTTTTTTTTTTTTTTTTCATGCCACCTATTATCATCTCTACTTCCCACTGTGAGATTAGCCCTTCCACAACTATCTTCAGTCAAGAAGTTCTAGAGTTTTTCTTAACAGGCCAATCTGACGTTTCCACATTTTAACCCTAGCTTAGGTCAAATAAACAAAATCCAAACCAGGACAGGTGGTAAGGCCTTGCTACTGAAGATGCCGTACATTTCAATGAAGAACATACAGAAACTAATCCTGAGCTGACTAGGAACATTTTTCCCTTACGAAGTGTGTCTATAGTGCTGGAAGGTGTTATCAAGGCTATGGAAGGAGAAAGACCCTAATAATCTTAACCAGCGCTGCACTCCACATGCTACAATACCAACCTGCCAGCCAAGGTGTATTCACTGGTGCGATAGTGGAAATATTATTTAAGGGAGTAACCAGTTTCTTTGTTGATTGGAGTTGAATCTTGTTGCACAAGAGGAAATTCATGCTTGTTATGTAAATACGATAAAAAACCATGGCAGGGAGGTCATAGGCCTGAGGCAAAACCTACTGATTTTGTTTTGCAATTTGATCATGCTTCAAATTGCCAGATGGATATTTATATTTATTTTAGTTATATTTATATTTGCACACTAAATTGGTGTTTTTTCCATGGTTGAAGACAAGAATGCTTCTTATTTTGGTGGGTTATAGTTAATGCAGAGTCTGGAAACGTGACTGTGAGTGGTGATATTTATGGCAAGATCAACCCAGTCCAAGGATCAGAAAACATCATAGACTAGGAGACAGAAGGAATGTAAAAGCTGGAAAATGGAGATAAGTGCTGTGAAATTATTTTCTTCTGCTCATGACCAGGCTTTTGTTCACACTGAATCCTAGCAGCACAAGAGCCAAAGAGCATTATGACAGCTAAAAACTCAGGCATGGATAAGAAGGATCACTGATGCCCCAACCGCAGATGAGGAGCTATTGGTAATAGGTGACTTCTTCTGGGAGAGAGTTTGTTTATGGGTTGTTGTTTGCCAATGCACCTTTAGATGGTCATCAATGTGATGATACATATGCAAAGTATAGCACTAAAGGAACAGAGCAGATTATTATTTTAGAAAGCCAGGATGTGAAATTAAAAGGATTGAAAATTGAAATTTGAAGGGAGTCAAGGAATAAAAATTATTTTGAAATACTGACTATATGCAAAATCTGTTAGCAATACAGGGAATAAATAACATAAATATAACTATATCCTGCTGTCTTTACTTTACATTAATATTAAAAATAAAGACTTATTTTTCAGTTTACTGCAGTCAAGTATTTCTAAAACATAAAAGGGGCCTGGATATTCAGCTAAGTGAGAACACACTTACTTAGCATTAGTAAGTCCCTAGGTTAGATTATTTGTACTGCAACAAAAGTTAAAAAGAAGGTGAATTTAGGGAGCTCATGTGAGTGTCAAGTTAATTAACTATGTAATACTACTTTAAAAACCCCAGTTCAAAAAATGAGAGTGTCTTTGAAAGAGAACCTTGATAATTTCCAAAACGTTTATTTTTTTAAAGGGGTGTGTGTGTGTGTGTGTGTGTGTGTGTGTGTGTGTGTGTGTGTGTGTGTGTGTGTGTTTAAGTTAGTAAGTGTTTTGCGTGCATGGATGTATATCCATTGCATGTGATCCCTATGGAGGCCAGAGCAGAGTGTAAGATCTCATATAATTGCAGTCACTGATGATGGTTGGGAGCCAGCATGTAGGGAGTGAAAACTGAGCCTGGGTCTTTTTCTACAACAGCAAGTTCTCTTAACTGTTGAACCATCTCCTCACTCAGAAGTACCTATTCATTTATGCCTCTGCCACACAAACCTATATCCAGTTTTCAACCCATTATCTCATATATATTATGGTGAATTTTAAAAATTGGCTTTGACCTAATATGCTTAGATTAATATCTAGTTTTCTATATTCTCACATATTTCCTGCTCTTCTCACTTAATTTTCAGATTCAAACTTGATCTCTAATTTAGAACCATAAGGTCACAATGAACTTTCTGCTCACCTCTCTCATAATGTCATTAGCACTATGCTCTTTCCTGGACCTATTCAAGTTGTTTATAATACAACAACATACTAAATAATAAAAGTATGTGCATGTGTCTGTTTCTTTCTAATTTTAATTACTAAAGAGCAAGGGTCGTGGTTTTTTTTTTACATTTATTTTTTTTTTATTTTTAATTAATTTTTCTTGTTACATCTCTATGGTTATCCCATCCCTTGTATCCTCCCATTCTCCCCTCCCTCCCATTTTCCCCTTATTCCCCTCCCCTATGACTGTTCCTCAGAAGGATTACCTCCCTCTGTATATGCTCATAGGGTATCAAGTCTCTTCTCAGTGACCTGCTGTCCTTCCTCTGAATGCCACTAGGTCTCCCCTGCCAGGGGACATAGTCAAATGTGAGGCACCAGAGTACTTGAGAAAGTCAAATCCCTCTCTCCACTCAAGTGTGGAGACTGTCCTGTCCATGGGCTATATCAGGGTAGGGGTTTAAATTTTACCGCCTGTATTGTCCTTGGCTAGGGCCTTAGTTTGAGCGGGACCCCATGACCCAAATCTGCCTATCATAATGTTCTACTTGTAGGTTTCTAGGACCCACTGGATCCTTCTACATTGCTATTCTCCCATTGTTCTCTCTTCTAGAGTCCCAATAGGATGTCCTCCCCTCGGTCCCAGTTTCCTGGTAAAAGAAGGCTTTCATGGGACATGCCCATTGGGCTAGTATGCAGATATAAGTGAGTATATACCATTTGAGTCTTTCTGTTTCTGGGTTAACTCACTTATTATGATCATCTCTAGCTCAATCCATTTGTCCACAAATTTCGGGAATTCCTTGTTTTTAATAGCTGAGTAGTATGGGAAATGCAAATCAAAACAACTCTGAGATTCCATCTTACACCCATCAGAATGGCTAAGATCAAAAACTCAAGCGACACCACATGCTGGAGAGGATGTGGGGAGAGAGGAACACTCCTTCATTGCTGGTGGGAATGCAAACTAGTACAACCACTTTGGAAATCTATCTGGTGCTATCTCAGAAAACTGGGAATAGGGCTTCCTCAAGACCCAGCTATTCCACTCCTTGGAATATACGCAGAAGATGCACCAGCACACAGCAAGAAAATTTGCTCAACCATGTTCATAGCAGCCTTATTCATAATAGCCAGATCATGGAAACAGCCTAAATGTCCCTCAGTAGAAGAATGGATAAAGAAACTGTGGTACATATACACAAGGGTCGTGTTTTATTATTACTATCAAAGTATAGAATTTTATATATTTAGTAAGTGAAGTACTCAAAATATGTCTAAAATTAAATGTCAAATATGGTTCATAGATAATTACTAGACAAATAAATATATATTAGGCTCAAGAGTAAGTTAGAGTTTTGTTTTCATGTTAGATAATTACACCTAGAATTGTCTATTTTGGGAGGGAGTTGGACTAATCTTACATCCCAATCAATGTGAGCACTTAATACATCATAAAGCAAAACTCAAAATATGGAATCCCAGGAAAAATAAGATGGTTTATTTTTCAGAACACTTACTACTCTTATAGAGGCTTATAATCCAAACTCAACCCCAATGTTAAGTTGCTCATAACTTTCTATAACTAAAACTCCAAGTTCTCTGACATCTCATGGTTGGAAGAACTTTCACTTAGGTGTACATTCCTACATAGACTCACAATGTAGAATAATGCAAAATAAAACAAAGTTGTAACAACAAACTGTCTGACTACATTGCATTAAAATATATCTTTGCTACTCCCAATATTGCTTCTAGCATTTTATTTTACTCTAAGCATTAGATTTATTTTAATGACCCAAATATACTTCAATGATAGGCTTAACTCAGAAGAATATCTCCTTTGGAAATTATCCTAAAGTGTAAAGCTATCCTGTCTTATTATTATCAGTGTATCTTATGAAGAGGAGAAAGAGCTATAGTGGAAGGGATATCAAGGTAACTAATAAGTGTAAGGATAATGCCAAAGAAGCATTTGATAATTGTTCATCAATCAAAAATTAAGAACAACAATAACAAAAAAAAACCCACTGTGAATATTTTAGAAGTTAAAAGTAAGTTAAATTTACAGTGAGAGAAAGCTAGATTTTTGGGAGGAAAGAAATGGAACAAGATGGGTATAGACAAAGAGGCTGTAATTATGAAAGGGATTATTCCCATTAGAGAATGTTTGCACAAGTCCCCTCTAGTAATGATGCATGGAGGGCAAGACACATCAAAGATTTCATGGTATGGAATAGAAAACGCTTTGAAAAACTTTTCACATGAGAAGACAGTGGCTGGCCAAGTGGAGTCTAACATATTCACTTAGGAAGTATTTTCTCCAGTTCAGCTGCCACACAGTCTCCCAGAGTTTGCAGCAGCCATGCATATAAGGGCCAAAATAAAGGCTGGCAGCAGAACACGGTGTCATTCACATGGTGCTGGTTTTGCGGGCTGGTAAAAGACAATTCATGGTAGAAATGAATGAAATGTGCTGTCTTTTCTATCAAAGAGTTAACTGTAACAAAGACATTTCATCTTTAAGTGGGAAGTAGGGGCCTAATTTGCCATATGTATCACCTTTGTGTGAGGTTGAGGTTTGTTTTCCCTGCAGGTGGCTTCACTCTTCCCTGCAGGGGTGTGTCATTACTAGTAGAAAGCCTGCCTTAGCTTTTCAGGATGTGAGCTTCATACAGGCTCATAAAAATATTTGTAAGGTCAGCATCTGGCAAAAGTCTTTCTCCATTCACCAATTTAACATTTGTCAGAAGTCAAACTATGTCTTCAAAGTTAGATTTTGTTCTCAAAAAGTTACATTTCACATCACAGTTCAAGTGCTTTGGATAATATGGTCATTTTCCTGAGACTCCAGCACCATTTCTAACATTGTTAGTAAAGATTGATCTATAGTTACGCTGAAAAGCTTTTTTTTTTTCAAGACAGGGTTTCTCTGTGTAGCCTGGTCAGTCCTGGACTCATGCTGTAGACCAGGCTGGCCTCAAACTCACAGTGATCTGCCTGCATCTGCCTCCTGAGTGCTGGGATTACAGGCATGCGGCATCACGCCTGGCCACTGCAAAGCTTTTAAAGGCAGATAATAAGTATAAATGGGTCAGTTTCCTGGATAGAGCTCCTGAGCTGGCTTTGTGTGAAGCGATGGCAGTGAAGTAGAAGTTTAATGGAGACCCCAGGATATTGTGAATGACAAGAATAGGAGCATTGCAGAAGAAAGATATAGGTATTGAGTGAAGATGGACCAGGGAGGCGGGCTGGACCCCATGAGAAGTGATGAGGCTCCCATCCAAGTCTGTTAGACTTTGATAAGATCACCATTAGCTTCATAGGTTGGATGTACAGCTACAGAGCTTGGTGGGCCTTCGGTAAACATCAGTTTAGCTTTGGTATGATATTTTCTTGCTGTGTACCCATTTTTTTTTCTCTCTTTAGAATGGGAATGCTTACTCTGTTACCTGTGTATGAGCAAAGGAAATATATGCCTTTTTTTTTTCTTAAGGGTACTCACTGCTAAGATCCCTCCATGGGGTTAAGCACAGACTTTGAACTATGAAATAATAAGAAGGATGTGAATTTGAGATGGGGGCACTGTGCCAATGGAGATAGCAGTAAGCCTATGGGGTAGGAGTGGAATGCTATGATTTGAAAATGAGAGCTCTCCTAGAGGTACCTATGTTCTTGTCTGTGCTTCCTCCGTTGTAGGATCTTTGGCAAGCCACGTGGGACAGGCTGATTGAGGTTAGGAAGAGTAGTTTTGGTCCCTTTCTCATACATAAGCAACCTGCAGTGCAACATTTGCTTCCCTCCATGGGCCAGGCTTTTCCAGGAGCCTTTGGCCCCTCAAACTGCGAGACAAGACAAATCTCTCTATGCTTTGCTAAAGTTTCTTCCGAGTGTAAAAGCAGCTGTTGTGCATGTATAAAGAGGTTAAGAAGTAGGAATGCGTTTGTTCTTCTTCCTCCTTTAATCCGCACACAGAAGGTTCTTGAGTGCTACAGAATGGATCAATACCTGGAGCCGGGGAAGCAGCATACTCCAACCAAGCAACCTGCATCAGCAGTCTGAGCTGAGTGAAGAAACAAGGCTTGCTAAGCCCGAGATACCTTGAAGCTAATTAAGCTTCTTGTTCAGCTAGAATTATACCAGCTGCTATACCAAAGTCGTGACAGTAAGACGGGCACAACAGAAGTGAGGGAACAGGAAATAAGGTAACACATTTCAACTTTTCTTCTGGATTTCTCATATAATACTGATTACCTTCCCTTAGATTTACATTCCCAGTGTCCTCACCACTTCCTGTTATTTTCTTTTTTATTTTTTTCTAAATTAGCCAATTGATGCTAAGAAACTCTCTTTTTGAAGTTTTAGAGATTAAAATGAAAATTATCCAACTTTTGTTAATTGTGTCCTTTAGAAATTCCACATCCCTAAAAGGTTAGAAAATAGCATGAATTTACACTTATTCAAGTTTCATTGTTGCTACTAAGAAGTATTTGTATTAGGGACTACTCACTCATTCTGGATTATTTCCCAGCTTCTATTTCGGACTGTTATAATATTGATTAGGAGAACACTCTGCTAATATACTCATTACCAGAGAAGCTCAAAAGACTCTGAAAACAACCCTTAATTGTATGAGCATCTGAGGTTAATTTGGTCTCCATTACTCTGTTTAAAATTGGGCTTCATTTTCATACTAAAATTATTCATACCTTGATTTTATAGCTTAATCCATCTAGCCCCAAAAGAAATAACACTTATTATTTGAAAACATTTTTAACATAAGACTTATCAAAAGATTTCAACAGTAGAGAACATTCTGGTTAATACCTTATTGGACACCTGTCAGTTGGTGAATAGAAGTCAATAATGATTTGTCAAACAATTAACTGAGTTAATAAATACTTACAGAAAACCCTAACCTCCCTGCTACCAGTAGTCACTTGTTCTGATTTAATGTACTGAAACTATTCTACATCATACCTCATCGTAAAACAGATGGAGATCAAACATGACATAGCTGTTGATGATTAATGATGGTATAATTCCCTAGTTATATTTCTGGTCCTAAAGATGCTTTTTCTTCTCTATCCACTAGTCTACAGACAAGTTTCATACAGCAGAGAATACTTTAGGCAGACCTAGGTGCATATCTTGAAGTGTTTGTAAAATTTCAAATACTCATATATAATGAAAATAACTGAGGTCTAAATTATTTGATTACATCAATTCTCTACATGAGTTGTCCCCTGATAGGACAAATTACATCTGTGTTATTACAAAAATTAAAATGTGAATACTTATTCAAGTCAACAGGGGGTTGAGTATTCATGTTTATAAAACTAGAGCTGTTTATGAAAACAAATAATCAAAAGAGTAAATTCTAAGAGTGTAAGAAGAAAGAAGATGAAAAAATTAGACAAGCCAGCTGTTCCTCTGTGTCAAAATGAAATGAGAGGTGAGAAACACCTTTTCAAATAGTCTCATGAAGATAATTAAATTTACATTAAATTAAATTTAATAAAATAATGTATGCTACCCCCTCACACACTTACATAAATAATACAGATAGTGTATCAGTTACTATGATGACCCATAGAAACTTATAGGTGAAAATATTTATTTTGGGTTATGGTTCCAGAGGACAGTTTACATGATGAAGGGGACCAGGAGGAGCATGGGAGCAGGCAGCCAGTGCAAGAAGCTAACTGGTTGTGTCCCTTCACCCTGGAAACCCCAGAAAGCAGAATGGAAATAGGATGAGGCTATATATTCCCAAAACCCAGTGGTGTACTCCCTCTAGCAATGCTCTATGTTCTAAAAGCTTCATAATCTCCACAAATAGCACACCATCTAGGGACAATATATTCAAATGCGTAAGCCTACAGGGAACACCTTTCATTAAAACTACCACATTGTGTATTATGCATTATTCAAAAAGACCTGGGCTTTCTCAATTTAACCTATGTTTACTAACTCTCCAGTGACCTTGGGAAAGTTGTACACACCCTAATTTCCCAAGTAAAAATAGATAGGGAGAGTAGTTACGTGTGTATCGTTATGTGTACTGATGAAATTACCCTGTATATGGAGTATACTCAGTTTGTGCTACCATTACAAAATGAACTAAAATAAATATAGCTGAAACTTACGCTTTTGCCCAAGGCAGATCATTCATTACTAAAACTTCTAGATTGTTATCTATCTTTGTCTTAGGATGTATTTAATATTTTTGTGTTCAATAATACTTCCAGATTATCTATTCATTTTGTATTTTGTTCCATTTTTCTTTTCTTCCCTTTTATTTTTAAGACCCAATCTCATTTTAGCACAATATAACCCTAAGATTATAGATTGTAAAAATCAACTACCATGTCCATAAATATATGTGTGCATGTCTGTGCAGTTTTCACTAATGTATATATCACTGTGTCTGTGTGTACACAAATGTGTACCACTGTCTTTAGAGCAGAGACTCTCAACCTGAGGCCTACAAACCCAGTAGAGGTCAAGCAACTCTTTCACAGGTGTTGCATTAAAATATGCTGCATAAATCAGGTGTGGTGGCACATGCTTGTAATCCCAGCACTCAGGGAGGCAGAGGCAAGTAGATCTCTGTGAGTTCAAAGCCAGCCTGGTCTACAAAGAGAGTTCAGGACAGCCAAGACTACACAGAGAAGCCATGTCTTGAAAAATCAAAAAAAAGAATAAAAAACCAAAAACCCAAATATTTTGCACATCTGATTTTGCACCTGCTAACAGTAGCAAAATTACAGTTATGATGTATCAAAATAAATTATGGTCGAAGGTCACTACAGGATGAGAAAATGTAGTAATGGATCACTGCACTAGGAGTGTTGAGAACCACTGCTTTAGAGGCTAGAAGAAGACATTGGACTCTCTGGAGCTTGAGTTACAGGTGGTTGTGTACTGCCTGGATTAAGAGAGAGGAGCTAAACTCTGGTGCTGTGCAAGAGGAGCAAATACATTTAACTAGTGAACCATCTCTCCTGGCCCAACATATACATGATATACACACACATACACACACACACACACACACACACACACACGCACACACACACACGCACACACACACACACACGCGCGCACGCACACACTACGCGTGTCTATGTGTATATATGTACATGTGTATGTGCAGGTGCTCATGGACCCCAGAAGAAGTCACTGGCATGTGAGAACCAAACATGGATGGGTCTTCTGCAAGAGTAGTAAGTGCTCCTAAGCTGTCTCCCTGTGCCCTGTTTTTTAACTTTGGTGATTCTAAAAGGATAATTCCAGACCATGTTTAGATTTTAAGTAACCTGATATTTTCAAGACTCAGTCAGGCTTTAGCCAGAATTTCAGGGAGATACAGACTCTCAGAGAAAGAGAAAACAGGAATTCAGTGGAAATGTATTATTGTTTATTATAAGACACTAGCTTAAATCTTTGATACACATTACATGCAACTAGGAAGGAAAAAGGAAATGAAGACTATGGACTTGAGTTAAAGATGTGGTCCACAGTAAGAGATGCTTAGTCTCCTCTCTCTGTCTCTATCTCTCTCTCCAACTCTTCTGATGGAACTTCTACATAATTAAAGAGCTTCAAATTCTTTGGATCTGTCCCACCAAATGATATTCTTATTTTATTTTCATACCCTTTCTTCCTTGCTTTCTTTCTAGCTTCATTTTCCTTTTTTTCTTCTTTCTTTCTTTCTTTTTTTTTTATTATTCTTTTATGTTTTTATTTTATGACACAAGGTTTCACTATGTAGACCAGGCTGGCTGTAAAAATCCCTGGAATCTGCCTAAGTTCTTGAACTAAGGACTTGCACCATCACTTTTGACTATTTCTTTTATATCTAAAGAATGGAAATTTATTTAATGAGATTACAATGTCCAAGTTAAAGAGTCCCAAAGATTGTGTGTATAATGAATGAATTCTGATGCAGCTTCATTTAACAAAACAACAAACACATTATATTCTGAAACACATTTTTAAGGCAATCATCTATGACTTAATCACTTTCCCCATGGTTTTCCCTTTAAGTACCTCACATCAGGCATCAGGACATAGGCTCGGATGAAAAGCCATACACATATCAGATCTTTTCCCATGTCTCTTCCAGATATAAGCATCTTCCATACTAATAATACCAAATGCTTCAGGTAATTCTAACTTGAACATAGATTTATGTTAACTTGCACAGGTTAAAGCCACTAGAAAGGAAGGAACCTCAATTAATAAAATTCCTGCTTAAGATTGGGCTGTAGCCAAGTCATATAGGGCATTTTCTGAGTTAGTTCTTGGTGGGGGAAAGCCCTGTCCATGATGGGTGGTGCCATTCTTGGATTGGTGGTTCTGGATTCTAAAAGAGAGGAGGCTGAGCAAGCCATGAAGGGAAAGGCAGTAAGCAGCACCCCTACATTGCCTCGGTATCAGTCCTTGCCTCCAGGCTCCTACTCTGTTTGAGCTTCTTTCCTGGCTTTCTTTAATGATGGGCTACAATGTGGAAGTATAAGTCAAATAAATCCTTGCTTTCCAACTTGTTTTTCAGTCATAAGGTTTCATTATAGTAATAACCATTCATATTTAAACCCAATATTTGCACCACCAAGTTCCTGGATAGCCCTCTTTATTGATGCTATTGACAGAACCATGGCAACAGCTCTCAGAGACTAGGACCAGGTTCCTGAAACTTCTCCAGGCTGGTACTCCTCTTCACTGCTCCACAGGTCTGTGGTCTTTGGTGTTACTTTGCCCCATAGCTCCACAAATCCTTGCTCTAGTTGAACTATCTGACCTTGCCCTCATGTATCTGCCTAATTTACAGCAGTACTCTCTCAGCACTCAGAATTCTATCTCATCAACACTCTATCACACAAGGACCCAGATTAATGCTTCATTGGCTCTTGACTTGGAGGTTGATGCAAAGTGTGCTTCCTTCCTTTCATTTTTCCATGTAGGCTCTCCTAAAAGAACGTACTAGGAAAGGAATTATGACTGATGAAATTTAGTCTTGCTAAGGTTGGTGCACCAATCAACTATCATATCAACTGTATTAAGAATTCTATATGTGAATCCTGGCAATACGTGATTTAATAGATCAGGAATTGTGAGACATCACAGAATTTGAACCCTCCTGCTTTAGAATAGCATATAGATGTTCAACATATAGGCTATTACATTTTCTTGTGATAATCATTAAATTATTGGAGAATGGTTAGCATTTGTTCTTGAAATACATGCTGTGACATTTTATAGATAAAAACATTGTGCACAGGTTTAAAAGGGTATGCTATTTTAATCCCTTTTCTTTAAAGCATAATTCACCTTTGAAAATGTTTTTCTTTAGCGTGTTCATTGTGTTGATTCACTCTCTCCTTTTTAAATATTAACTAGAATATTTTAAAATTGTCTAAAATAAGCACTTCTAAAAGTTCATGTTATGTGACTTCGTGATTTCATAATTAGCCTATTTATTAAATTAAATAAATGTCAGTTATCCTTCTAGAGTTCAGTTTTATCAATCATGTATAAACTGATTACCAAGCCTTCAAGAAAAGTATGGGTATCCATAAATTCAAATAAATATTTCTACCATATTGGTATACTAAGGGAGAATTATATATTTTAATTATAAAATCACATACGTTCTATTAAAGGTCATAGAACCAGTGTAATTAATTTAAATTATCATATAATCTGATAGTTTAAAGAATTAAGTTTATGTACCTATGACATCTTGCATTGTGTCCATACTTACCAAAAGCTTTCTCACTATAGTTTATCATTCTATAGAAACACCTTTAGGGAAACACCTTTTCTTTTCTCTTTTGAAATTTTCTTTTCTTTTTTTGAATATACATCTATATTATTACACATAAATAAAATAAACTACCTCCATCAAGAATAACCATGTAACAAGTGGGAATTATACAAATGTTACCTTAATAATGTTTTGGCTATTGGTATTTGGTAACCTTGAAGAAAAATCTTTCCTATCTTGGTGAGGCTAAATTTCTGAATGTAAATCCATATCTATCATATCTCATCTTCATCAACTTCAAACATCCATCTATACCTAAAAAAAAAAACTGTAACTCCTAAACAACTAAGCTTAATTGTACAACTAAACTATCTGTTCTTCAACACCATCAGAGAGTTGAGAAGAAATAACACTTAATTACATGAGTAAATCGGAAGTGCAGGTTAGCATCTTCCAAAATGAGAAAATGACAGAGAAGTGTGCTGCCTGAACAGTCATCTAAAACTCTTTATAACGTTTAAGTATCATCTTCAGACTTCTGGTCCAATATATCTGACAGACATATTTGTGAGGCAAGAATTATTGAGTACTTGCTTACTCTGTCTTGCTAGACTTTGACCTTTGACACTCCCTGCATCTATGCTTGCCATATTTTAAGGCAGAATTCTGTCTGTGGCTGCATAGCAACAGTATTCCTAATAGCCAGAATCTGGAAACATCTACATGTCCCTCAACCGAAGAATGGATAAAGAAACTGTGGTACATTTACACTGTGGAATACTACTCAGCTACTAAAACAAAGAAATCTTAAAATGTGCAAGCAAATGCATAGAACTAGAAAAGATCATCCTGATTAAGGTAACCCAGACCCTGAAGGAGAACCATGGTACATACTCACTCATAAGCAGATATTAGCGACATCACAGGATAACCACACGACAATACAAAGACTGATGCACCAAGCAAGAACCATGTATGATGTGGACATAAACCCTCTGCTCAGAGGTAATATCACAGATAGATAGCACAGTCTCTTTGTGTGTCCCATAATATGGGGAGTAGGGACTACTTCTGACTTCTGGCCCCCAAAGTTGATCACTTCCCCGTGGCAGGGCAGCCTTGCCAGACCACAGAGGAAGAAGATACATGTGTTTATATATTTTCTAACAGCTATTTTCTTATAGAAATTTAATGACTATTATACAATTATAAGTCAACAGTGTTTGATTTGGTTAAAATATTTAAAATAAAAAAGAAAAGGCATTATATTGTTTTTAAAGCAAGGAAAGATATTAACACAAAAGATAATTGCCCATATTTGTACTGTGACAACCGCCTACACATTGTATACGTTTAAAAATGTCACATAACACTTAAAATAGTACAGCATTCTAACATTTAGCAATAGATTAGTGGTTTCAATAATAACAACCTATATGATGGAATATAATATTTCAGCCTAAAGGAATGTGAGAGATTCATATTAAGATCCTGGATCCTTATATTTCACAATAAGATATTTTTATGTGGAAATGTGTTTTTATGATTATATATTTTAAATATATTTTATTTTTGACATATATATTTATTTTGTTATACACATACACAATAAACACCTACAAAAAGAACCATAAGATAATCAGGAATCATATAGATGTTACATTCTTAGTGCTTTGGCTATTTGTATTTGGCAGCCTTGATGTGTCTAAAATTCTGAATGTAAATCAATATCTACCATATCTTATCATTATCAACTTAAAACAATTATTTGGACCTAAAACAATTTTAACCCCTAAACAACTAAGCTTAATTGTAAAACTAAACTATCTGGTCTTCAACCCCATCAGAGACTTGAGAAGGAATAAAATTGATTTCCTGAGTTAACTGGAAATGCAGATTAGTAGCTTCCTAAATGAGAAGATGACAGAAACAATTTGCTACCTGAGAAGTTACCCAAAACTTTCTAAACATTGGAGCATCATCTTCAGTCTTCTGGCCCAATACATCGGACAGACATATTTTTGAGGTAGAAACCATTGATGACTTGATTATCTTGTCTTGGCAGAGTTTGGCTATTGAGTCTGCCTACATCCAAGATTGTCCTTTCTTAGAATTTTGTCTGTGTTAGAAATTAGGACATTTTTACCAGTGGCTTGCTTGTCACATTTGAAAACATCTTCAAAAGAAGGTTCTTTGATGCTCATCATCCTCTTTGAGGAGACTGGGTGTTGCCAAGAGTTAATACCTCATTGTCTATGAATCTTTAAATTAATAAAATAATTTTTAAATGCCATATTCTGTATGTCTCTGAAGTTTTTGAAGACCTTATCTAACTATTTTACTTCATCTTCTATGGAATTATATCTGTCCTTTGCACTGAAGATGTATATTCTTGTAATAAAAATGGACTAGTAATTGATTTGACCATGCTTTGATCAACTAACAATTAACCTCTATATCTCATCTATTCTAAAGAGGAAACATGTCTTAAATGATCAGGTCATAAATACTTATGGTGGGTTTGATGTACAGGGTAACTATTTAAATTATGTTTAAAAGATCATAATAAGCTTTCCAAATAAACAACAGGCATATGAGAAGATGCAATCCACATTTTATAATTTTGCGATGTCTTTTCTACAGGACGTTACTTCTTTACAAATATAGGCCTTAAACTAATTTATGTTTCATTTTTTCAAAAATATTGAGGTTGGGATATGACTTAAAATAAAAAGCACACAAAATGTCAAAAATATATTAGATTATATGTTGAATGGATGAAAGATATAGCATGCTTTTTATGGTTGACCTGGTGTTTATTATAAGTTTCAATGAAACATCTGAACAAAGATAAAAGGCTCTGAAAAACTACCTTGGAAATATTGAACCAAGGTAAAATGCTAAGGGTAAGCCAGTGGTTAGAAGAAGCTAAGAATATAATCAAATCTGACAAAAATACGTTCAATCGAAGATTTCTGCCCTGGCATTCCTTCTTTAGGTAACTCTTAGTTCCAAAACAGTGCACCCCAAACTAGCAGTGTTGGGAACAATGTCCTTGACATAAAGAAGGACTTTGGTAAAAGTGATTTTATCAATTTTGGTTGGGTAAATAGAAGACTAAGGATGGGCCTCTTTTAGTTAGAAAAGCAGACCTCTTAAGATGAGTGTCTGTATTTTGAGAACCATCCTTAATCTTCCCCCAAAAGACCAACTACCTTGGGCAATCTGGATACCCTGTACTTACTCAAAGATCTGCACCCTGATGACTGTCACATAAAATCTATTTGGTTTTCTTCCACTTTACTCCACTCTTCCAGAGAGATAGCCTTGCCAGTTTGATCCACAATAAATGTTTCTTTTTGCGCATGGAACAGTATAATTCAGTAGTTTCTCTTTGCCTTTGCTTACAGTAACCAATCATAATAACTTCAGAGACCCCATGTAGTTATGGTGGACATATGAAATAGAATGATAATATATATATATATATATATATATATATTACAAATTTCATGTTAAAATATAACTATGTGTTGGTGTTTTACAAACTATCTGAGATGATAAGTTTTATATTGATAATTACTTCTGTGACCCAGGACTTACTGATAAGACACTGTCTTTTGTTCTATGCTGTCTTCTCAAGGATGGCTATATAATGAAAATCCTTCAATATAAAAGCAGTCTCCTTCTGGTACAATAACTACAATTTCCTACAGTCTGGGGCACAAAGATACTGCCACTCATAAGAGAGAATTGTAGGTTTGCCAATTTTCTATCATGAATAGAATAAATCTTTATACCCAGAGATCTCCTAAAATGAAGCCAACTGTGTCTGCAAGGGTAATCTTGTTATTTCATGCTGTCTGATGAGAAACGGACCAATGAAACCCCACAGAAAAATGCTCTAGTTATTCATATTGCCACAAGAAACACATGATGCATTTAGGAGCACCTAGCCTTCCTAACTGACTCAAGAAATCAAATCAAGCTACCCAACTCACTGACTTGATGAAAACAGAAATATAACCTTCAAAATATAAATCTTCAAAATTTATAACAGAATATTATTTTCTACTTTTTATCTATAATTGGTCCTATGTTGATGTTTATAAGATAGAAGAGAATGAAAATCCTGTGTAAATGCCTCCACTGAAAGTAAGTCACACTTGAACTTCTTTAGGAGTCTAGAGTAGATCAAAGAGGATCAAGAGTGACTTCCAAAATTAGGACACAAATGCATGGCTCATTCTTTTTCAAGAAAAAGAATAATAGCCAAATCACTATGAATGTAACATTTATGTAATTCCTGGTTATCTCCTGGTTGTTCCTGCTGTATGTAGTTTATTTTATTCATGTGTAATAATATAAATATATATATATATATGTTAAAAAGGAAACATAATAAAAAAGAATCTAATATTTTAATAGAAATTAGGTTGTAATTTTCTCTATCATCCTATGGATGTAAGCATGCTAAAAACAACACATGGAACCCTTCACCTGCAGTCAATGATGTACTGATATCCTCAGTCTCACAACCAGCAGTGAACTGAGGACCTTACGAACTTTACAAACCAAGAATCTTCCCTACCATGGCCTTCAGATGAGATTCCAGTTCAAGGCTACATTTTGAACACAGCCTGTGAAACACTTACATAAACAACGAACTAAAATATGGCCAATGTCCTTATTCACAGATGCTAGAAAACAAGTAATTGCTTTGTTTTGTTCAGGCTAACACCTTATTGATAAGAAAAAAAATGAACACTTATTTAATGGAAAGCTTTCTGAAAGTCTTGACTCACTTTGATAATCAGAGGAAAACACGCACACACACACACACACACACACACACACACATACACATGAGAGAGAAAGAGAGAGAGAGAGAGAGAGAGAGAGAGAGAGAGAGAGAGAGAGAAGAGGGGGAAGGGAGAGAGAGAAACACGAAGAGAATTAAGACTGGCAAAAAAAGTCAATTAAATGATTACTAATGACATTCTGCTATACTTATATATTGGTGGCTAGCTCAGCTCTCATCAGAGGCGCTTCATGCAGCAACTGCTGAAATCAGATGCAGAAACCCACCACCAGAGCTTGAAAATCCTGTGGAACAGGGGAGAAAGCATTGAAGGAGCCAGAGTAGGCAAGAATACACACAAGAAAAAACACAGAATTTACTAACACGGGTTCAGAGCAGCTCACTGAAACCGAACACCCAACCACGAACCCTGGTTACGACTGTCCTAAGACCTTTGCACATTTGTTACATTGTGTACCTGTTCTTCTCGTTGGATTTCCAGCTGCCTGCAGGAGCTGTCTCTCAGCAACCAGCGTCTGTCTCTCACTTATTGGCCTGCTTTTGGGACCCTTTCTACTTACTGGCTTGCCTTGTCCAGCCTTACTAAGAGAGGAGGTGCAGTTTTACTGCAGCTTGATAGGCCATAGGTTGTTGATATCCATGGGAGATTTGCCCTTTTCTGATGGGCAGCCCAAGCTTCATGTGGGTCCCCTAGTAAGGGGAACAGGGATCTTCTCTGCCATGGATTCTGTTGCCAGAATTTCAATCACTACCTCCTGCTGGGGCTGACTTGCCAGGCCACAGAGGAAGAAGATTCGCTGAGTCCTGATGGGACTTCATGTACTGGGTGAGTTAGTAAGTGAGAAGCTCCCCTTATCTGAGGAGTAGGGAGGTGGAGAAGAGGGATAGAGGATAGAAGCAGGAGGAGAGTAAAGAGGGCCTGTGATGGGGATGTAAAATAAATTAATAAATAGATTAATTAAAATAGTAAATAAACAAATAAAACTCATTTAATTAATAAAATATTTATATAAGCATAGATGATGGAAAAATTAAGATTAAAATATTTAGTAAACTGAGATTTTTAAAGCCAAATAACATGATAATGCAATTTATGAATAAAAAGAAAGTAAAAGTCTATGGAAAAATTATGTTTCATTAGAAGTTCATAGGTTTTCAAGAGTTGATAAATTATAGAAAGAAAACTGCTGATTTAGGAGTGATAAAAAGCTAAAGTTATAAATTAAGGAATTTCTGTGATTCTCACTTTAAAAAGTGTCTTAGTTTATTAAAAAACCAAGTAAGCACTACACACACACACTCACACACACACACATTCTTGATAACAATAGAGTTGTCTAAATAAAAAGGAAAATACTTAATCTACTCATTAAATTCTTCAGTCTGTTAGAATTTAACCAAAGTGCATCCACAGCTCCCTTAATTCTTATGGCATTTTATTCATTACAAAGTTCAATAAAAAAACATTCTTGTGCCAGGCTACTAAATGAACAAACCAAAACTGTGACTGTGAGAAACTAGAAATGCTATCCTTCATTAGAAACCTCATGTGACCTTGTGTGCCAGGTTTATCAAGAGGGCACTGGGTATGTGACTCACGTAGAAATGATTCTTGTATAGTCCCTTATTTCGTGGAGTTGGACTCAAGGCATTTATAGATTATGAACATGTGCCTCCTAGAAACCGTAGTGGAATAATATACTCAAAAAATGTTTGTTTGTCAAGATCAGTTGGTGTGCTTATGGTGGTTAACTTGTTTGCCTTTTTAGTTAAATTGAGAAGAACCCAGTGAATACTAAATCAAACCTTTGTGAGTCTTTGCGTCTGTTCCCAGAAACAGCTGAGATAGACTAAGAAGTGAGCCTGCTGTTATTTTGTTCTATTGACTGTTTCCTTTGTCTTACAGAGGCTTTTCAGTTTCATGAGGTCCCATTTATTAATTGTTTATCTTACATCCTGAGCTGTTGGTGTTCTGTTCAGGAAGTTGTTTCCTGTGCCAATGAATTCAAGGCACTCCCCCACTTTTTTCCTCTAACAGAATTGGGTGTCTGGTTTTCAGTAGAGGTCATTAATCCACTTGGACTTTAGTTTTGTGCATGGTGATATACATAGGTCTATTTGCATTTTTCTACATGTAGCCATCCAGTTAGTTCAGCACCATTTGTTGAGGATGCTCTCTTTTTTCCATTTTATGGATTTGGTGTCTTTGTCAAAAACAAAATGCACATGTGTGCGTGGGTTTATTTCTGGGTCTTCTATTCTATTCCACTGATCAACCAGCCTATTTCCACGCTGGTACCATGCTGTATAGAACAGCTTGAGATCCAGGATGGAGATCCCTCCAGAAGATCTTTTATTGTACAAGATTGTTTTAGTTGTTCTTGTTTGTTTTTTATTGTTTTTCATATGAAGTTGAGAATTGATCTTCAAAGGTCAGTAAAGAATTGTCTTGGAATTTTGATGGGAATTGGATTGAATCTTTAAATTGCCTTTGGTAAGCTGACTATTTTTACCGTATTGATTCTCCTGAACAGGAGAGATCTTTCCATCTTCAGATAACTCTTTCGATTTCTTGCCTTAAAAACTTGAATTTTTTCATGTAAGTCTTTCCCTCGCTTGGTTAGAGTTACACAATGATACTTTACATTATATGTGACGATTGTGAAGTGTGTAGTTTCCCTAATTTCTTTCTCACCACATTTGTCGTTCGTATACAGCAGGGTGACTGATTTTTCAGTTGATTTTTTTTTATCCAGACATTTTGCTGAAAGTGTTTATCAGTTGCAGGAGTTCCTGGTAGAATTTTAAGGGCCACTTATGTATAATATCATGTCATCCATGAATAGGGACAGTTTGAATTCTTCCTTTCTTATTTTATCCCCTTGATCTTCTTTTGTTGTCTTATTGCTCTAGCCAGGACTTCAAATACTATATTGAAGAGCTATGGAGAGAGTGGACAGCCTTGTCTTGTCCCTGATGTCAGTGGAATAGATTAAAGTTTCTCTCCATTTAATTTGATGTTAGCTATACGTTTGATGTATATAGTCTTTATTATGGTGCCTGGAATTCCTGCTTTCACCAAGACTTTAAACATGAATGGGTGTTGGGTTTTGTCACCAACCCAACATCAGACAAAGGGCTAATATCCAATACATATAAAGAACTCAAGAAAGTAAACACTACCAAGCTGAATATCCCAATTAAAAATGGCATACAGAGCTAAACAGAATTCTCAACAGAGGAATATCAAATTGCTGAGAAACCCTTAAGGAAATGCTCAATATCTCTAGTCATCAGGGAAATGGGCTCTGTGATTCCATTATACACTTATCCAAATGGCTAAGATGAAAGATTTCTAGTGACATCACATGATGGTTAGGATGTGGAGAAAAGGGAAGACTCTTTCATTGCTGGTGGGAGTGAAATATTGTACAACAACTTTGGACATCAATCTGATGCCATCTCAAGAAATTGGGAATAATTTCACCTCAAGACCCAGCCAATGCACTCCTAGACATATACCCTAAATATGCTCCACCATACAAGGACATTTGTTCAACTATGTTCATAGCAGCCTTACAATCGGGAAACAACCTAGATGTCTTTCTACCAAAGAATGGATAAATAAACAATGGTACATTTACACAATGGAATACTACTCAACTATCCAAAACAAGGAAATCTTAAAATTTGCAGGCAAATGGATGGAACTAGAGACAATCATACTTTTAAGAAAACCCAGACCCAGAAAGACACGCATGGTATATACTCACTCATAAGTGGATATTGTCCACTTAATAGAGGATAACCACACTACAATACAGAGACTGATGCACCGAAAAAGGAGCATATATGATGAGGACTGGGACCCTCTGCTCAGGTGTAGTAGATAGGCAGGCAGCATTCTTTTTGTGGATCTCACAGTATGTGGAGTAGAGACTCATTTTGATATGGACACTGACCTCCTAACATTGATCAATTCGCTCCTGGCAGGTGGCTTTGCAGGCCAAAAAGGAAGAGGACAGAGGTAGTACAGATGAGACGTTATAGTTTGAGGTCAGATGTTAGGGAGGAGGGCTCCCATTTCTGAGGACTAGGGGAGGGAGGGAGAAGAGATGAGAAAGGGAGGGGATGAGGGAGAAGGATACAATCTGGATGTGAAGAATTACTGCAGAACAAGCAGGTAACCTAGCGCTAATCCCACTGCATGGGAATAGCTCCGAGACTAGCTGAGACATGAATGCGTAGAAAATGCTTCTTTCTTATCACATAATCCCTGTGAAGTATTATTAGATGCTATTTTTTGGGATGGCAAGAATGAAGATTTACAGATGTCTTAATTAATGCCTTAATTGTTCTGTGCATCACACACCTTATTCATTTATAGTTTTAGGACTGTATGATGCTTGTGAGAAATTATATGCTTTCAGAAAAAAATAACTGGACACTGAGGCTGGATCAGAATTGACAGGATTCATTTCTCTTAGCGTCCTGGACACTGACATCCTGCACCCTTCATGTTACAGCACCAAGTGCTTAAATTGCTGTTCCTCATCAGAACAGGACACCTCCCAGGACATCATTGAAGAAAACTTTCAATCTCAATTGGTTCAGCATTTCAGACTGTCCCATACAGGATTCTAACTAAGCATGGAATTTTTCAACATTTAGAAACTGGACCACAAATGCTATTCCTAACTTATTTAACCATTTTCCTCAATTTTTGGGCCCCTACAAAGGTATTATTCTTCCAAAATTAGCCAGAAGAAACCTTAAAAGAATAATGCCCCATTTCCTCTAAGGGAGGAGGTTTTTGTTGGCTTTTTTGTACTACAGATACTTTTTTCTTTGGGAGTTGGTTAGAAGTTATTATTGGTTTTATTCAGAGAGAAAACAAGGTTGAACTCCGGGATATCTCTCTTTTCCTTTATCTTTCTTTTGTAAGTAAAGAAATAGTGGTTGAAAAAAAGAAGGGGGGATATAGAAATATATAGGGATGATAGGTCAAAAAGTAGATTATTGACTCTACTCCTCAACTTGAGGCCTTAATTGTTACTCACAAATAATGTTTTTTAATTCATTGGCATAGAATTTTGTATATTAAAGCAAAGTAAGTTTAATTTTGATAAAATGGTATAGAATTCCAATTTAAGACTATTCTTCACACACATTATATATATATTTATATATATATATTCTAATATGAGGTGCTGTGCCCATACAACTCAATTATAATACAAGGTAATACTTTGATAGTGTTTGCAGGCTCTTTAAGATAACTAAGTAATACAAGCTAATTCTTAATTGATCAAATCATGGTCAGGTCAATTACCAGTCTATTTTTATCACACAAATGTACATCCTATGTTTAACAGATAGATATGATTCTACAGATATATAAGGCAAAATAGATAAGTTCTTCAAAAGCCTCAGAGAAATATAGCACATGACATATAAAGATTTTTTTTATTAATTTAAAGATTCTCTAACAACAATACAGGTTAACTCTTGACAACACCCAGCCTACTTCAAAGAAGATGATGGGCATCAAAGAACTTCCTTATGGAGATGGTTTCAAATGCAGCAACCTAGGCACTGAACAAAATGTTCTCATTTCTGCCACAGACAGAATTTTGTGTAAGAGTGGGCAAGCATGGATGCAGACAGATCAACAGCCAAACTGCCAAGACAGGCTAAGCAAGTCCTCAATAGTTCCTGCCTCACAAATATGTCTTTCAGATATAATGAGCCAGAGGCTGAAGATGATGCTCCAACATTATACAGAGTTTTGGGTGACTGTTCAGGCAGCAAACTGTCCTTGACATTTTTTTTTCCTTTTGGAAAAAGGAAATTAAGTTAATTCCTTCTCAAGTCTTTGATGGGGTTGAAGACCAGATACTTTAATCATACAATTAAGATTAGTTGTTTAATGGTTAAGATTTTTTAGCCCTAGATAGATGTTTTAAGTTGATAACGATGAGATATGATAGATACTAATTTATATTCAGAATTTTAGACTCATCAAGGTATGAAAATTGTTTTCTTCAAGGTTACCAAATACAAATTGGCAGAACACTATAAATGTAACATTCATATAATTCCTGATTGTTTCATGGTTCTCTTTGCTGTATGTAGCTTATTTTATTTATGTGTAATAATATAAATTTACATGTAGAAAGAAATATAATAAAATTTTTAAAAAGAAGTGAGCTGCGAGTCTCAGCATTCTTTAAAGATTTATTTATTTATTATTACGTATACAGTGCTCTGCTTGCATGTACACCTGCAGGCCAGAAGAGGGCATCAGATCATATTATAGGTGGTTGTGAGCCACCAACTGGTTGCTGGGAATTGAACTCAGGACCTCTGGAAGAGCAGTCAGTTCTCTTAAACTGTGAGCCATCTCTCCAGATTGCCCTTCCCCTTTTTAAAGATTCATTAATTTATTATTATAGTCTTGGAATTCCTACTCATTTATTTGCCTCACAATTCTCCTCTTACCCTTCCTTCTTTATTGCCTCTCTTTCTTTCTGTCTTGCTCTCATTTTCTCTCTCTTTCTCACATACCCCAATTCCTGGCTGCACTGACTAGTTTCTCTGCTTTGCTGCATCATTAGAACTACAATGGATTGAAACCATGAGCCAAAATAAATATTACTCCAAGAGATTAGGACAGGAAAGACAAATGGCATGAGTAAGAACAAGAAAGCCTCTTGGCAAAGTCTTAGGCAGTCACTGTACTCTCTTAGTTGGGTATGGTGACTGACAACCTTGGCATCTAGAAGTTTCAATTTTTTTTGCATCTACTAAGTATTGAAATTGATTATTTTCTATAATCAGAAGTGATTGCTTCAAAATATTTATCAAAAACAGAAAAGAACATGGGTGTCTTAATATTTATAGACTTAATGATATTTTATAAGGCTTTAGCATTTTAACCATAGAACACATAGACACACATATATGTATACAATCTATATACTTTATATATAGATAAAACTGATAACAGAATAAAATGTGTATCATATTACTACATGAGCACAGAGTCCAAATAAAGTTATCAGAATTCTTAGGCATTCATTATCCAAAGTGAAAAAGTGGACCATAACAGTATCTCTATCTATGTAGTATTAAAAAGTCAACTAAATGCAATGGTTGATAGAGGGTCCAATATTTAATTAGTATAGGGGGATAAGAAAAAGGCATTAAAAAGTACACCCATAATATAACATTTCCAAAGGTAGCATTGGATTTTAGATGTTTCAGATGATTGAAAAACAGATACTTTTCTTCAATTTTTAATTTTAATTTTATTAATTTATTCAGATTACAACTCAATTGTTATTCCATCACTTGTATCCTCCCATTCTTTCCTCCCTCGGGCTTTCACACTCTTCCCCTCCCCTAGGTCTTGACCGAGGGGGACCTCTTCCCCCACTATATGGTCATAGGTTATCAAGTCTCATCTTGGTATCCTGCTTATTCTTTCTTTTAGTGCCACCAGGTCTCCCCACCAAGGGAAGGTGACAAATATGGAGCACCAGAGTTCATGTCAAAGTCAGTCCCCACTCTCCACATAACTGTGGAGAGTGTCCTGTCCATTGGGTAGATCAGAGTAGGGGTTCAATCTTTACTACTTGTATTGTTCTTGGTTAGTGCAATAGTTTGAGCAGACGCCACTGGGCCTGATCCACCCATCACGATGTTCTTCTTGTAAGTTTCTAGGACCCTCTGGGTCCTTCTATTTCCTCATCTCCTGTATTTCTCTCACCTAGAGACTCAGTAGGATGTCTTCACATCTATCCCAATCTCTGGTAAGTGAAGACTTTCTTGTGATGTGCCTTTTGGACTAGTGCCCAATTATAAGTGAATATATACCATGTGAGTCTTTCTGCTTCTGGGTTAACTCACTTGTTATAATAATTTCTAGTCCCATCCACTTGTCCACACAGTTCTGGATTTCACTGTTTTTAATAGCTGAGTAGTATCCCATAGTGTAAATACACCAGAGTTTCTTTATCCATTCTTCAACTCAGGGACATTTAGGCTATTTCCAGGTTCTAGTTATTATGAATAAGTCTGCTATGAGCATATGTCCTTGTTGTATGGTGGAGCATTTTTCTAGCTATATTTCAAGGAATGGACTTTCTGGATCTTGAGGAAGCCCTATTCCCAGTTTTCTGAGAAAGTGCCAGATAGATTTACAAAGTAATTTTACAAGTTTGTGTTCCCACCATCAATGAGAGAGTGTTCCTCTGAGATTCCATCTTACACTCTTTAGAATGGCTAAGATAAAAAATTCAAGTGACACCACATGTGGGTGAAGATGTGGGGAAAAACAAATTTTATAATGGTAAAGTAGTAAAAGTCTTAAAATATGAAAAAATATAAATGCTATGATATAGTTAATAGAAATTATATGAAATAAGTAACACAGAAAAAACATTTCCTTATTGAGGCTACAAGTAAAACTTATTGTGTTTTTGAGTGTAGTATGAGAATTCCTCACACTTATGAAACTATTACATGACTCTAATGTCCCAGTAGAGAAATTCATTAATAATAATAATAATAATAATAATAATAATAATAATAATAATAACTTCAAAAATTTTTATTTCAAAATAATTACTTCAAAATTTAATAGTAAACTTTGATGTGCATGCCTAACTAACCATGGACAACAAGAAAAAGTACTGAAACTGATGTCCCTGTGCTAACCCTCTTTCAGTCTTTGGAACAGAATGAACATTTAGAAACATTTTTTGAGAATTTCCCTATGATGTTTAGCTTAAGGTAGCCAAATACTGTAAAATTTGAGTGTCTCTCAGAGGTAAGCACATTACTAAATGTAGTATTTGACCGATTTTAAGTATCAATCATGTGAAGAGCCCTAAAAATGATTCTTTGCTACAAAAGTATGACCAACTCTGCCATAGTGGAACTAAAATTCTTCCTATATTTATACAAATATTCTACAATTAGAACGATATAACGCTGGAGAGATGGTTCAGCGGTTAAGAGCACTGACTGCTCTTCCAGAGGTCTGAGTTCAATTCCCAGCAACCACATGGTGGCTAACAGCCATCCACAAAGAGATCTGGTGCCCTCTTCAGGCCTGCAGGTGTACATGCAGGCAGAACACTGTATACATAATAAATAAATAAATATTTTTTTAAAAAAGAATGATATAACGCATCATTTAATATTGCAAAAATGATAGTAAAGTTCCACTATTGTTATATTTTGTAGTAGTCTATCTAAAGCACACAAATTCTGATGAATAGAGATATATAAATGTAAATATCTGTACTAGAATAGCATGTGTGCATATTGACAAAACATTTCATAAAGCCTATTAAGACTAATTTTTTACAGGCAGACAATATTAGGTGTATGATTTAGATTAGATAACCAATCATTACTAATATCATTACTAGTATTATTGTGTTATAATACTAAGTATACATAATTAATATGTAATATAATAATATCATATTAGAAGCCTACCATAAATATGAAGCTGGCCGAGAATATGTACCATAAATAGGAGCCACGATGAGAAGAGAACTATAATGAACTAGAGAGAACACCAGAACAATACATCAATCCCAGAGGTCTCTCTTCCATTGATACCATGGATTGATATAAAGTTGGGTGGGGTGATATTTACATATAGAATAACAATATTAAAATATCTCAAATGTCTCAAATTGAAACGTCTCAAAAAATAGTATTTTCTAACATATATCTCAATCTAGCAAAGTATTTTAAAATGGATTTGTCACTGTCTAGGTCGTAAAATCTACCATACAATATTAACATGACACACTTAAAAATAACAGACAGTGGCTTCATGCCATGAGAAATATTTCACTCAACAGTCTTGTCATTCTTTTTTTTCTTTTTGGCACACATTTACAACTTTCTCGATGCTGACTTTATTAGTTCTAATGCTGGATTATCCTTTTTCACATATTCCACATACTGTGTGACTTCATGATGAGTACTGTGGTATGTATCCTTGACATAGAACATGTGATTAACCACATGGTATGAGAATTCACATAACCTTTCAACTCAGCTCTATGAATGGCACAATTTCTACCATAACCATGTTCTATTCTCTTTGAACAAAGCTCCTGTGGGAAACAGAAGATACACAGGCAGTAGTTATAAATGTAGACAACCCAGAAGACTCTGATGAAATATAGCACACTCTGCCCTCTGAATAATATAATATAGGTGGCAGAGTGGACTGTGTATCATTAAAAATGATACACTTCTAAAAATAAACCAGAATCTTTGCTCTACTGTGTTTTCCCTTGGTTATATTTCACAAGAAAGGACAGAAGAGGACAGATGTTGTCAGACAAAAGGAAGAAAGTTTAACTACAAGGGCATGTGAAGCTTATTTTATATATTAAGTATGTAATTGTTGATATCGCTGTTTTTTGTTACCAGTCTAGTAAAAGAATGTCCAGAAAGGCTGTGCTCATGATTCATTCCATGAAATCAGGAGCATTAGAGAAGATTCTGTGAACCAGAAAATGTTTACCACTTCAGTGTTAACTAGCTCTTCACAGACTTACAGAGAGGAGCAGAGGTTATCCATTGATGCTGACCACAGCTTACACCAGTGAGAACAATAACATGCCATTTCATTGTGAGACCTTGGATGACATAGTCAGAGAGCCTGAAAAAGTGTTGCTGACATCTAATATCTAAACCAAGTGATTTTATATAGCATAGAAAACAAATTTTAGAACATATATATATATATATATATATATATGTATGTATGAATCTATTTACATTTTGTGTCTATTTCAGAAAACCTAGGATGTTTGGAAAAATCTCCTGCGACACTCTAAGAGGCTCTAATTAGAAGTTACTATTGGAAAACACTGAGTCATAAAAATGATTTAAATACCTAACTGAATTTTAAGCAGAGCACGAGGAGAGAAAAAGACTTTGGCAAATGTTGTTTTGTCTGAAATATATAAACCTTTTGAAATGCTGGTACTAAATACATTCTTTACAATGTAAATCCCCAAATGTTATGACGAACTACAGGTATGACTGGTTTGGGGATAAATTAACAAAGAACTCTGTACATTATCGATTAAAGGAATACAAATTTTATCATTCGGTAGCACAGTTCACACTCATTTTACCTACGAATTGTTTAACTTTAAACAGTCACTGGAATTGGGACCAGTGTTTCCTAGCCTATCATGTAGGCAGGCAGGATCAACTGCTCATGTGTGAACAGCAAATCTAGAAACTGTGGCTGTGGGTGATTTTAACTGAAAGCAACATCCAATCCTGAGAAATAAGGATCCCTCTTCAGAACCTCATTAAATATCCAGTCATGTTTCTTCTGAAGGTAATGTGTCAATCAGATTATAGAAAATATTGTTGACAATCACTAACAGAGAATTTTCAGGGAAAAAAACCACATACATTTAAAATACACTCTAGCCCTTCTAATTCCAGTTGTCCTCCTCAGTACTCTGTCTTCACCTCACCTGATCCTTCCCGTTCTTGTCCCTACCCACCCCCACTCCATCTGCAATATCTATTCTACTTCCTCTTCTGAGGGAGATCCATGAATCCTGCCTGAAGTCTTCCTTATTAGTCTGAGCCAGAGGATTGTAGCATGATTATACTTTACTTAAGTTAATATTGACTTATAAGTGAGAACAAGTCATGTTTGTCTTCTGGTTCTGCATTACTTCACTCAGGTTGATTTTTTTTCTTCTAGTTCCAGCCATTTGCCTAAAATGGAACCTCCCTGGAGTCTATTAAGGTGACCCTAGCTCCGACGCCTAGTAATCAGGGATACAGAGCCTGTACTGGTCATCTCCTATAACCAAGAACATTTCCAGTAGAGGGATTGGGGCACCAACTAAGCTACAAAACCTTCGACCTACAATTTGTCCTGACAGCGTGATGTGCTGGGCTAAAGATGGCACAGGAATGTGGGAGTGGCTAACCAATGACTGGTCCAGTTTGAGACCCATTCCACTAGAGGGAGCCCCACCCTGACACAGCCTGCAGAACCAGAAACCAGAGCCCTGGTGCCCCAAAGACCAAGGACAGAACCAAACAAGGCTGGCCAAAAAAAAAAAGAAAAAAGAAGAAGAAGAAGAAGAAGAAGAAGAAGAAGAAGAAGAAGAAGAA
>OU015745.1:37645828-37673813 GCA_907169655.1 Acomys percivali
AAGAAGAAGAAGAAGAAGAAGAAGAAGAAGAAGAAGAAGAAGAAGAAAGTCAAAGAAATTATTCCTAATACTATTCTCTTATACTTACGGATTGTGCTTTTTGCAATTGTAATCAGAAAGGCTTCATCCAGCAACTGATAGAAAAAGATGCAGAGACTCACAGCTAAACATTAGGTGGAGCTCTGTGAATCCTGCTGTAGAGCTAGAGAATGAATTGTAGGAGCCAGAGAGGGCAAGGACACCACAAGAAAACCCAGAAAATCAACAAACCTGGACTCAGGGTCTCACTGAGACTGAAAAGACAATCAGAGAGCTTGCATGGGTCTAACCTAAGCCATCTTTATATAATGTCTAGTCCTTCTGCTGTGTTGCCTACTCCAGTCTTAATATGATGGGAGGTGACTCATTACTGAAGATTGATATGCCATTGGTTGATATCCCTGAGAGGACTGCCTTTTTCTGAAGGGAAACAGAGAAGGAGTGGATGGGAAGGGAGAAGTTGGCAGGAGACTGGGAAGAGAGGAGGGAGGGGAAACTCTGGTCAGGATGTAATATATGAAAGAATAAATTAATTTTAAAAAGATAAAAGGAATAAAATACACTGTAATCCAATTTAAAGATATTCTCAGTCTGTTTGTTTTGCTTCCAATTTATAAAATTTGGGATTTTTTTGTGTGTGTATGAAATCTATGCAAATGTTCATTTACATCAAATGGAACTAAGAATCCATTAGAGTGTTCATCAATGCATGTCTAGATTTCGATCTTTTGATCAGAATTTGTGTCTGTCTAGATGGAGTCCTATGTGAAATTAGTTCCATAATTTCTCAGAGAGAAAAAAAAATCAAGATAAGTAACTTTAAAGTTGGCATATACAAATGCTATTAGATGACTTCTGATTGCAAAGACACTAAAAGAAATTGGTTCCTATTATATGATGTACATAACTGAGAGCTAATGTACAAAAGTGAGAGCCAGGGAATGGCTCAGTCCCTGTGAAGAAGGATGATTTGAAGCTACCACGGTTCAATTGAATTGGAAAGAATGAAACCAAATAATGTCATACATCTGTTGCCTAATAAATGAGAGAAGTGGGTGAAGGAGACTCATGGAACAAGGTAACTGCTGTCAAATGTGAAGCAAGGCAAGATAAATAATGCTCTGTATTTTCTATTGAGACCAGCACGGTGAATTAAGATAAATGAGATGAAATAATGATCTTTAAGTGAGCCCAAAATAAGATCAATGCCGCCATATTGGAAAACTAGGGAGTATCCTACAAATAATGTCTGTATATTGATTACTAATCAGTCCTTTTCATCCAGATTGGGAAATAGTATTCAAATGAAAACATTGACCAAAAAATTTATACTTCTTATTTCTACAGAATGAGACTAAAGTTTTAATTTTTTTGCCGTGATTTGAATAAGAATAGCCACTATAGGTGTATATATTTAAATGCTTGGTGACTAGTTGGTGGAAATATTTGGGAAGGATTAGGAGATGGATTATTGTAGGAGGAGGTATATAACTATGGATGAGCTTTCAGGTTTCAAAGCCCCTAGCATTCCAGTAAATTCAAGCTATCTCTTGTTTGTGGATCAGACATACAGTCTCGTTGACTGATCCAGCACCATGCTTATCAGTGTGCCCACTGCTATGCCTCCTATCATGGTAGTCATCAATTCCAACTCCCTTGAGCCATAATCTCCAAATTAAAAAAAAATGCTTATTTTATAAATTGTCTTGGTCATGAGGTTTTGATACAGCAATAGAAAAGTAACTAGATACTTGTGAAAATTGAAGAAATGTTTATTCAAATGTTTAGTAGGCATTATTATTCTTGATTAATATAAAAGAACTAAAGCAGATTGTTCCAAGAGTATAAATAGTAAACTTCAAATGTTCAGGACATTATCTTTAAACTGATGACAAGACTAACTAAAGCAGAACAAGAAAACAAGACAGAAGGATCATTACCACTCAGCTAGCTCTGACATAGTCTGACCATTTAGTCTCTTGTTATGCAAAGTTACCTTGAAAAAGCTATACTATAGGTGGCTGCTATTAGAAATGCTTAAAATTTTTCTTTCATATAAAATAATATAATAATAATAAAATAGTATGTATATTTATATGTGTTGCATACATATATCCATCTATATCATGGACCATCAAATTCTATATCTTCATACATAATTAATTAGCTTTGACTGCATAGCAATTCCAGTTTGAAAAAAAGCTTTTTAAAATAAGAAAACATTAATAAGCTATACTAACTTTATTTCATACTATAAAGCATACAAATATAGATTGAGAAGTCAATCATCTGCTCAGCTATCTTAAGATGAATAAAATATTTTACATATTCATCTGAACCTCCTGGGCATTAAATGGGATTCATCTATTGCTGCATTTTACTTGGCCTTCTAGTGAAGTGACAAAACACATGAATAAAAGTGACATGAAGAGAAAATAGTTTATTACATATTATAGCTTATAGTCCATTATCCACAGAAGTTGGAGTAGGAGTTCAAAGTAGGAACAGGGGAGCAGGAACTGATGCAGAGGCCATGAAGGAATGTTACTCACTGGCTTGCATCTCATGGCCTCCTCAGCCTGCTTCCTTATAGAATTCAGAACCCCCCAGCCCAATCAGCCCAGGCATGACTCTGCCCGCTGTGAGCTATGATCATCAATCAAGAAAATGATCATATACTTTCCCACAGGCTAACTTGGTGGGGACATTTTCTCAGTTGAAGGTCCCTCTTCAAATTTGCCCTAACCTGTGTCATGGTGACATAAAACTAGTCAACACAGCCTACTAGTACCAGGGTCCATTTGGATGCTATAGCTGAGTCAGGTCTCAAAGAAGCCCATGGGAGCAGAGGTTTGCTTGCTGTACTTTCTATAAAATGATCTTCAGATTTCATTCTTAGTCGATGTTACATAATTTTACTTTGTATTATACTCTCACTGATAGTCTTGATACAAGATTTTGGAGTGATTAATTTAAATTTTTTTGTTTCTCTCATCCCCACTGAGTTCTTTAAAGGTCTTGTTTTGGAGGTTTGAACCCTGGAGATGTTTCCATATGCCTCACCTATTTCTATATTTCACTTCCACAAGTTAGTCATGCTGTTGACATTTCTAATTTGATGCTCTTTGAAACAAGAGCAGTACATTCTCAAAAGACGAAACTCAAATGGCTGAGAAACACTTAAAGAAATATTCAGCATCCTTAGTCATCAGGGAAATGCAAATCAAAACTGCTTTGAGATTTCATCTTACACCTGTCACAGTGGCTAAGATCAATAAAAGAAAAGACAGCTCATGCTGGCATGGTTGTGGAGTAAGTGAACACTTAGTGAACATTTTTGGTGAGAGTGCAAACTTGTACAGCTACTATAGAAATCAGTATGGCTGTTCCTCAAGAAGATTGGAATTAATCTACTTCAAGCCTCATCTACACCAATCTTGGGAGTAAATCCAATGTTAGCTTCATCCTACCAGAGACACCTGCTCAAGCATGGTCAGGGGTGCTCTATTCATAATAAAGAATGGTATAAACTGAGAACTGCATAGATATTCCTAAACAAAAAATGGGAATAACTTATAGCACATTTATTCAACAGAATATTGCTCCCTCATAAAAAATGAAAGAATGAAATTTACAGTAAATGAATGGAGTTAGATTTTTTTAAATGTCATCCTTAGATAGTAATCCAGAAAGACAAACATGGTATGTATTTCCTTACATGTGGCTATTAGCTATTGAAGGCACTGATAACTGCACTACAATCAGTAGAACCACAGATGTTAGATGTAGAATAAAAGACTAGAGAGGGACAGATAGCTCTCCCTAGGAAAGTGAAATAGGATAGATAATTAGTTATAGATTGATTGGTGGTAGGGAAGACTGGAACTGCAGCCTCAAGTAGAGGCAGGGAGGGAAAAATAGATATTTGGGAAGAGACTTTAGGAGAGACAGCTGAAGCCAAGAGCCATTTGGGGATATTATAGAAACCTAACAAAGTAGATGCTTCCTAAGATATATATACACATATGAAGGTGATCTAAATAAACTCTCCAAATAACGGGGGAAACAGAGCCCCAGTTGAACATCTCTTGTCATCACACCAAACTTATAGTGCAGGAATGGAATATATCTAATTGAATTGTTGACCAAAGTTGCCCCATGGGAACTCTTAAATCACTCATGCTGTTTCCAAAACAATAGATTGATTTTCATAAAATGACAGCAAATCCCCATTGCTAAAGACAACAGCTACACAAACCATTGAACAAGAAAAAGTCAAGCTGGTGCCTACATAGAGTCTTCACCCTATTTTAGCATCTTTGTTATAGGAAGGTTCTGTTCAGACTACAAAAAGAGAATCATAAATAAACACAGGCTCTGCAACAGAACCTTTAATCAACGGTGTCCTGCCTGTAAGAAAAGCTAATGCAGTGTTGACAAAAAGTTTTGGGGAATAACCAACCAATATTTTATTTGACTGAAGGACAACTGAGTGAGATGGAAACCATAACTGACATCATTTGAGTGACCAAGGCCTTTATACTAGATAGCTCAGGGACCTAGGGAAAAACTAAACACTACTGTTATTTGAAAAAAAAGAGTAGCAAAAATATTACTTCTAAAGACATTCTGTTGTAATCATAGATCGGTGCCTTGCTCACCCATCATCAGAGAAACTTCCTGCAGCAGATTGGAAAATGATGCCGAAAATGAGCGAACTTGAAACATTTGAAACACTTGCTATATGTCATAACATTTATGTGAAAGCATGGATGTAGCACCAGACAAGTAAAAAATCTGTTGGCCTAAATTTTAGGCAGGAAATAGGAGATGGGACATGCGGAGGACAGGAAGAATTCTGGGATAGATCCAGGTACAAGAGATTCAGTCAGAAATATTTGAAAATGATAGACAGATGGTACCTGAACAGAGGGAACCAGTCACATGGCAAAATGTAGATTAATATAATGGGCTATTTTAAGTTATG
Source organism: Acomys percivali (assembly GCA_907169655.1). Taxonomy (NCBI): domain Eukaryota; kingdom Metazoa; phylum Chordata; class Mammalia; order Rodentia; family Muridae; genus Acomys; species Acomys percivali. The sequence continues at coordinate 37,650,855 of OU015745.1, forward strand.
AGCTATTCTGTGAAGAGTCTATCTATATGGCCTAGGAATTTATAAATAATATTTTGAGTCTCATAAGTCATTGTTCCTACAGCTTGGGTCCAGAAGAAAAAACCATGCACAACATAGCCCTAAATGGGATGTCTCTATGAAATCCCTCACATTTGGGCCCTGGGAACCCTGTGGAAGAAAAGACAGACAGAATGTAAGACCTGGAGTATATAGAGGACACCAGGAAAATGAGGCTACTTAGATCAACATGATCAAAACTGCTATGAACACATAGAGACAGAAGCAATATACACAGGCCTATATGGTTCTACACCAGGTGATGTATTAGAGCGAAAAGGAGAAGAGGGCACATACCCACGTCCCCTAACCCCAAAGCAATCTCCAATTGATAACCACTTGCAAATGAAAATTTCATTTCCTCTAAGGGAGTCTCCCTGGCAAGACTCTTATTAATGGTAGACTGCATGCCCAGCAGTAGATTTCTCAACTTATCTTTGGAGATTCCTTGTCTCATATATCATGTCGGGGCTCTTTCTTTTTGTTCTTGTTATGTATAATTTGTTCTTCTTTCTTTTTTAATCTTATACGTTCTTTTGACTATATTTTTATGGCTACTACTTTAGTGTTTTGATCAGATTCTTGAGTGTCCAAATGAGTAGGTCTCTGTTTTTGTGACTTCTCTTTGGCTCTTTCCTCTCTGTTTATTTTGTCCAATTCAATAAATTAATATTTTTATCTTGCTATATTTTCTTCTAATTATCCCATAGAAATCTGCTCTTGTTTTCCTAATGAGAGACAGGAAAAAGGGAGATCTTGATGGGAAGGGAGATGGGAAGAGATGGGAGAAATAGAGGGTGTGTAAACTGTAATAATAATACACTATGTGAAAAAATATTTTTAATAGAAGGGAAAAAAGAAAAATGCACTAATTAAATTTTTTTCATAACATTTACTTTCACATCTAATTTACACCGACACAGAAATATTGAGTTATAGGATTTCAAAACAGTTTTTAAATACTGTGCTTCTGAAATTTTGTTTCATGTTAAATTTAAAATATATAAACATTGATTAATGCATGTCACATTTTCTTCAGTTTACTTATTTGTATATACTAAAAACTGATCTTTTGTATTACCTAAAAACTGGATTATTGAATTGTATTTTTAGAAGAATAAGATTTGCTTCTGTAAAAAGAAAACATGAACATCTTTTATGATTCTTGTTTTTAAGCATTGACCTCTCCCTTTCTACTCTTTTTTTATATTTTATTAATTCATTCATATTACATCTCAATGGTTATCCCATCCCTTGTATCCTCCCATTCCTCCATCCCTCCCACTTTCCCCCTACCTCCCTCCCCTATGACTGTGACTGAGGGGGACTTCCTCCCCATATATATGCTCATAGGGATCAAGTCTCTTCTTGGTAGGCTGCTATCCTTCCTCTGAGTGCCACCGGGCCTCCCCATCAAGAGGACATGGCCAAATATGAGGCACCAGAGTTCATGTGAAAATCAGTCCCCACTCTCCACTCAACTGTGGAGAATGTCCTGTCCATTGGCTATATCTGGGTAGAGGTTCGAGGTTTACTTGGCTGGTGCCATATGCAAACTGATACAGTCACACTAAACAATCCAAGTTTCTTCTCACTTCAAATTCATCCTCCTCTATCTGCAATCACAGACACAGTGATTGTTTCTTCCAGTGAATTGTTTTTGTAATGACTTAAATACAAATTTTTAACATTCATAAATGTCTTTAAAATATTCTCCATTTGATCAATTTTATAGAGCTTATATCTCTAATAGCACACTATCTTTATATACTGCCTCTTGTTCTTTGTTTTGAGATTTACAAATATGTTTATCCTATAAAATGCATTAATAACATATACTCAGTGCACACATACAGATGTGTTCAGAGTATGTGGAATTCATCAATGATATTAACAACTTTTATTTTCTATATTTACTTAAAAGTATTAGGAAATTACTGAGGTATATTAAGTACAGTTGAAATATCAACTATCAGATATTTTTGACGTATCAGAGTAGAACATGCAACAAAACTGCATTCACATGATCTCTAGCCAAAGAGTAGAGACTAGATAGAATAGTCTAAGCACTATTTGGTACCTTTAGAATCATTAAGAGAAATAGGTACATGGCATAAAATGGACATCTAAAAATTGAAGGATGTAACTGGTATTATCCTGCATTACAAGAATAGCATATCATGGATTGGTGTTTCCTCATGTGGGGAGAAAGAAGAGTGAAGGTTGAGAAGAGCAAAGCTTTGTTCCTGGTTTGCCCATGTGGCCCATGATATAGGAAATCACTGAAGAAAGACCAGGTTTACAATGACCAAATATGCTCATTATGTAGAACATGACTTGGAATTTTATAAGAAATGATACAACTAAGCCAGAAAAATTTATTAGTAACGAGCCCAGAAAAGGTACAGCATAAAAATTCAAATTTAGGTTTGAGCTATAAACTGGAATAAAGATCCCAAAGTTAAGTATGTTGTAGATATGTAAGTAAAAAACAAGTGTGTAAAACTAATATTCTCTAACTCCGCTTTTTAATCTACCCCTGACCTGTGGTCGCATATACAATTAATTATTTTACATTATCATTTTTATATATAGGTCTGCCCATGTAAGTGCATCTTCACCTGCAGAATACAGCATACCAAAAGTGGCCAACTTCTACATTCTCTTAATGAGAATTATCATTCTCTCTCATTAAATATGAACAAAATTAGGTATAATGAGATCTGACTCAGTGCTAAGGTGCCTAGAGTCCTTTCCAAAGACTTGCCTTCCTTACACAGTGATTCAAGTGGAGTATAAGATATTTTACTTGGCAGCAAGATGGTTCAACAGGTAAAGGTGCTTGAGCCACTACTGACAACCTGAGTTCAATCCTGGAGCCCCACCTGGCATGGTAGGAGGAGATAACAGATTTCTACAACTTCTCTTTTTATCTCCACACATATAGCATGACATACCTCCAATCACACCACACACACACACACACACAGAGATTTCAAATACAATGCATATATTATCTTATATCATAAAATGTGTTCATGATGGTATCAATCATATAAGTTTGTCTTCATCATTTTTGTAATGAATAAAGGAAACTGAAGCACAAGATGTTATAGACAAATCTCTAAGCACTGTGTGGATAGGTAACCCATGATTCAAATACACAATCAATCAGCTTCAATGATTCCATTCTTACTAATTCTTCAGATACAGGTTTATATTTCCAATCATGCAACTCCTTAGGCATTATACTGTGTCCTTTACATTTTCCAAAATGCCTATCATGAGGCTTCATGAATGGTTCAGACTCATTAAATATTCATTTATTTCTTTAGAATGCAGGCCTGCATGATCCAACTCAAGAATTCACGTCCTCCCATAAAATTCAGTCATGAGAATGAGCCCAAAGAGACGTAATTTCATTTCAGAGACTTGCTGACAGCACATCATGATATATTATAATCATGCTCTATTTGCAAAAAAGAAGTTCTGTTCTAATAGCTTTAAGCCCTCTTTTTTTTCCCATTTCGCTCAGGCATGTAAATTAGCTTTCAAGCAAACAAAGGAAACCTTCCACCATCCACAGAGTTCTATGGTGTGATTATTTGTTTGTTTGCACTTGAACCTCCCTGCCTCATTCCCAAGGAGCACATAAGCACTGAAATTGGCATTTCCACACACTCAGTGGAAATAATTAAATAAACACTCCTTACCTGTAAAGAGTGGCTATTTTCAAGAATAAATCATCTGCATATTTATTATTAATATCTGATCACTCTTTATTGTATTATCACAATTCCATGTGGAACTACTGAAAACCACTCAGCATTAAATCCTGTATGCTGACCCATTATGATATTCCTTTGCTTTCATTAGTATTCATACAACCTTTCAAATGGAGAAATAAGGTAATGAAAACTTAACCTGAATGAAATCATATTCACAGAGGCAGACAAGGACGGGAAGTTCATTTTGGCTGAACCCACAAGCTCTGACTAGTTCCCTTATTAATGCTTTCCTTGTAATCATTAATATAATTTTATTGCATCCAGGGAACAATATGGGAGTTAAATATGATCGTTAAATAAATCGAGCCATGTGGTTCGGCTTCCTGCTTCTATGCAGATGGTAGGAAAAGGCATAGAAAGAGATGGATAAATCACATGCGCGCAGTCATGCCTTCGTCTTTATGCCAATACCATGACTTATCAACAGCTTGCAGTTGGATAGACAAAGGACTTTCCAGAATGTACAGTGAATTATTTTCTCTTTCACCTACTAGTTACTAAAAACAAGAGCAAAGAATGTGTCCACTTAACAGCACACACAGGAAACAAATGATTGCACATTGTGTGCAACTCTCAAGGAAGCAGCCTTTTATGTTAATTCATTCCCTTTTCCATTCATAAAAATGTTGTTACGTGTCCTACTTTCACAAAGAGTATTGAGTTCTGCCCAGTCTGAACACTAAGAGAATTGGAAATGAAACCAAACAGATCTCTACTTGGAGAAATAATCGTAAACAACTGGTATCTAAATTTAAGTTGCAGCATGATACCATGCTGGTGCTATATAAATAGGAACTGTTTGCATCTTCCTACACTGAAGATCAGCTCAGAATAATGCAGCTAAGTGACTCTCATGAAAGCAGTCACCAAGGGAGGTAGACCTGGGTCATTTCGATAATGAGGTCAAAGGTACACATTCTCTTATGAAATCCCAGGGGGCAGCAGAATTCATAAATGTAGTAAAAGGTAGATTGATATTTGACATTGCATAAATCCCTAGAAAATCACCCATATATGAACAAATAAACATTATTGCAATAAAACAGTTAATAAAAAATACTGTTGGGTCAGATTCATGGTGCTTGGCATACACACATCTTAGCTCATTTAATCCCTGCTGGCTCAGGGTATGCAACTACACACACACACACACACACACACACACACACACACACACACACACACTACAAATCATGCAATGAAACCACAGACATTTCTACTTTTTTTTGAGCCAGTAAATATAAAAACCACTGAACCCAAATATTTTTACTCCTCAGTCTTTGTTTATCTTTTACTCTTATGTGCCTTTGCTTTGTATTATGTCACTAGTGAATTCAATAATTTCCACTAGTCCTTCATGTGACAAGGAACCTGGCAGTTTGAATGAAATATTTATAGTCTTGAGTATTTTAGTACTTGTTTTCCTGTTGGTGATGCTATTTGGGATGTTTAGGTGATATAGCCTTGCTGGTGGAAGTACAGCAAGGAAGTGGGCTTTGGGATTAAAAGTTTCACCCACTAGCAGTCCTCTCTCTCTCTGCTTCATGCTTAGAGTTCAAGATATGAGCCCTGAGTTGCACAATTCAGCCTATGAACCTGCTGCTGCCTGTGCTGCGTCCCCACCATGGTGGGCTCAGCCTCGAAAGCTTAAGCTAAAATAAATTCTTTTTTGCTATGCTGTTTTATGAAACAGTTTTATGAAAGGTAGCTGTTACAGAATCTTTGAGAGCAGTTATTCATTACCTGTCCCTAAATGCAAGCATTCATTCAGAGCATGAATAACCTAATACACACATAGAAAAGAGAATCTTGGAGAGCAAGGTTCATAGCTGAAGTTGCGCTAATAACTACAGACTGAAATTACTAGGGCAGGGAAGAAAAGAAGACAATGCCCCAAAGGAATAAGAGCATTGAAGTAAGATGGGATTTGGGTGTGCTATGCTTTTGATAGCAATAGAAGGTCCTCCTTTTTGATAGGAGTAATTACCAGGTAATAAGCAGCAGTTTCTTTTTAAGAGTAAGCCCATGGAATACTACTCAGCTATTAAAAACAAGGAAATCCCAAAATTTGTGGACAAATGGATGGGACTAGAAATGATCATAATGAGTGAGTTAACCCAGAAGCAGAAAGACTCACATGGTATATACTCTCTTATAATTGGGTACTAACCCAAAAAGCATGTCCCACGAAAATCTTCACTTACCAGGAGATTGGGATAGATGTGAGGACATCCTACTGAGACTCTAGGTAAGAGAAATATAGGAGATGGGGGAAATAGAAGGACCCAGAGGGTCCTAGAAACTTACAAGAAGAACATTGTGATGTTGCACTAACCAAGGACAATACAAGTAGTAAACATCGAACCCCTACTCTGATCTAGCCAATGGACAGGATGTTCTCCACAGTTACGTGGAGAGCAGGGATTGACTCTGAAATGAACTCTGGTGCTCCATATATGACCACTTCCCCTTGGCACTGATGGTACTCAAAGAAAGAATAAGCAGGCTACCAAGATGAGACTTGATAGCCTATGGCCATATAGTGGGGCAGGAGGTCCCCCTCTGTCTTAGACTTAGGGGAGGGGAATAGGGTGAAAGGGGGAGGGAGGGAGGAAAGGGAGGATACAAGTGATGGGATAACAATTGAGTTGTAATCTGAATAAATTAATTAAAATTACATTTAAAAAAGAGTAAGACAAAGACCAATTAAAGAAATCCTAATACTGCCTTCCTGTAACCATTTTTGGAAAAAAAAAAGAAGAGAAAGAAGGAGAAAAGGAAAACAAAGGAGCATCATAATAGTTAGACTAGAGAGTAGCCACAAGGTCAAATAGACAATGATTGTACCCCTCACTGTACAGAATTCACATATATACAGGCCATAGCAAAAGGAAGTTTGAAATTATAAACTGAGCCTCATACAGCCATTATAAGAAAATTCATATCTTTATGATTTATATTTCAAATGTGACAGTTAGTCAGTCCAAGCCATATATTCAATGGGACTAAAAATATCACATGTAACATGCCAGTAAAGTGACATGCTCATATTTTACTGGTTTCTGTTATCTTTTCTGTCTTATTCTATGAAGAAAACATTTGAATTATAATAAAATAAACATTGAAATGCTATTAAAACTCTGTGTTCAGAAGTGCATAAATGAGCATATTTCAAAATACAAATACAACTATCTCCCTATATATTATTTATCTCATTATCACACTATACATATGTAGTGGTGTGTTGAAACACATATTCATATATGTACACATGCATATATGTATATATAGTTTAATAACACATAAGCATATATATATATGCATGTCCACACACATATAGAATCACACACAGTTATACAATAAAAAAGGCTTACTCTGATTTACTACTGTCACTTAATCCAAGACAAAAGAGCACACCAGTAGTGGGTCATAGCAGGTCCAACAAGAAAAGCTATGTAATATGGCAACAACGGTGAACTTATAGTCCGTACATCTAGGAATAAAATTTAACTTAAACAACTACTAACTGTAATTTTTGCAAGTGATTTTAAACATTTCATTTTCAGTATCTATTATAAAAATGCTATCTACATCTGCATAAAATATGTGGGATGATTTAAATAAAGTACATGGGACAATGCCTAATGCTTAGGCAGAAGAAGTAGAGTGTATTCATTGACGAAAATCTAAAAATATTAAGTGTTCGTAAAACATACCAAGCGATTATTGTCTAGCCACTAGTCGTATTCATAGAACAGTGGTATGAATTTTGTGTCCTAATCTTTGTTCCTTCTATGAAGACTGAATGCAGGGAATTTCCAGATGCTTCTGTGAGTGTGTGCATCAAGGACATTAAAGGTAGTATTAGTATCAGATTTATTCTTCCCTTCATGCCATTTTATTCTTAGCTCTATCTTCACCGTAGCACAGGGATTTTGCTGGCCAGCTGCTCTTTTTTCTGCCACTTTCATGTTGGCAAGATTCTTTTATCTTTCACTTTGTATTAAAGATCTTAAATCAGATGTGTGCTTCCTATGGTCTCAGGCAGATCTCTGGTAGAACTGCCACACAGAACCCAAATGAAGACTGAACAGTTAAACAAACATTATTGAGGGTGTCTCATTTACAATCACTCTTAGAAACACAGCCAACTTGATGCTTGGAAATCTAGTAAAAGAAAGAGTATCAGAAAAACGCACAAAAACAAACCTTTAAAAGTCAATTTAATGGTTTAAAAAAAGGATACAGAGAAAGAAAACTAAAACCAACTGGTGTTTTTCTTTTCTTTTGTTTCATTTTTTAGTTAAAAAACACAGAAAACAGAAATAAAATAAAATGTGAAACTGCTTAATAGCAAATGGTTTTTTTTTTTTTTTTTTTTTTTAGAAATGGCAGTCTCCCAGGTTTGTTTGCGTGCATTCTCTGTCCAACTTCAAAAACAAATGGTACCTTTTCATGCTTTTGAAGTCAGATGGGTGCTCAAGAATGGTTAGAGTGTAGCCAGAAGCAGTGGTGACACTTTGTTGTTATGGGCAGTTAAAAAAGGGAAAAAGGCTTGAGGATATAAATACACTGTACATTGAAGTAGTTGAGTTTTTTTTCCCCTTTTAAATGAATTGTGTAGGATCCTCCATTTCCACCCCACTGGAGCAGAACTATAAGAAATTAAGTATGACACTTTGTGCCACACTCAGAATGGTTAATGATACAGTTTCAAATTAACAAATAAACATAGGACATCTAGCTAGAAATTATAGTTTGATAATAGTCCTGATAACCAGCCTTCCTACCTCCCAGAAAAATACCTCTGAACACAAATGCAAAAGCATTATGGATATATAGTTAAGTCAATCTCTCTGGAAAGAACTCCTGGAGAGAACTCAGATGTTGTGGAATTAGAAAACGTAAAGGCAAGACCATTCAAAATGTACCTAAGAAAGAAGACTTTCAAAGATTTGAAAGAAGCACACAGGTAATAAAGCAAGGTGGACCGATAGGAGAGGCGTTATAGACAACCACACTTAACATTATCCTATCAATAATACCAAAGAATGTACTTTCCTGAGAGTGGGCAATGATTCTTGGGCTCCTTCAGTGATTTTCCAATCAGATTGTCTCTGTTTTCATGGTTGGTATGCTTTCTGTTCTTTCCTCTCAAGTTGAGTTTAGGTGCCTCAAAACTGCCTGGAACTCTAGCTCCAATGAAATCCGAAGTCACCTTCTGGCTTCTATGGGCACTGCACTCATGTGCTATCACATACACACACACGCACACACACACACACACACACACACACACACACGCACACGCACATTCTACAAATAAAAACATAAGTGGCTGTATTCAAGAATTCAGATTTACTGTTTATACATTCCCCATAAAATCATAAAATGATTTCCTATGCTGGAAATATACAGAATATAAATTAATTTTTGATAAAATCAATCTTTTGAACAAAAAGAAAAACACACTAAAGGTGCTACAGAGTAAATGCTAGGTAAATATTTCATAGCATACTGTCTGATAAAACATACATACATATACTGCATGGTAGAAAGATTTATAATAAAGTAATCACACACACACATATATGGCAATTATGATTGCATGTCAATATAAATGAGGTAAAATCAACTATTTGTGGTGGCACAATCATATAACTCTAGTTCCTTGGAAGTCTGAAGCTAGCTTATGTGACATCAAAAGAAAATTTCCCAGCTAGGTACAGTGGTACATGCCTGTAATCCCAGAACTCAGGGAGGCAGATGCAGGAAAATCTCTTTGAGTTTGAGGCAGGCCTGGTCTACAAAGTAAGTCCAGGAGAGCCAAGGCTACACTGACATTTTTTTAAAAAGGGAAAAAAAATTTCCCTAAACCCAGGTAAAAATTTAAAAATTAAAACAAAGCATTAAACAATCATGTACATCCAAGGAATAAAACATGATATTAATTAATTAAATAATTAATGAATGAAAAATGAACTTAATTTTATTTCCAGCACAAGAAAATTTGGTGTACCTTCATTCTTTGGTCCTGCTGCTCTATTACTGTATTTTTTTATTTCCACAATGACATTTGATTAGAATAATGCTGGAAATGCCAGTTCATCCAATATTTACAGCCTTTGTTTGTTGTTTCCTCTCTTAGAATACACATTCCACAGATATGAATTTATTCACACATTGATTATTACAAGACTTGGAATTCTATTGTTAGAACTCAGAATACAGGCCATAAGTTCAACAACTATTATAGTGTCGGGTCAAAGGCTGATGTCTGGAAAACAGCAGGTTTTAAATAACTATTTGTTCAATTATTCATTTTAAAAAGAAAGAAAAATATAATAAGAGACATGCTAATTGGACTTTTGGTATACCTCTTTTAGTCTTTTTATTGTTCTTTCATTGGGTAATACATAAATAAGTTTATCAGAAAGATGATCTATTCCTACTCCCCTGAGTTGTGAATAGGGATAATATGATATGAACAATTATAGAAGGTTCTTAACTTCTTTTTAAATTTCTTTTTAAATTTAATTTATTAATTCCTTCACTTTACATCCTAATGATAGCCCTTCCTTCTGGGTTCAATTACCCATTTCCCCACTGTCACCCTTCCCCTCCCCCTCATAAATAGGGAGTGCCCCTCTCCCCCTCACACACACACACACAACAACAACCCATCTCAGCACATCAAATTACATCAAGACTGAGTACATCCTCATCCACAGTGGCCTGTCCAGGCAGCCATGCCAGGGGGAACTGACCAAAAAGCAGGCAAGAGAGTCCTTCTCAAAGACAGTTCCTACTCCCCTTACTAGCGTTAACACATGAAGACCAAGCTGTCCACAAGGCTCACTGTACTCTATAGAGTGCCTGTGAGTCTGCTTTGATCCCTTGCTGGGTAGAGCCTCTCAGAGGACAGCTATGCTAGGCTCTGGTCTGCAAGCATAGCAGAGTGTCATTAATAGTGTCATGGGTTGGCTCTCTCCCTTAGTCTGAGTCACAGGTTAGGCCAGATATTGGTTGGATATTCCCTCAATTTCTTCTATATCCTTAATCCTGCACATCTTCTAGGCACAGTGAATTTTGGGTTGAAGTTTTTATGGGTGGGTTGGTGCTCCTCTCCCTCCAATATGAGTCCTGTCTGGTTAGAAGGTGGCGTCTTCTGACCCCTGCTACTATGGGTCTCAGCTGTAGTCACTCCCATATCCTCCCAGGAGCTTACCCTGTCTTAGGTCTCAAGCTTTTTTCAGAGATACTCCTACTTGGGGTTTTTCTTCTCCCTGAGAGCTCTCTGTTGTCCTGCCACTGCTCTTCATATCTGATCCCCACCATCTTTTCTCTCAGCATTCCCTCTCCTATCCTGTTCCCTCTCCTATCCTGTTTTCTCTCTTCAAACACTTCACTTTCTATTCTATTTCCTCTTCTCAGTGAGATTTAAATATCCTTCCTTGGACCCTCCTTGTTACTTAGCTTCTTGGAGAATGTGGGTTGTTGTTAAACTGTACTATATAGTTAAAATCTACTTATTGTTTTCCTTTTTATTAAATTTTTTTTACATATACAATTATATTATTACACATATATACAATAAATCAGCTATATCAAGAAGACCCATGAAAGAATCAAGAATTATCTAAATGTTACTTTCATAGTTTTTTGGCTATTTGTATTTGCCAACTTTGAAGAAAACATCTTTTCTATCTTGCTGCATTTAAAATTCTGAATGTAAATCAATATCTATCATATCTCATCATTATCAACTTAAAACATCTATCTAGACCTAAAAACATCTTAACCCCTAAACAACTATGCTTAAATGTAAAACTAAACTATCTGGTCTTCAATCCCATCAGGGACTTGAGAAGGAATAAAATTGATTGCCTGAGTATACAGGGAGTGCAGGTTAGCAGCTTCCCAAATGAGAAGATGACAGAGACAGTATGTGAGTAGATGCCGTGTTTGTCCTTCTGAGTATGGGCTTACCTCACTCAGGATGATCATTTCTGGTTCTATCCATTTGCCTAAAAATTCCACGATTTCCTTGGAAATCATTGAGTGGTATTCCATTGTGTAAATGTACCACAGTTTCTTTATCTATTCCTTGTAAGGGACATCTGGGTTCTTTCCCATTTCTGACTATTATGAATAAAGCTGCCATGAGCATAATAGAGCAAGTGTTCTGGTTGCATGGTGGATCATCTTTTAGGTATATACCCAGGAGTGTTACAGCTGGTTCTTGAGGTAGAGCTATTCTCAATTTTCTGAGAAAGCACCAGATTGACTTCCAAAGTGTGTTTGCAAGTTCTCACCCTCACCAGCAATGGAGGAGTGTTCCCATTTCTCCAATCCTCATGAGCATGTGCTGTCACTTGAGATTTTGATCTTAGCCATTCTGACACGTGTAAGATGGACTCTCAGAGTTGTTTTGCTTTGCATTTAGGGATCAGGGTGACTGTAGCTTCACAGCATGAGTTTTGCAATGTTCCTTCTGTTTCTATTTTATGGAATAGTTTGAGGAGTCTTGTTATTAACTGTTCTTTGAAAGTCAGAAGAGTTTTGATGACTGCTTCCATTTCCTTTGAGGTTATAGTACTGTTTAAACTGTTTGTGTGATTTTGATTTAAATTTCGTAAATTCAATCTACCAAGAAAATTGTCCATTATCCTTTAAAGTTTCCGATTTTTGTGGAATACACGCTTTTGAAGTAAGACCTAATGATTCTTTGGATTTCCTCAGTATCTGTTGTTATGTCCACCTTTTTATTTCTGACTTTCTTAATTTAGATGCTGTCTTTCTGTCTTTTAGTTAGTTTTGAAAAGAGTTTGCCTATCTTGTTGATTTTCTCAAAGAACCAGCTCTTGTTTTTTTTGTTTTTGTTTTTGTTTTTGATTCTTTGAATTGTTCTCTTTGCTTCTAATTTGTTGATTTCAGCCCTGAGTCTTATTATTTCCAGCCATCTACTGTTCTTGGGTGTGTCTGCTTCTTTTTTTCTAGAGTTTTTAAGTGTGTTTTAAATTGCTAGCACAAGAAAACTCCAACTTCTTTAGGAAGGCACTTAGTTCTATGAATTTTCACATTTCCACGGCTTTCATTATGTCCCATAAGTTTGGGTATATTGGGGCTTCAGTTTCATTGAATTCTAGAAAGTCTTGAATTTCTTTCTTTATTTCTTCCCTGAGGAGAGAGTTGTTCAGTTTCCCTTAGTTTGTATATTTTCTTTTGTTTCTGCAGTTGTTGAAATCTAGCTTTTACCCATGGTGCTCTGGTAAAACAGAAGTTGTTATTTCCATTTTCTTGTATCTGTTGAGGCTTGGTTTATGACCAGTTCTATTGTCAATTTTGCAGAAATTTCTGTGAAGTGCTGAAAAGAGTGTATAATCTTTTGTGTTTGGGCGAAATATTCTGCAGATATTTGTTAGATCCATTTGATTCATGGCATCTGTTAGGTTAATTATTTCTCTGTTCAGTTTCTGTTCTTTGTTAACAGTGGTGTGTTAAAATCTCCCTGTGTTAGTGTGTGAAGATCATTGAGTGATTTAAGCTTTAGTAATGGTACTTTTACAAACGTGGATGCCCTTGTATTTGGGGCATAAATGTTCAGAATTGAGATATAATATTGGTGTATTTTTCCTTTGATGAGTATGTAGTGTCTTTCTCCATTTTTTGATTAATTTTAGTTGAAAGTTCATTGTACTAGATATTAGAATGGCTACTCCAGCTTGCTACTTGCTACTTGAGTCCATTTGCTTTGAAAACTTTTTTCTAGCCCTTTACTTTAAAGTAGTGTTTATCTTTGTTACTGAAGTATGTCTCTTCTATGCAGCCGAATGACGGATCCCTTTTCCACATCCATTCTGTTAGCCTCTGTCTTTTTATTGGGAAATTGTGTCCACTGATGTTGAGAGATATTAGTGACCAATGATTGTTAATTCCTATTATTTTGATGTTTATGGTGGCAGATTGTATGTGTGTAGCATGTGTGTGCTTTTCTTCTTTTGGTTTTGATGATGTAGGGCTATTTATTTTCTCTGTTTACTTGAGTGTAGTTAACTTCCTTGGGTAGGAGTTTTCCTTCTAGTGTCTTCTGTATGGATGGATTTTTGGATAGATATTATTTAAATTTACTTTTGTTGTGGAATATCTTGTTTTCTCCATCTATGATGATTAAATGCTTTTCTGGGTATTGTAGTAGGGCCATCTGACATCTGTGGTCTCTTAGTGTCTGTAAGATATCTTCCCAAGTCCTTTTGGCTTTTAAAGTCTCTGTTGAGAAGTCAGGTGCAATTCAGATAGGTCTACTCTATTTATGACTTGACATTTTTCCCTTGCAGCTTTTAATAATCTTCTTTTGTTTTGCATATTTAGTGTTTTGATTCTTATATGGCCAGAGGATTTTCTTTTCTGGTCCAATCTATTTGGAATTCTGTAAGCTCCTTGTATGTTTATAGGCATCTATTTCTTTAGGTTGGGGAAGTTTTCTGGACCTTAAAGTTTGAAGAATTCATCTTTGATTGCTATTATTCCTAGGTTTAGTCTTTTCATAGTGAACTAGATTTCTTGAATTTTTTTTGTCAAGAAATTTTTAGATTTAACATTTTCTCTGGCTGATATATCAAATTCTCCAATTGTACCTTTTACACCTGAGATTCTTTATTCCATTTTTTTTTCTGTTGGTAATGCCAATGTCTGTAGCTCCTGTCCTCTAAATTTTCCATCTCTAAGATTGCCTCAATTTGTGTTTTCTTTATTGATTCTCTTTTATTTTCAGGTCTTGAATAGTTTTATTCATTTTCTTCACTTGTTTATTTGTATTTTCCTATATGCCATTACGTGATTTACTCATTTCCTCACTTGTTTGATTCATTTTTCTTGTATGTCTTCAAGGGATTTACTCAAATAATCCTTTAAGGCCTCTATCATCTTTATAAAGGTGGATTTAAGGTCATCTCCCTTTGTTCCAGCTGGGTAAGGATATCCAAGGCTTGCTGTAACAGGATAGCTAGCTTCTGGTGATCAATATTGTCCTAGCTCTTGTTGATTATGTTCTTACACTGGTCTTTCACCATCTTGTTGTTGTCTGGATGTTCCTGATGCTGAGGAGGCAGGCAGGGCCTGATAACAGAGTTCAGTGAATATCAGACTGCTCATCTGCAGACTATGTGTTCCTGGGAACCTGTAGGCCTGGATATTCCTCTGTTGCCTATGTCCCAGGTGGGCAGAAGAAAGATTGCACAGTCTCTAACCTGGTTGTTCCTGGGTCCTGCAGTCCTGAATGATCCAGAGCCTGGCAGTCTGCTTCCCTAGGGAAGGTTATGAAGCTCTTTGTGCTGTGTCCTCTGCAAAGCATAAGAAATACTGAGTGGGCTCTTACATGGCTCTTCCTGGAGCATACAGGCCTCCTCCAAAGAGAAGGTTACAGAGTTCTGCTGGGTGTGTCCCATGGTAGGCAGAAGGAAGGCTGGGCAGGCTCTAATGTGGCTGTTCCTGAGTATCCACAGTTTGGATGATTCTGGGGCCAGCAGATCTCCTCAAGAGGGAGAGATTTTTGAGCTCTGTGTGATGTGTCCCCTGTCAGGCAGGAGAAAAGCTGGGCAGGCTCTTTAGTTCTTAACATCTAATATGTTATTTTCCCAATAATTTCTAGTTCCTGTCACTTCAAAAACTCTGTCTCCATTCTCACAATGCACCCTTAGCCAGAAAGTTGAGTTGTTCTCCATACATCCCTTGAAGTAACTCCACTTTACACTAAGCCAAGTGGGCACAGATTGCTGAAGTATATGGCAAAGCTGGATATCTGAGAACCCTAGAATTTTTCCTCCAACACCTGTAAATGAGCAACATTCTCTGGACTGTACTGCCTATGCCAGATTTAATAGGATAAAACATGACTTCAACTCCCAGAACACTGGCTTTCTGACACAGAGTTGCTGCCTCACATATAAATCCTTTGTCCTTTAAAAACATTTGCCTCTTTAAGCTCATGAACATTTGGAGCATTCTCTACAGAATATACAACTGAAGCTCCAAAGGGTTGAAAATGCCTAAGCAAACCTGGGGAGGTAGGAATAACATAGCCTGGACAACTGTGCCATTCCCAAGTCTATTTCATAAACAATTAGAGTAATGATTCATAAGCTAAACAGTGGGCACCATAAACATAATCTTCCTGTATTTTCTGATCAAGGAGGATGTAAAATCCTTCTTTAGAGCTGTGTATTCACAGTGTTAGTTTCCAACTAATATTAATGTTTTTGAGTAAAATAAAAGTGCTATATCACTTCTGTGACCAACAATATTTCAGCATACATTTTCTCCTTAAGAAAATATTATTTTCCATTTCATTATACACTGTCATTTTTATTTGATCGTTAATTTTCTAGGGCATGCAACTTTAGTCCTTCCAAGTAAACAAGGAATGAAATTCTTAGTGTTTAAAGGTAGAAATTAGTGAATAAAATGATAATAAACCACCAGAATCAGATTCAGCACAAATCTTTAAAAGCCTCTTTACTTTCATAGCTGTGATTGTAAAATTAAATATCTTTAATGTATATTTAAGTGTCTAGTGAACAAAATAAGAATTTAGATTTTAAAATATAATAGCACAATTTAGAAATTACAAAACAAAATGTTTTATATTTTTAACTCAACATACAGAAAAGTGTTCCTTTTACTGCCTCACTCTCTTGGAGAACAAAAGATAAAAGAGAACCGAGCTACATATTTTTAAGTAAGTTAATACAAAGAAAAAGATAGCTGAACTATGTAGTTTTTTTTTTTTTTTTTAATTAATTAATTTATTTATTAATTTATTCATATTACATCTCAATTGTTAGCCCATCCCTTGTATCCTCCCTTTCATTCCTCCCTCCCCTTTCCCCCTCTACTCCCTTCCCCTATGTCTGTGACTGAGGGGGACCTCCTCCCCCTGTATATGCTCCTAGGGTATCAAGTCTCTTCTTGGTGACTTATATCCTTCCTCTGAGTGCCACCAGGCCTCCCCATCCAAGGGACATAGTCCGATATGGGGCACCAGAGTTTGTGTGAAAGTCAGATCCCCTTCTCCACTTAACTGTGGAGAATGTCCTGTCCATCGGCTAGACTGGTTAGGGGTTCGAAGTTTACTGCTATATTTTCCTTGGCTGGTGCCATAGTTTGAGGAGGACTAGAGGGCCCAGACCCGCCTGTATTTTTCCAGGACCCACTGGATCCCTCTATTTCCTCATTCTTCCAGGCTTCTCACCCCTAAAGTCTCAATAGGATTTTCTCCCCTCTGACCCACTTTCTTGGTAGGTAAAGTTTATCATGGGGGCGTACCCCTTGGCCTAGTGTCTCGATATAAGTGAGTATATACCATTTGACTCTTTTTGCTTCTGGGTGAACTCACTCATTATGATAATTTCTAGTTCAATCCATTTGTCCACAAATTTCGGGAATTCCTTGTTTTTAATAGCTGAGTAGTATTCCATAGTGTAAATATACCACAGTTTCTTTATCCATTCTTCTACTGATGGACACATAGGTTGTTTCCAGGTTCTGGCTATTATGAATAAGGCAGCTATGAACATGGTTGAGCATATGTCCCTGTTGTGTGGTAGTGCATCCTCTGGGTATATTCCAAGGAGTGGAATAGCTGGGTCTTGAGGAAGCCCTATTCCCATTTTTCTGAGAAAGCGCCAGATAGATTTCCAAAGTGGTTGTACTAGTTTGCATTCCCACCAGCAATGAAGGAGTGTTCCTCTTTCTCCACATCCTCGCCAGCATGTGGTGTCAGTTGAATTATTGATCTTAGCCATTCTGATGGGTGTAAGATGGAATCTCAGTGTCGTTTTGATTTGCATTTCTCTGATGACTAAGGAGGTCGAGCATTTCTTTAAGTGTTTCTCCACCATTTGATATTCCTCTATTGAGAATTCTCTGTTTAGTTCTGAGCCCCATTTCTCTATTGGGTTATTTGGTTTGGTAGTGTTTAATTTCTTGAGTTCTTTATATATTTTGGATATTAGACCTTTGTCGGATGAAGGGTTGGTGAAGATCTTTTCCCAGTCTGTAGGCTGTCGCTTTGTTCTCTTGACAGTGTCACCTGCCTTACAGAAGCTTCTCAGCCTCATGAGGTCCCATTTATTAATTGTTGACGCTAAGGCCTGGGCTGTTGGTGTTCTATTCAGGAAGTTGTCTCCTGTACCTATGTGTTCCAGACTCTTCCCCACTTTTTCCTCTAATTGGTTTAATGTCTCTGGTTTTAGGTTGAGGTCTTTAATCCACTTGGACTTGATTTTTGTGCATGGTGACAAATAGGGGTCTAATTGCATTTTTCTACATGTAGACATCCAGTTAGACCAGCACCATTTGTTGAAGATGCTGTCGTTTTTCCATTGAATGGATTTGGCTTCTTTGTCAAAAATCAAGTGACCAAATGTGTGTGGATTCATCTCTGGGTCTTCAGTTCGATTCCATTGATCCACTAGTCTATTGCTGTGCCAGTACCATGCTGTTTTAATTACTGTTGCTCTATAGTACAGCTTGAGATCAGGTATGGAGATTCCTCCAGAGGATTTTTTATTGTATAGGATTGTTTTTGCTATTCTGGGCTTTTTATTTCTCCATATGAAGTTGAGAATTGTTCTTTCAATATCTTCAAAATATTTTGTAGGTATTCTGATAGGGATTGCATTGAATCTGTAAATTGCTTTTGGTAAAATGGCCATTTTTACTATGTTAATTCTCCCGATCCACGAACAAGGTAGATCCCACCATCTTCTGATGTCATTTTCAATCTCTTTCTTCAGAGATTTAAAGTTTTTTTCAAATAAGTCCTTCACTTGCTTGGTTAGGGTTATTCCTAGGTATTTTATATTGCTTTTGGCTATCGTGAAGGGAGTAGTTTTCCTAATTTCTTCCTCTGCCTGTTTGTCATTTGTATATAGGAAAGCTACTGACTTTTTTGAGTTTATTTTGTATCCTGCCAATTTGCTGAAGGTGTTTATCAGCTGTAGGAGTTCTCTGGTAGAATTTTGGGGGTCACTTATATACACTATCATATCATCTGCAAATAGGGATAATTTGACTTCTTCCTTTCCCATTTGGATACCCTTGATCTCCTTTTGATGTCTTATTGCTCTGGCTAGAACTTCAAGAACTATATTGAAGAGGTATGGGGAAAGTGGGCAGCCTTGTCTGGTCCCCGATTTTAAAGGGATTTCCTTGAGTATCTCTCCATTTAATTTAATGTTGGCTATTGGTTTGCTGTATATAGCCTTTATGATGTTTAGAAAAGTGCCTTGTATTCCTGATCTTTCCAGAACTTTAAACATAAATGGGTGTTGGATTTTGTCAAATGCTTTTTCTGCATCTAAAGAGATGATCATGTGGTTTTTCTCTTTCAGTTTGTTTATATGGTGGATTACATTGATGGATTTTCGTATGTTAAACCATCCCTGCATGCCTGGAATGAATCCTACCTGGTCATGGTGAATGATGTCTTTGATAATCTGTTGTATTCGCTTTGCGAGTATTTTGTTAAGTATTTTTGCATCAATGTTCATAAGAGAAATTGGTCTGAAATTCTCTTTTTTTGTTGCGTCTTTGTGTGGTTTGGGTATCAATGTGACTGTGGCCTCATAGAATGAATTTGGTAGTATTCCATCCATTTCTATCTTTCGGAATAGCTTGAATAGTATTGGTATTAGCTCCTCTTTGAAGGACTGGTAGAATTCTGCGCTGAAACCATCTGGCCCTGGGCTTTTTTTGGTTGGGAGACTATCAATGATTGCTTCTATTTCTATAGGCGAAATAGGGCTATTTAATTTGTTTATCTGGTCTTGATTCAATTTTGGCAAATGGAATCGGTCGAGAAAATTGTCCATTTCCCTTAGATTTTCAAATTTTGTGGCATAAATGCCTTTAAAGTAGGTTCTTATGATTCTTTGTATTTCTTCAGTGTCTGTTGTTATGTCTCCCTTTTCATTTCTGATTTTGTTAATTTGGATAGTGTTTCTCTGTCTTTTAGTTAGATTGGCTAACGGTTTGTCTATCTTGTTAATTTTCTCAAAGAACCAGCTCTTGGTTTTGTTGATTCTTTGGATTGTTCTCTTTGTTTCTAATTTATTGATTTCAGCCCTGAGTTTGATTATTTCTAGGCGTCTACTCCTTTTGGGTGTTTCTGCTTCTTTTTTTTCTAAAGCTTCCAGTTGTGTTGTTAAGTTGTTTATGTGGGATGTTTCCATTTTCTTTTTAAAGGCACTTAGTGCTATGAATTTTCCTCTTAGCACTGCTTTCAATGTGTCCCACAAATTTGGATATGTTGTTCCATCATTTTCATTGAATTTCAGGAAGTCTTTTATTTCTCCCCTTATTTCTTCCATGACCCATGTGTCATTAAGGAGAAAGTTGTTTAGTTTCCATGTGTTAGTACGCCTTTTGTTATTTCTGTTGTTGTTGTTGAAGACCAGCCTTAGACCATGGTGATCTGATAAGATACAAGGTATTATTTCAATCCTCTTGTATCTGTTGAGGTTTGCTTCGTGACCCACTATATGATCAATTTTGGAGAACGTTCCATGGGGTGCTGAGAAAAAGGTATACTCCTTTGCATTTGGGTGGAAAGTTCTGTAGATATCTGTTAGATCCATATGATTCATGGCATTGGTTAATGAAGTTATTTCCCGGCTTAGTTTTTGATTCAAGGACCTATCCTTGAGTGAAAGTGGGGTGTTGAAGTCTCCCACTATTAATGTGTGGGTATCAATGAGTGGTTCAAGCTTTGTTAATAACTCTTTTACAAATGTGGGAGCCCTTGTATTAGGAGCATAGATGTTCAAAATCGTGATGTTTTCTTGATTGACTTTACCTTTGATGAGAACGAAGTGTCCGTCCTCATCCCTTTTGATCAATTTTGGTTGAAAGTCTATTTTATTAGATATTAGAATGGCTACCCCAGCTTGTTTCTTGTGACCATTTGCTTGGTAAATTTTTTCCCAACCTTTCACTCTGAGACAATGTCTGTCCTTGTGGTTGAGATGTGTTTCTTGAATGCAGAAGAATGTTGGGTCATGTTTATGCATCCAGTCAGTTAGTCTGTGTCTTTTTATTGGAGAATTGAGACCATTGACATTGAGAGATATTAATGTCCAGTGATTGCTAAGTCCCTTCATTTTTGGTATTTGTAACAGTCGAGATTTTGTGAGGTTGTGATTTTGCGATGGTATAGTTACCTATTTCCTATGTAGTTCTGGTTGTAGTTTGATTCTTTGGGGTGGAGTTTTCCTTGTAGTAACTTCTGTAAAGCTGGATTTGTGGCTAGGTACTGTTTGAATTTGTTTTTGTCATGGAATATCTTGTTTTCTCCGTCAATGGTTATTGATAACTTCGCTGGGTAAAGTATTCTTGCCTGGTATCTGTGTTCTCTTAGGGTTTGCAGAACCTCTGTCCAGGCCCTTCTGGCTTTCATGGTCTCTTCTGAGAAGTCAGGAGTAATTCTGATAGGTTTGCCTTCATATGTTACTCGGCCTTTTTCTCTTGCCGCTTTTAATATTTTTTCTTTATTCTGTATATTTTGTGTTGTTATTATTATGTGGCGGGAAGATTTTCTTTTCAGGTCTATTCTATTTGGTGTTCTGTAGGCCTCTTGTATGCTCGTATGCATCTCCTTCTTCAAATTGGGGAAATTTTCTTCTATTATTCGATTAAAGATATTCTCTGGGGTGTGGAATCGGTTGCCTTCTCTTTCCTCTATCCCTATTATTCTCAAGTTTCGTCTTTTCATGTAGTCTTTTATTTCACGGATGCTCTGTGTCAGGAAATTTTCAGATTTAGCATTGTCCTGGACGGATGATTCCAGTTCTGCGATTGTATCTTCAAGTCCCGATATCCTTTCTTCCATTTCTTGCAATCTGTTAGATAAGGCCACCTCTGAGATGCTTGCTTTCTTTTCTGAAGCTTCTCGATCACGTTTTTCTTCCGTGTGTTCTTTTATGATAGCTTCCATTTTTATCTTCAGGTCTTGAACTGTTTTCATGATTTCCTTCATCTGGATATTTATATTTTTCTGATATTCTTCAAATGCCTCTTTATATGACTCTTTTAAGTCTTCAGCCCTCTTGTTTGCCTCCTCCTGCATTTGTTTACAGATTTTATTTGTTTCTTCCATTATCATCTTACTTACTAAGGACTTGAGGTAGTTTTCTTGTATATCAATTGTTGTTGGGTTCTCCATGTTGTTTTCATTGGTATTGCTGGGATCTGGTGATGCCATCCTGTTTTGGTTTTTGTTAGCGTTCTTTCGTTGTCCCCTTGTCATTTTGGTGACTCTGATGTTGGGAGGTAGTTTGTAGTGACCTTCCCTGTTTGGGAGTGGATAGTTGGTGTCCGATTATAGGTAGGGTGCCCTTACCTGTGGGGATCAGGGAATATTTCCCTGGATCAGGCAGGTGATTCAGGTTCTACTCCTGGAGATTTTTCTCAACACCTTAGGCACCAGGCTGAGTCATGCAAAGTAGGTTTCTGTTTGGGCCTTTTCACCTTATTGCTGTAATTCAGATCAGCAGTTTTGGGATCTAGAGTAAGGTCAGCACACAAGCTCTCTGGTTATGTAGGTTGATCCCAGCTGCCTGTCTTTCCTGTTACTTTGTAGCCCAAACCAGAGGTGTATCAGATCTTCTGGGTTGTAGCTGTCTTTTAGCTCTGCCTCTATACTCTTTAGGAGCGTCCAGCCTCTCCCATGAATTTGGGAGTTATTGATGGGTCTGCAGGAGCTGACCCAGCTAGGATCTGCCTGTTGGAAATTATAGGATCAGTGCCTGGTGGGCCTGAGACAGTATGGTTTCAGGCCACTGGCAATATCCAAGGAGGCAGCAGTTTCCACGCCCCTATATGCCAGGACACTCCCAGGTCACTTTAGGTCAGCCGATAGACCCTGCAAGTTGACCCAGGGCTCCCTATATTATGGGAGGTCCTGTCGTGGGCCCGCAAAAATGGACCCAGCTAAGTTCTGTTGTTAAGGGAGTGCCTGGGGGTTAGTGCTGGCAGCTGGCGACAATGGCGATTCAGGCTTCTGGCGGGAATCCCTGTATCTTCCCTTTCCGCCAGTGAAAGCCCGAATGCTCCCAAG
>OU015745.1:37684391-37694794 GCA_907169655.1 Acomys percivali
GAACTATGTAGTTTGAATGAAGTATATGATAAAAATTCTTTCTGTCCTAGAAAATATAGACATCTCATTTTAAAAGAATCTGTGTGTGTGTGTGTGTGTGTGTGTGTGTGTGTACGTTTGTGCGAGTGTATCCCTTTGTCTGTGCATCTATATGTCTGTGAGTTCAGAAAACAATGCATAATTCACTGAATCTCCTTGAGCTGGAGGTTCAGGAAATTTCAAACCACCCAATAAGGGTTTTGAGACGTAAGGTTTATATTCTGAAAAATGAGTACACAATCTTAACTTGTGACCCATATCTCCACCCTTTAATATTCCATTCCGATTTTCAACGGTAATATTTAACACATAGTGAATGCAAATTATGATATATCACTAGTTATATCATACCCCCAAAAATGCTTAAATACATTGTACTTATTGTTTAGATGTTGTCAAATAATGAAATGTTTCAGCTTTACCAATACAAAACAAAAAAGAAAAATGGTTAGATCTGTATCCCTAATTGAAATCTGATTTATGACAGTCAAGAATATATTTTTTCACAGATTATATACTCTTAAAAATAATGTGACTAAAACCCTCTCTAAGGCAAAAGACACTGTCAGTAGAATGAAATGGCAATCTACAGATTGAGAAAAGATTTTCACCAATCTTACATCTGATAAAGGCCTAATGTCTGAAATATATGAAGAACTCAAAAAATTAAATACCAACAAACCAAATACTCTAAATCCAAAATAAGGTACAGAGCAGAGCTAAACAGAGAATTCTCAACAGAGGAATCTTGAGTGGGCAAGAAGCAATTAAATAAATGCTTATCATCATTAGTCATCAGAAATGCAAATTAAAACAACTCTGAGATTCCGTCTTACTCACATCAGAATGGCTAAGATAAAAAGCTCAAGTGACAGCACACGCTAGCGATGATGTGCAGAAATGGGAAACCCTCCTCCACTGCTGATGTGAGTGCAAATTTGTATAACCACTTTTGATACATACCTAGTGTTTTCTCAGAAAACTGGGGATAGCTGTACCTCAAGACCCAGCTATGCCAGTCCTGGCCATATACTCCAAAGATGCTCTACCACATAACAAAGAGACTGGGTCAGTTATGTTCATATAGATTCATTCATAATAATCAGAATCTGAAAACAACCTATATGTCCCTCAACTTAAAAGAATAAAGAAACTGTGGTACAATTACACAATGAAGTTCTATTTAGCTATTACAAACAAGAAAATAATGAAATTCACAGGGAAAGGATGGAACTAGACAAGACCAATACTAAGTGAGGTAACCCAGACCTAGAAAGACACACATGGTATGTAGTCACTCCTATGTGGATTTTAGCCTAGTATATAATAAACATACTACAATTCACAAAACCAAAGAAGCTAAGGAACAAGGAGGGCCTAAGAGAGAATATTTGAATTTCACTGAGAAGGAGAAATAGAATAGACAGGGAAGTGGTTGATAGAAGGATCCACAGGGTCCTGGAAACCTACAAGAAGAACTTTACGACATGCAGATCTGGGTCCTGGGGTCCTCCTCAAACTTAGGCACCAGCCAAGGATAATATAGGCAGTAAACTTTGAACCCGTACCCAGACCTAGCCGATGGACAGGATATTCTCCACCGTTGAGTGGAGAGTGAGATCTGACTCTCACATGAACTCTGGTGTCCCTTATCTGACCATGTCCCCTGGATGGGGAGGCCTGATGGCACTCAGAGGAAGGATAGCAAGTTACCAAGAAGAGACTCGATACTCTAAGAGCATATATAGGGGGAGGAGGTCTCCCTCAATCACAGACATAAGGGAGGGGAGAAGGGGGGAAGTGGGAGGGAGGGAAGAATGGGAGGAAACAGGGGAAGGGCTAACAATCGAGATGTAATATGAATAAATTAAAAAAAGAGAGAACAAGTTAGGAGAGGGAGTGCAGACAGAGATCAATGAAACTGAAAGATCAGACATGGGGATAGTCAGGACATTAGAACAGAAGGTCTATAGAGAAAAGAGAAACTGTAGGCAGGGGCATCTCTGTTACAAGCGGGAGACCTAAGACAGGATAAGCTTCTTGGATGATATGGGGTTGACTCTAGCTGAGACTCCTAGTAGCAAGTGTTCTGGAGACTTAAGATGTCACTTTCTAACTAGACACGGCATCTGAGGAGAGGGAGGGGAACACCAACCTACCCACAAAAAACTTCCTCGCAAAATTTATCCTGCCTAAAAGATGTACAGAGATAATGATAGAGGAGATTGTGGGAATATCCAACCAATGCCTGGCCCAACCAGAGACCCGCCCCATGGGAGAGAGTCAAGCCCTGACACTATTAGATATTCCGCTATTCTCAGAGATAGGAGCCTCACATAGCTGTCCTCTGAGAGGCTCCACACAGTAGCAGATAGATGCTGAAACTCATAGCCAAACATTGCAGGTCTTGTGGAAATGTTGGGGGAAGCAGAAGGACCTGCAGGTGACATGAGCTCTACAAGAAGACCAACAGATCCAACTCACCAGGGTCCACAGAAGCTTGTGAAGACTGAAGCTCCAACCAAGGGTGGTGCACAGACTGGAACAAGGGCCTCTCTACACAGATGCAGCCGAAGGGCAACTCAGGCTTCATGTGTGTCCCTAGAAAGAGGATGGAGGGCTGTCTCTGACATGGATTCTATTGCCTCCTTTTTTTTTTTTTTTTTTTTTAGCATTTTCTAGACAAGGTTTCTTTGGGTAACAGGCTTGGCTATCTTGGACTCACCAGGCATGGTGGCGCACTCCGTTAGTCCCAGCACTCGGGAGGCAGAGGTAGGAGGATTGCTGTGAGTTTGAGGCCATCCTGCTCTACAAAAGAGAGTCCAGGACTGCCTGGTTTTTTTTTTTTTTTTCTGTTTTGTTTTTTGTTTTTTTGTTTTTAATCAACTCTGTGCTGGTGGAGCTGCCTTGTAAGGCCACAGGGGAAGAGGATGTGCTCAGTCCTGATTTGATTTGATGAGCTAGGAAAGGCAGGGAAAGGCAGGGCTCTCCTTTTCTAATGACTAGGGGAGAGGGATACAGGAAGAGAGAGGAAGGTGGGATCGGGAAGAAACGGTTATGATAGAGATGTAAAGTAAATAAATAAATAAGCCGGGTGTGGTGGCACACGCCTTTAATCCCAGCAATCGGGAGGAAGATGCAGGCGGATCGCTGTGAGTTCGAGGCCAGCGTCGTCTACAAAGTGAGACCAGGATGGCCAAGGCTACACAGAGAAACCTTGTCTCGAAAAAACCAAAAATAAATAAATAAATAAATAAATAAATAATACTGTGAGTACTATAAAATGTATTTTTTCCCAAAAGATGTTTTCTTAACTGTAAGTTAAACACAACTGTGAAAAGCAGGATATAATTTTCAAAATCAGGCAATTTATTAGATAAAAACTATCAGAATTCAGGGAAGGAGTTTTGTCACTAAATGTACTTGAATGAAAGAAATTTTTTACCGACACAAAGAACTTTTTTTATATTTGAAGATAAAGCTGTAGGCACCACAGCTTTTAAAAGTAATATTGACACAGACGATTACAGTCACTAAAGAAGACCACATTTGTAACCTTACATGACACAAGACTGTGCAAATTTCAACCTTATTTGAGAAGAGTTCAGAGCAGCAAGTCAAATCCAGTTAGTGACTTCCCTGTCATAATTTCAAACTGAGTTAAAGACTGAATTTTCCTCTCAAAGTTAGAGAAGGGTAGTTGGGATCACATCTATCAGTTACAAAATATGAACAGAAGGCAGAAAGCAGGACCTTCACCCCACCAAATGAAGATAGCATTGCTTTTTAAGATCTAAGTGAAATTCTTATTTTAAAAACTTTTATAACAGGCACATATAAACCTATAAGCTATATTATTATTATTGAGAGTTATCTAAGAGCAATCTATTAGTGGGGTTACTTCTTCAGATGAGTCCTATTTAATTTCTGTATTTAATTTTGTGTTGACAATGTCACTGCTAAAACAAACTGAGATAAGCAAAAGCTGTTGAAGGTAACTTGCAAAGAAAGCAGTACTTTGACCACTTAAACTAGTAATTACTTGGACTTCAGACAGAATAAGCTTGCTTTTAAGTTGAAAAATATTAATTCTCTGCCTGGCCCCCTCCCCCGTCGATCAAAAAAGGTGAAGAAGAGAAAGATTCAGAGAAGGCTTGTCAGATCATGGAAGGTTCATGCTTTGTAAGTTGATATCATAGTTTACACTGCCTCTCCATCTCCAAGGGACCAGGACTTTCTGAATTCTTGATGGCACCATTAAGCAGCTGTGCAGCCCTCATTGTGGGGAAAAAAAAAACCAACCAAACAAAAAAACACAAAAATGCTCATGCAGGAACACTTGAATTAACTGTGGAGAATGCAAATTAGTGAACAGATTTATTCCTCACACAGACATAACAAACAAATATTGATGGCTTCCTGCAGTGTAATACATCCTTATTCATTGCTGTGCAACTCACTCAGAGCTTCTTCATTTGCTCTTCAATGCTTCTAAACAGGTGATTCATTCTACACTTCTTGAAATATTAGTCTGCTCTCAGTCTTCAGAAAATGAACCGATTGCTCATCATTGCAGAGGTACCACAGTGCCTTTCCCCAGAGACTGTTATTCTCTCTCAATTTATTTTATTTTTAACTTTTGAGTGTTATATTTTTAAGGAAAAAAAAGGAAGGGCACTTTTTTGTTTTTGTTTTTGGTTTTGGTTTTGGTTTTGTTTTGATTTATTTTAGAAGTAATAGTGGGGTTGTTTGGTGAGAATATTTTTTATATATATTTGGTTTTTAAATTCATCTTGCATGACTTAAAATATGAACTGTTTAAAATAAAAATCAATATGCCAAAAATGTTTTTTCCCTTCTTTTTGCCTTGATGGGTGATTCTTTCCCTAGCTGCAGAGTCAGCTGCAGTGCTAATCACAAGCGCCAGGTCCATCTTTCTATTTAGAGTGATAATGAGACTGAGAAAATGAAGCCATTTCACTCAGGATGTTTCGTAAGCTTGATTTAAGTTGCCAGCATTCTTACATTATGAAAAAGAATATGCACCAGAAAATATTTATTATATTGATTATTCTGAGCCATATATTCCATTTAAGTCAGAGTGGCTTTTGAAAATTAGTATCTATATGGCAGAGGAATAAAAAGATACTAAAAAAGGATAAAAGAAAGTATTCAAATCATCTAGCAAGTCAGGCTGAGTAGTAACGCCAGGCTTGGTAGTGTTCATGTGCACTCTAACAGAAAATATCTTTATTTTAGAATGCTATGACAAGAGTTTAGGGGATGGAATCATCATATCTTTCTCTCTGTTTCTTTTTTTAAATTTTATTTTTAATTTAAGTGGACTTATATTTGTGTGAGTATAGTTACATGTGAGGGAAGGTGCCCTCAGATTGGTATTTTTACTAATGTATATCTCTGATAAAATTTCACTTTCCAGTCCTACTCTGTTTAAATTCTCACTAAATAGGCCATAAATTGGTAAACTAGCAATTTGTTTCAGTAAAATTAAAATTATGCCCATCCAAGTTGGTTGCTTTCTTGGTCCATAGATGTTTATTTTCAGTAGGAGTTGGTTATAAGTTATTAATGGTCTTATTTGGAGAGAAAACAAGGTTGGACCCAAGGATGGCTTTCTTTTCTTTTATCATTCATTCTTAGGTTTGGAGGTAGGGGTTAAAAGAGAGAAAAGGGAATATAGAAATATATAGGGATGATAACACAAAAGGTGTATTACTAAACCTACTCTTCAATTTAATGCCTTAATTGCTACTCACAAGGTTATTTGCAATTCACTGGTATAGAATTTTGTATATAGATGCAAAATAAGTTTAATTTTAGATACTTTTGTATACAATTCAAATTTGAGATGATTACTCACAAACTATATATATATATATATATATATATATATATGTATGTATGTATATATATATTCCAATACTTGGTACCAATACAACTCAATTATAATACAAGGTTTACTTCCAATACTTTGAAAGTGCTATTGCAGGCTCTTTAGGATAAGTAAGCTATACAAGTAAATTGGTAATTGATCAAATCATGGGCATATCAATTACTAGTCTATTATTTTCACTAGAATATATACCCTAGATGTAACAGACAGATAGGATTCTATATAAAGATAAGGTAAAATAGGTAAGATCTTCAAAAGCCTCAGAGACATACAGAATATGGCATTTAAAGATTTTTTTTTATTATTTTAAAGATTCATTGACAATCACACAGTAACACGCAGCCAACCTCAAAGAAGATGATTAGCATCAAAGACCTCCTTATGAAGATGGCTTCAAATGTGGCAAACAAGCCACTGGGAAAAAGTTCTCATTTCTACCACAGATAGAATTCTGCCTAAAAATGGGCACATTTGGAAGCAGCTAGAGTCAATGGCCAAACTCTGCCAAGGCAGGGTAAGCAAGTCCTCAGTTATTGCTGCCTCACAAGTATGTCTGTTAGAGAAAGTGGGCCAGAAGGCTAAAGATGATGCTCCATTGTTATCAAGAGTGTTGAGTGACTTCTGAGGCAGCAAACTGTCTCTGTCATCTTCTCAATTTGGAAGATGTTAACCTGTACTCCCAATATACTCAGGTAATTAATTTTATTCTTTCTCATGTCTCTGATGGGGTTGAAGATCAGATATTTTAGTTGCACAGTTAAGCTTAGTTGTTTAGGGGTTAAGGTGTTTTTAGGTCTAGATAGATGTTTTAAATTGATAATGATGAGATATGATAGATATTGATTTACATTCAGAATTTTAGATGCACCAAGATAGGAATGATATTTTGTTCAAGACTGCCAAATACAAATAGTAAAAACACTAAGAATGTAACATTTATATAATTCCTGATTGTTTCATGGTTCTTCTTGGTAACTGTAGTTTATTGTATATATGTGTAATAATATAAATATATATTAATAAAAAGTTTTAAACACATAAATAGAAACTTTGTAATAAAATACTCTCTTTTTAAAATTCATATTTGCCATTGAGATAATAAGGTATAATTTGATGATATTCCAATGGTTCACTTGAATTCAGAACACCCAGACATCTCTTTGGAGTGGCATATATTATTAATTATGCATTGATAAAATTCAGGATACTATCAACAACATTGTCTTCTAAAGCTGCCATGTATTTCTTTGTATACAAAGAAATAATAACAACAATAAAATAATTTTATTAATGTCAGTAACACTCATGAAACAATTCCACATTCTCACTGGAATGCCATACAAAGCCAGTATTAGAATGAATTTATTGTAAGAGAATAATAAGAAATGTGTAATTGACAGAAATAGTTATTGGCACAGAAAACTGTGTTTATGACCTACGTATTTTACACATTAGTCATTGTACTTTAGGCAAGCCACCTAATCTCTCTGTGGGCTTAAAATTTAATGTTAACAAAATGTGATATGGAACATTTCAGAGGATCATTGTATACTAAAATATGATTTAAAAATTCATCACAAACTATAATAAACATATATGTATAAGACATTCACTTCAGTGTTAGAGAAAAACTTAATATGCATGCAGTCAACTCTAATGACTTTCTCAAATTGTCCAGCAATAGCCATTTCCTTTTCCCAATAAAATTCCACCACTGTTTCATGTTAACAATTATGTAACACAGATGTGAATTCCAAAATAATGAAGAAAAAATATGAAACTTGAGTCTTGTCTTAGTAGGTTACTATTGTTGTGATAAAACACGAACTAAAGTAACTTTGGAAGAAAGTGGTTTATTTCAGTAATTCAAGGCAGGACCATGAAGGCAGATACTGAAACAGAGGCAAAGGATGAACACTGCTCGCTGTTTTGCTGAGTTTGGTTTTCTACACAACCCAAGACCACCCACTCAGGGATAGTACTGCCCACAGTTGACTGGGTCCCCTCACATCAAAAATTAATCAAGGAAGTATTTCATAGACTTGCATACAAGTCAAGGTCATGAAACATTTTCTCAACTGAGGCTCTCTCCTATAGCATGACTCTAGCTTATGTCTAGTTGACAAACAACAACAAAACCAACCTATGTAGGTCTATTGTCAAGCATCCTTTCACATATAGGCACACGTTTATGAGGAGTGCTGTGATTAGCCTAACTACATCACCTCTCTAGATTTGAGTTTCTGTATATGTAAACAGTTATGTGGAGAGTGGAGACTGACTTTGACATGAACTCTGGTGCTTCATATTTGACTACCTCCCCTTGGTGGAGAGGCCTGGTGACACTCAAAGAAAGAATAAGCAGGCTACCAAGATGAGACTTGAGAGCTTATGACCATCTAGTGGGGGAGGAAGTCCCCTTAAGTCATAGACCTAGGGGAGGGGAATAGGATGAAAGTGGGAAGGAGGGAGGAATGGGAGGATACAAGTGATGGGATAACAATTGAGTTGTAGTCTGAATAAATTAATAAAATTTTAAAAATACATTTAAAAATGTGAAAGAAAAAAAGAATCAAGGGGAAAGAGATGGATCAGTGGGTAATGCCACTTGCTGCTCTCACAGAGGACCCAACTCCTATTTCTAGACTTGACATGGCAGATCAAATCTATCTCTAACTCCAGTTCCAGAGGATTTCTCAGCGCCCTCCTCTGTCCTGTACAAACACCAGGCATATGGACAAACCAGGTGCATATTAGACATAAATTCAGTCAAAACACTCATACACATAAATGTTTTAAAACATTTTTAAAGGGAATATTAAAGGCTCTTCAATATGATATAGGTAAATTATATGGTAATACATTCTCTTGCTAGGCAACTGGGAGCTATAACTCTGCTGAAATGTTGGTGATTGGAAATCAACTGAAACACATTAATGATCTAATACTTGCTGCACCTTCTGATATGTTTTGGTTATAAATACCACAATAAAGCAGCTGTTGAGATTACATCTTTTATAGCTTCTTCCTCTGAGGTTAGTTCTAATCAAAACATGCTTATACAACATGTGGAGTGGAGGTTTTCCGTGTAACTCCATGTCCTAGGTTATCGACAACCTACGAGGAAGGTGTTGTGCTATATATACATACAACGTAAAGGCTGATAAGCTGTACATACCTTCTAAAAACTGGAATAGTTTCAACTAGTCACTAATCATAACTATATTACTTAAAATACAGATATATGCAAGCACACCAAAACATAAAAATATAATTCATTAAGCAGTATACTTTAAAATTATATTCGTATCAGCAGTCTGTCCTTAAAACACTATTGTATAAGTAAAGAAAGTCCTTCACAGAAAAATATTAAATAATTTTATTAATTTTATTTTTTACTAAAATTACATTTCTACATATAGTCTATTTTAATTAGTTTCCCTCCCTCAACTCCTCACAGATCCTGCTTTCCTTTTCCCCCTGACTCAAAACCTCTCTCTCTCTCTCTCTCTCTCTCTGCCCCCCCCTCTTGCTCTCTAATTTAAAAAAAAACAGACTTCTAGAAAATAATACTTACGTAAAATTAAAACAATGTGGAGTAGGCCAAAACAGGCAGAAAAAAAGAGCCAAAGAAAAGCATAAAAAAGTTAATTGTAAAACTAAACTATCTGCTCCTCAGCCCCATCAGAAACTTGAAAAGGAATAAAATTAACTACCTAAGTACACAGAGGGCGCAGGTTATAGCAGCTTTCAAAAAAAGAAGACGGCAGAGACAGGTAAAGCTCTCTATAAGGTTGGAGCATCATCTTCAGCATTCTGGCCCAGTAAATCTGACAGACATATTTGTTAGGCAGGAACTGTTGAGGACTTGCTTACCTTGTCTTGGAAGAGTTTGGCAATTGACTATGTCTGCATCCAAACTTGTCCATTTTTTAGATAGAATTATGTCTGTGGTAGAGATGAGGACATTTTGCCCGGTGTCTTGTTTGCCACATTTCAAGCCATAAGCTTAGCTGTATAGGGGTTAAGATGTGTTAGGCCTACATAGATGTTTTAAGTTGATAACGATGAGATATGATAGATATTGATTTATATTCATAATTTTAGATGCATGAAGATAGGAAAGATGTTCTCTTCAATGCTGCCAAATATGAATAGCCAAAACACTAAGAATGTAATATTTATATAATTCCTGATTGTTTCATGGTTCTTCTTGCTGTAGGTAGTTTATTGTATATATGTATAATAATATAAATGTATATGTTAAAAATAAAAAGATATTTAATAAAAAAGAAAAGCATAAGAAACACATATAGAAACATTCACATTCATAAAACAGAAATCCCATAAGACATAAATCAGAAACCATGATATATAAGCAAAAGGCTTGTAAACTAAATAATAATAATAATAATAATAATAATAATAATAATAATAATAATAATAATAA
>OU015745.1:37703902-37721878 GCA_907169655.1 Acomys percivali
TGTGTGTGTGTGTGTGTGTGTGTGTGTGTGTGTGTGTGTGTGTGTGAGTGTATGTTTAGTTACCAGATAAAACTTGGGCTAACTTAGTTCTTGTCATCAATGATATTACTATTCTAAAATTATAGATAAATAATAAAAGGAATGTGAAATAATTGTGATAATAGATGGACAATGGGGAATGAGGGATGATATCATATTTCAATAAGAAGATCACCAGAGAGTTTTTTAAGGCAAATAGACTTATTTATTCTAATCCCCTGACCTATGCAGATATAATCTGTACTTACTTTGATATATCTATGTAAACTCTTTCATATGTGTTTCCTAATACAGATATGCAGTTCATTGGATCAATGAAAACAAATGAAAGGGGAACATGTAATTCAAGGCCACATTGATGACCTTCAGCTCAGTTTTCTGCTCAATTTGAAGTTGAAGTCTCATCTTCCAGTGAACTGTTGCAGACATTCTCCTGCAGCTAATATCTTTGTTTAGTTTCTACATCTAGGAGTTATTTTTATTCCTGTTATTTCTGATTCTTATTCTGTTACCCATTAGTTGTATCAAATACCAGCAATCTTGACTCATCTGAAAATTGCTTCAGGTAGGTAATACTTATGCTGTTCATGAATAGCATTATTTCATGCTAAAGAGGGAATAAAGAGCTGGGGAAGAACTTTACTGCAATGCATTTTCCATCCTGTATTTGACAATTTACCCTTTCAACAATATTCCCAAACAATATCCTTACCAGTGATTTTTTTTTTTGCATTTGTCAGTGATTAATGATAAATCTGCCTGGAGGAACCTGTATTTTTCACATTGCCTGTGGCTTCCATGGGTGGCTCTATTTTTATATATAAGTCTCACATTCTCCTGAGAGGAAGTAAGACAGATCAGAATATAAATCACTTCTGGGACTTCCTGAAAGATTACAAGTTGAAGAAAAACTGTGTAAACATTCAATGTCCTGGGTGCTCTTTTCTCTGGTCCTTCTAGCTTTCCACCACCATCTGCTTCTTCACCTCCATCAGAGTATGGGCTCCAGCCTCCATCTACTCTTATTTCATGTAATGTCATTTCTCCTCTGCTTTTCATTAAACTCCAGTGAAAGATGCTTTGAAGATAGACTTTTCACAAAGACACCTTAATATATTGATTATAACATTTTCATCTTTGAAATTAGTTTAACACAAAATTCATGCATAATTTGCCCATATAAGTTTCCCCTAATGATATTGCAGTTTCTATAGTGGGTGGAAAGATTTTAATATGCATCACAGAGTCTCCAGATTTCAACTAGAGAAATTACTGATTGCTCCTTTTTTGCTGACTATACAGGAATTTTAGCTACTCATGGTACTATGTCATTGTAGTGAAATAGAAAAGAGTGAAAATCGGGTTATTTTCCAATGATAGTTACAACCTTATCTTTCCAGTATCCATTAATAGATCCTTCAGAAATTATTCTGAATTTCATTATCAATTACTAGGAAATTGCATTGCAAGTGACTAGTCCATGTGAATTTTACTCTATTTGACTTTTTATTTTTCTAAGCAATTATTTATTTTGTATGGAAAGGGTAACACACACCTTACTGCCCACTTGAGGAAAAAGAGGAAATTCACAAGAATCTGTCTATTCTTTCCAATATGTGTGTTGCAGAGACCCAACACAGGTAGTCAAGGTTGGCAGCTAGCTCTTTTACTCTTATTTTTCTTGATGCATAACCAATTTTTTTCTGTGGGTCAAAAAGAAATGCTAAGAATACCCTTATAAATCTTCCTACAAAGCTGATCCGGTAAACAAATAGGAAGAGACAGGGGCAGACAGTGTGCCACTGTCACACTTTCTCTCTAATTCCTCCTGATTAACCTCTACCCGGTGCTTAACTTCCAGCACAATTTTAAGAATTGCTACTAACTTGCCCCAATCAACTTTGTTAGGCCTCCTCCATTTTAGTACAATCTGCTTAGAACAGTTGAAATAATACTGTCATATAATGCCATTCTGTGTTCTAAACCCTTCTCTCCTAAAGATAATATTGGTATGTGAGGGTAAAAACTGACATTTACTTCTGGGTTAACTCACTCATTATGATCATTTCTAGTTCAATCCATTTGTCTACAAATTTTGGGAATTCCTTGTTTTTAATAGCTGAGTAGTGTTCCATAGTGTAAATGTACCACAGTTTCTTTATCCATTCTTTTAATGAGGGACATTTAGGCTGTTTCCATGATCTGGCTATTATGAATAAGGCTGCTATAAATATGGTTGAACAAATTTTCTTGTTGTGTGCTGGAGCCTCTCAGAAAGAGTCAAATGGTATATACTCACTTATATCTGCAAACTAGCCCAAGGGGCATATCTCATGAAAGTCTTCACTGACCAGGAAACTGGGAAAGAGGGGAGGAGATCCTATTGGGACTCTAGATGAGAGAAGCATGGGGAATGGCAAAGTAGAAGGATCCAGAGTGTCCTAGAACCTACAAGAAGAACATTATGATAGACAGATTTGGGCCCAGGGGTCCCGCTCAAACTATGGCACCAGCCAAGGACAATACAGGCAGTAAACTTTAAACCTCTACCCAGATCTAGCCAATGGTCAGAACAGTCTCCACACGAGTGGAGAGTGGAATATGACTTTCTCACGTACTCTGGTGCCTCACATTTGACCATGTCCCGTGGAGGGGGAGACCTGGTGGCACTCAGATGAAGGACAGCAGGTCACTGAGAAGAGACTTGATACCCTATGAGCATATACAGGGGGAGGTAATCCCCCTCAGGAACAGTCACAGGGGAAGTGAATAAGGGGAAAATGGGAGGGAGAGAAGAATAGGAGGATACAAGGGATGGGATAACCATAGAGATGTAACAAGAATAAATTAATAAAAAAAGTTTATTAAAAAAAAAAGAGAAATTGGGCTTAGAACTAAACTGAGAATTCTCAACAGAGGACTATCGAATGCCTGAGAAACACTTAAAGAAATGCTCAATATCATTAGTCATCAGAGAAATGCAAATCAAAACGACTCTGAGATTCCATCTTACAACCATCAGAATGACTAAGACAAAAAATTCAAGTGACACCACATGCTGGCGAGGATATGGAGAAAGAAGAACACTCCTTCATTGCCGGTGGGAATTCAAACTTGTACAACCCCTTTGGAAATATATCTGGTGCTTTCTCAGAAAACTGGGCATAGGGATTCCTTGCTATGGACCATCTCAGTCAAGTATAGGTCCTTGGGAATAAGGGTTCTGGAAACATCAGTGGACAAAGATAGGAGAGGTGACAAACAGACTAACCCAGGGGAGGGTTTAAGTCTGAGTGTATTTTGCAGGCAAGCAAGTTTGGTTTTTAACACACATTTTTTGGAACGGGGAGAGTTTTTTGTGGTTACTTTTTTTTCATACAACTCAAAATTCAAGATGCAGAGTTATAATGTTATCATCAATCTTGAGTAAGCATTCTTAAGTCATTAACTTGGTATCAGTACGCAAGTACCCACTTTATCAAAGGTCAATGTTCTCTCATTATGCCAAACATCTGTGAGTCAAGACAGTTCTTTCTAAGCTCTTCTCGTCACTATCTGGAGCTTTGTTAAACACTTTATTTGTAAGTCATAATATAAACTATGATTAATCCTTAGCCATGTTTTATTAGCAAGTGGAACATAGCTTGGTGGTAAAATAGCCTGAATGACCCTTGGCTGCAGTCCCAAGTGAGGGAGTCTCCTAGAAACACCGTTATGTTTGAAAAGTTCTGTTATGAAAGTAAAAACTAAGGCAGAATATTCCAAAACAAATGAGTAATCAAAAGGGAGAGGGGCTGCAATCAGTTACTCCTGGCAGGAACAATAGACCCATTCCAGGAGGCTCTCCCTGGGCCGGGGTCATCACCTCTGGTTGTGCTGTATCATTTGTCATGCAGACTTCACTGGAGGGGTCGTGACACTTCCTTAAGAGCCAGCAATCCCACTACTTGGAATATACTCAGAAGATATTCCACCACATAACAAGGACATATGCTCAACCATGTTCATAGCAGCCTTATTCATAATAGCCAGACCCTGGAAACAGCCTAAACGTCCCTCAGATGAATAATGGATAAAGAAACCAAGGTACATTTACACTATGGAATACTACTCAGCTATCAAAAACAAGGAAATCCCCAAATGGATGGAACTAGAAATTATCATACTGAGTGAGTTAACCCAGAAGCAGAAAGACTCACATGGTATATACTTACTATACTCATTTATAAGTGGACACTAGCCCAAAAGGCATGTCCCATGAAAGTCTTCACTTACCAGGAGGTGAGAACATACTAGTGGGACTCTAGGTGAGAGAAATATAGGAGAATGGGGAAATAGAAGGACCCAGAGGGTCCTAGAAACCTATGAATAGAGCATCATCATGAGTCTATCTGGGCCCAGGGGCATCTGTTCAAACTACTGCACCAACAAAGGAAAATACAAGCAGTAAACATTGAACCTCTACTCAGACCTAGCTAATGGATATGACATTCACTACAGTTGTGTGGAGAGTGGGAACTGATTCTGACATGAACTCTGGTGCCCCATATTTTACTACTTCCCCTTGGTGGGGAGGCCTGGTGACACTCAGAGAAAGAATAAGCAGGCTACCAAGATGAGACTTGATAGCCTATGACCATATAGTGGGGGAGGAGGTCCCTGTAGGTCATAGACTTAGGGGAGGGGAATAGGGTGAAAGTGGGAGGGAGGAATGGGAGGATACAAATGAGGGGATAACAATGGAGATATAGTTTGAATAAATTTATTAAATTTTTGAAAGAGTATGAAATTTCCAAAGAAAAAGTTTTATTTAAAAATGTAAAAATTTAACCAGTCTTCAAAGGCCTGTTGTCATACTTTATCAACTATCTATGACTTGTATTTTGTTTAAAAGTATAAGTAAAACTCCATAAAATCCATAGGTATTAATTACTGAATGTTCCAGGAGGTAGTCATTGTAGTCAATCCCATCAATAAACATATAGAAAGTACATGGAGAATCTGAGGTAGTTTGTCAAGCTACAGTTAGAATATGGCTGATTTCAGGGACAAATCCAGTGATCCTGTTCCAAAGTCAATCCTCTTCTTTTTTTAAAAAATATTTTATTAATTTATTCATATTACATCTCAATGGTTATTCCATCCCTTGTATCATCCCATTCCTCCCTCCCTCCCATTTTCCCCCTACTCTCCTCCCCTATGACTGTGACTGAGGGGGACCTCCTCCCCCTGTATATGCTCATAGTGTATCAAGTCTCTTCTTGGTGACCTGCTATCCTTCCTCTGAGTGCCACCAGGTCTCCCCCTCCAGGGCAAATGGTCAAATATGGGGCACATGAGTTCGTGAGAAAGTCAGACCCCAATCTCCACTCAACTGTGGAGAATGTCCTGTCCATTGGCTAGATCTGGGTAGAGGTTTGAAGTTTACTGCACGTATTGTCTTTGGCTGGTGCCATCCCTCTTTTAATACACAAATCTTCATCAAATTCCACTTATCAGTGGGTATGTAACTGTATTGGAAGCACAAACAGAATCTTCAGGTTTGTTCTCTTGAATAGAAAGGATCCCTTCCATTAAAGAAGCCAGAAGGACAGAGGCAGGTCTCTATAAAACCTGGAACTGGGGCTTGCACTCTCTTCCTACTGGGAACCCATTATGCTTATCACAAGTAAGATTTCAGTTCAGTGGGCTTTGTTCCAAATTAAAGAGCTTTTTATTTCTTGGTTAAAAAGAACATTCAGTTCGATTTTTGTCAAGAAAATGAGTTATGATTTAATCATTATTTAGAATTGAACTTTTGGCAAGACATCCTTAAAACAATCATTCTTATAAACTATTATTTCTGTGCTATAGCTTCATGCCAGTCATACCTCCCTTATAGTTATAGTACATCAAATATATCTTAAAACCAGTTCTGTGCTTTTGCCAACTCCTGAATGAATTAAAGTTAAGAACTCCACCGTAATATGAATTTATTCATTTTGTTTACCAAATTTAATTAGGGAAGAGACTTCCTCAGTCAAAAGGGAAGTGAAGCAATTCTAATTCAACAAGTTAATCCTGTGATTTGAAGGAGCTGAGGAGAAAGCAAAGGGCTGTTTAATATACTCCATTAGCAAGACAAGCATGCATGAAACTAATAGTTTTTCAACTGTTTAAAGGCAAAATCAGAGTATAAGTAGCAAACTTGTGGACTTAAGCAATAGCTCTAAAAAGAGAGCTAGAGAGAGAACAAAGATTCGTGTAATCCCATGGGAATCTCCCCATGCCATCTTTCTCCTGGTAGACTTTGTTCCTCCCATATGAGTATGTAAAAGCTTCTGTTGCCTCTGCCTCATAAAGAGGCTACAGGAGAATAAAAAGTGATTATTGTATCATGTATTAT
The DNA here is from genome assembly GCA_907169655.1 of Acomys percivali. Classification (NCBI taxonomy): domain Eukaryota; kingdom Metazoa; phylum Chordata; class Mammalia; order Rodentia; family Muridae; genus Acomys; species Acomys percivali. The sequence goes on from OU015745.1 coordinate 37,710,327, forward strand.
TGTTTTATTTATTGAAAGCTATTGTGCACTAGCTGAATTTCAAATAGAGAAGCCAAAGGAACGGTGGTAATGAAAAAAGGCTGACCTTAAGTCTTCTCTAATCCTCCAACATTTTCTTCAGGTCCTTGTTTTTTTTTATTACCTTTATTTATTTATTCACTTTACATCCTGATAGCAGCCCCCTCATCTCAGTCCCACCCTCCAATCCTCTTCCTTCTCCCCTCCCCTTCTCCTCAGAATCCACCCTGGCACATCAAATTGCATCAGGACTAAACACATCCTCTTCCACTGAGGCCAGATAAAGCAGCCCAGCTGGGGGAATGTGATCTAAAATCAGGCAACAGAGTCCATATCAGAGATAGCCCCTGCTCCATTTGTGAGGGGAACCACATGAAGACCAAGCTGTCTATCAGTTACATATGTGTCCAGTTCATGCATGTTCTTTGGTTGGTGTGGTTGGTGCCTCAGTCTCTGTAAGCCCCCATGGGCCTAGGTTAGTTGTCTCTGTTGCTTTTCTTGTGCAGTTCTTGCTCCATATAGGCCCGTCTGCTCTTCCCTCCACACTTTCACAAGAATTCAGGCTCTGCCTAATGTTTGGCTGTGGGTCTCAGCATTTGCTTCAATCAGCTGCTGTATGGACCCTCTCAGAGGACAGTTATGCTAGGCTTCTATCTGCAAGCACAGCAGGGTATTGTTAATAGTGTCAGGGATTGACAGTTATTGGTTGCCCATCTCCTCAATCTCTGCACATCTTTATGCCTGTACATCTCTGCATCAGAGGTTTTCTTGGATGGGTTGATGTCTCCACTCCCTCCACTGCAAGTCCTCCTGGCTAGGAGGTGGCCACTTCAGTCTCCACATAATTCATGTTTTAAATACAACTCAAAACAAAGATGACCTAATGAAAAGTAGCTGGGAGATTTGTATTCTAAACTCCTGAATTTAAGTATACCACTCAGCATTCCTTGTGCTAATGTTTGGTAACTTGTCAAACATGAGCAGGTTTTAGGGTCATTAACAATTAATTCTCTTATATTTTATGCCAATTCCTGTTTCTCAGTGTACTGGCTGGTTTTGTCTCAAATTGACACAATCTAGAGTCATCAGAGAGGAAGAAGATGCAATTGGAGAAATTCCTCCATGTGATCCAGCTATTAGAAACTTTCTCAATTAGTGACCAATGAAGGAGGACCCAGCTCATTGTGGGTGGTACCATTCCTGGGCTGGTGGTTTTGGGTTCTATGGAGAAACAAGCCAGTAAGCAGCATCCCTCTATAGTCTCTGCATCGCCTCCTGGGTCCATGTTTTTGCTTTGTTTGTGTTCCTCTCTTGACTTCCTTTGATTCCAGTACTATGGAAATGTAGGGCAAATAAACTCTTTCCTCCCCAACTTGCTTTTTGGTCATGGTATTATTTTCAGAGCAGTAGAAACCCTGAATAACATCCTCAGGTAACACATTAATTTGAAAGAAACAAAGAGTATAGCAAGCCATCATTAAGAGTTTGAAATGTGATGGTTAATGTCTATTAGATTCCTCACAAATTCATTGGTTAGGAGCTAATGACATATCTGATGAAGGCAGTTGACCCTTTTCTTGCCAGAAAAAGGCTGAATATGTCTTGAGACAAGGACAGGGAAGGAATAACTGCCACCTTAATGAGATATGACTTGTATACTCTGAAAGCCCTTCCCTGCACACAGTGCTTATATACTATTTCCCTTGCTCTCAAGTTATGTCCTACAGCATGTTACTGTACATTGTCTAAGACGTTTTGAAGTTTGGATTTTATTTTAGGTTGTTTTCTTTTTATGCTAGAGATTAGTTTTAGGGCCTACACATGGTAGGCGAATATTCTACCACTCTACCTTATGCACAGCTCCCATGTATAGTTTTTTTAAAGCAACTTACAGGCAGGTTTTTGGCTCCATTTCGAGGGAGAAAGATAACTGCAGCCACTGCATGGGCCCAAAAACCCTCCATCTCTCACCCCAAACACTTTCTTTCACTAGGAAAAAGAGAATATGCTTATGATTTTAATTACCATATGGAAAGGTACAGGTATCCTGGATTCTTTTCAAAGCCCATTTAGATATATTTTCTCTACAGTCATAAGTACTGTCAGAGGCTCTAGAAGGAGATCTGGTGTTCAAAGATACGTAAAAATTGTTTAAAATACTTATTTATTTATTTAATGTATATGACAGCTCTATCTGCATATACAACTACATGCCAGAAGAGAGCATCAGATCCTATTATAGATAGTTATGAGCCAACATGTGGTTTCCAGGAATTGAACTTAGCACCTCTGGAAAAGCAAACAGTGCTCTTAAATACTGAGCCATCTCCCTAGTGCAAACTAAAACATTTTTAAATTGTTTTATTAACAAGACTAAGCACTCCAAAAGAGGAACCCATACTTTCCTAATAATGGTAGGGCTGAAGCCATGCACCACTACTTCCATCTCTACTTCCCATGTTTAGTGACACGCTGTATAAAACTGCCAAGCAATAGACACCTTCTAAGAGTCCATGAGCCCACGAGTTGCTAGAGTACTTGATATAGATATTGAGGTAGTGTTCAGAACAGCAGAGCCTTTCTCAGCTTGAGAATTTAAGGTGCCAGAAAACTTTACCATCACCAAAAGCCAGTGGCTTTTTGAGTTTCTCTAGCTAGCAAGTTCCAAGAAAGAAATTCATAAAAGTAATAGGTGATTTTGGAGGACACTTCATTTCAGATTCCTAAGTGGAAACTTAAGAGAGAAAGCAGAGGAAGAGAGAAAAAGAGAAAGGGAAAAGAAAAGAGAGGAGGAAAAGGAAAGAGAGAAAAAGACAGAGACAGATACAAAGAGAAAGTTGTGGTAAGAGGCAGAAAGACAATGAGAGACAGATAGAGAAACAGAAAGAGAGCTAGACACATACGGGGGGGCGGGGTGGAACCAGACACAGATCTGTACAATGAATGGTCCCAGGAAACAAGATGCCATGGGACTGCTAGCTGAGGGGCTTTTTAAAAGGACTTATAACAGAAACTAGGGTAAGGACTGAAGAGGGGTGTTAGGTGCCCTGAAGCTGGCCCAACTAAGTCTTCAAGTGCTTCTTTCTCAGTTGATAGATATGAGCATTTGGGAGATAAAAGACAAACAGGAACTGGATATCTCTTTAAGTATTGCTAGCCTCTAACTGCTGTTTCAGGATCCCAGCTTTAATTTCATGTTCTCATTGTACAGGATATATACACAAGGTAATATTATTCATACATAGAAAATAATGAAGTGCAGTCACTAAGGTAATGGATAGGTATAAAAAATCATTATGAAAAGTAAAATAATCCAAGTACAAAGAAGAAAGTACTGCATGATCTCATTAAAATATGGAGTATAAAAGTTGATTAGGAGTAGAATAATAGTTTCGAGAAGCTGATAATTGTAAAGAAAGGTGAGAAAAGACTGACCAAATGACAAAATCACAGTTAGGTAGGAATAAAAAATTCTAATGTGCCTTTGCATAGTATGGGACTACAGGGAGTAATGGTGTTCTGCATATCTCAAATAGCTAGAAGAAAAGCATTTTGAATACTTTTTCCATACAGTGGAATACTTTTTCCATACTGTTTAGGCAATGTGTCTGATTAGGTCGCAACATGCATTTATAAAAATATCACCTAGTACCTAATTAAGACATTTTTGTTTCAATATATCAGCAATGTTTTTCTAATGTATATTCAGATTGTCACCAAGTAAAGCATTCCAGCACGTCTTTGACTCTTCCACAGCTTGCCTTTTCTTATTTTCCAGTACTTTATATTTCCTTTTCCTTTCCAGCCTACTCCTTTTATTTATTTCACTCCCCTATATGTTTTGTTGCATATCTATCAAAATGTTGAGCTGATTTTTGCCCTTTAGCTACCTTACAGAAATTCCTCGGAACCCGAAACCCTCATGCTGTAAACAAATGCAACAACAGAACAGTAAGAGAAATAACCACAATTTATTTGGTAAGATTTGAGCTGAACAAATCTTTATTCGGACTTCTCCCAAATTCAGTTTTACCATCAGATGATTTGGGTAGAACCTCCCTCCCCTCCCCACCTGTCAATAAAGCCCAGGGACTTGTGCATGTTTCACATTCATTCTCCCACTGCAGAGGACTCCAATGTCAGTGTACATATTTTAATTACTGGTGTGTGATTGAGAGACTGTCATTTATTTTCCCCATAAACACACGTGACACAGTGGCATGACACAGATTCTTAGACTTCTTTTTATATTGTTTCTCTGTGTACTCATTATGTGAAAGAATGACCAAATCTTTATTATATTTGTTAGCTATGTTTTAAATATATTCTATTGTAGCTACAAGATATCTATCTCTACTGGTACTAAAACTGATTAGTAAATATTGAGGGATATTATTAGATGTTTAAAAGTAAATAGTATAACAATTGGAAACAAATCCTTACTTCATTTTATCAAACAGTTTCAGAATAGATATGGAGAATTCTTAAATGATCGATGAAAATATATTTGAGTACATATATCCACAAAATGATATTTGTCTTGAAAAATTTTGTAGTTATGGAAGAAAAAAAATTTAAGACTGCATCCCTTGACTTCACTATACATACCCGACTAACCTCACACTCACAGAGATCCACATGACATGTCACCACATCTGACCCAAAGACACATTTAAAAATGTATTATTATTATTGTTGTTGTTATTGTACATACATGCATGACAGAGTACATTTGGAGCTTATTCTTCCATCCTTACATGGATTCCAGGGATGTATCTCAGGATGTTAAGCTTGCACAGCAAGTCTTTTACCTATTGAGTCATCTTGCTGGCCTAGGAAGATACATTTTTAAACTGCTTAGTACAAAACAGGCATCTCCTTCTTATGCTCCCATAGTGTTTCACATCCCACCAATTTTCTTTTATGCTTCTGGAACCATAATTATCATTAACAGTACAAAAATAACCTTTCTCATTAAGGTCCACCTTCAATTATGAAATAAAGACCCTGCTTTTATCCCAAGTGACCCAAAGCATATCACATTCAGCAATTAATTTCACCGGAGTTCAACCACAGCAACCTGCTCTGCTTGCTCAGGGGCCGACAAAACTATCACGGTAAGATTCCACTCAGCCGCCACATGTAATGCCATTATAATTAATCATAGGCATAAAACATTGTACAGAATAAAGAATTTACAGAGTGGTCTAGAAACATGACATGGACTATGGCTTTTCTTACAAATGTTCAAGTCCCAATTTACTATTGTTTGCTTTGATCACACATGGACTACGCTGACATTCCACATATACAGTTTTACTAAGAAAAGCCTCCGTTTTAGTAATTAAATGCAACCTGAATCTAGGCCAGTGAGAAGGGAAAAGCTTTTCATTTAATGGGATTAGCTACCACCTTGTTATCAGCTTCTTTGGCCTTCGGAACTTTACCCTCTTTATATCAGAGGCTTGGTACCACCACTCACAATGATACCAGGACGTTTGGGATTCCCTCAGGTTACTTAGTCTTATTAATGAAACAACTTCAGGCTCAAGTGGATACTTAAAGACAATTTGATTAACATTCTAAAGAAAAATCCCAGGGCATTCAGGCTTTAAATCTTGGCCTCTGCCTGGAGGAGGAGAATGTAGAAGAGAAATGTAAAAAAAAAATCCTCATGTTATATGAGCTGTATGAATTTAGCTATGGCCGTAGGCAGCCAACAGGTAGAGAAGGGAGCTTTAGAGAAAGTAAGGAAGCTGAAATTACCAGAAAATCAAAAAAATCATGTTCATGTTATGGTCAGCACTGAAAAGAAGAAGACAAAAATGAAGGAAAAAGAAATACACCCGTGTGAGTCAGGACTCAGCAAGGCAGACAGATTAAGAAGAGCAATGTGGAGGTTCATATGGATGGCACTAGGGCTGAGAATCCTGGGATGTAAGCATGCAATGTGTCATTCAAAAAATATTCTGCCTACCTCTTTGGCATGGCCTGCTGTGACCAGGTAACTGACCAGCCAAACTGGGTATGCTATGTTCTTATGCTATGGATGGCTTGGAGTGTTAAGTCCCTACCCAAGCCAGAGAAATAGCTTTCTCTAATGGACCCTCATAAAGTCCCATTAAAGGCCACTGTAACAATTATATGAATATAAAAAGCTGATGGCCTTGGAATTAAAATGAGAATGCTGGCCAAAGTGGCTGAGGAGAGTAGGAAGTAGGCAAGGGGAGAGATCCATCAAAGACATTCAACTGCAGCTAGATCACAATAAAGAAGAAAATAGAAACAAATGGGACAGACTCAAGAGGCCTACAAGTTACTTCTTCTCCCAATCTTCTTACTCATCCCTTCTTGTTTTACTTCCCAATGTTAAATAAAAGTTGGCAGACAGTATTTCTCTAATTGCTTTTTAAAAAGACCTTTGTCTTTCAAAGTCCCATTTAATAGATGTGGATGCTTTTAGAAAGTTTTCCTTATTATTTTTGCATGTGTATGTATGCGTGTGTATGATACTGGTAGGGTGGGTGCCAGAGAATGCCTGTGCCATGACTATGGAAATCAGTGGACAACATTTGTTCATTGGCTCTCTCTTTTTATCATGGGTTTCCGGGACAGAACTCAGGCAATACAACTTGTGTGACAATCCACTGCCCATCTCATAGGACCTGGAATATGGTTTTGATTTTGGTTCACCATTATCACTACCACGATCATCACTCACTATCACAACACCAGGCAGCTCTGCTACCAGTACATTATGAGTCACAGTGCATGAAGTCTTGGCATTTACAGTGTTTCAACTGGACATTTTGAGAATCCATCAGCGGCATGATATTAATTTAAAATTTCCCACTCCTGATCTGTGTTAATAAGTTACTATCGTTGGCATTCAAAGAAGAAGTATTTTATCACTTAAACATTTAAAGGGACAAACTAGAAAATTTTCTCTGGGAGCAGAATGTTTGAAGGACTCTTAGGAAAGAATCAAATGAAATCAATTTCTAAAGTGGCTATTAAGTGAAAGACCAAATAAATCTGAATTTTTTTAATTTATTTCATATTGAACTTAAGAAAATTACAGATCTTTATGGGTCTCAGTCTAGTGCTAAATTGTACTTTTACAACATGAATAAACAACTATCTAAACCCTAAATCCAGACCAGCAAATATCCAGCAAACCCGAGTCCTGTGACTATAAGAAGCAGCAGTTGGTACATGAGTCACAGAATGTACAGTAGACTAGACCAAGATCTGACTGTTCCCGGGTTTGACTAATTGTACGCTACTTCCAGACTCCTAGTCTTTGAGCTTTTTAGTTCTACAGCACTAACCTCAGAAAACTAAACTTTAAATTCTCTCTCTAGTCCAGAGCTATACATGGTCTCAGGGTCACTTGTGTTTTAATTCCTGGAATGTAAGTACCGAGAACAAGTCTTTGAAACATAATTATCAGAAAACATGGTTTCTATCTACTGCTCTGTGGGTGGTGGAGTTGAAACTTGACAATCACCTATTCCCAAACACAGAGCCCAGAAACCCCTACCAGTCACCCCTCAGCGCGCACGCACACACACACAAACACACACACACACACACACACACACACACACACACACACACACAGACACACACACACCCAACACAGCTTGTAAATAGAGTTCTGTCTGCGGTTTTAATGGTTCTTGGATATGTTTACTTTTGAGTGGGGTTTCCTTTGATTCTGCCTTAGGTTTCCATTATCTGGGTTTTTTGTTTGTTTGTTTGTTTTGTTTTGTTTTTACATTCACTGTGTCATTAACACAATAGTAACAGAGGAAGGAGAAATGAATCCATCTAGCTAACTTAAAAAATGTAGAAAAATGTTGGTGCTGTTTTTAAATAAAATCAAGAGTTCGAAATCATGTTTCTCCAATAGTTTTTCTATGTTTGAAAGCAAGGCCTGTAAACAGTCAGTCAAAAACAGCTGTCTAAAGCTTCTTACTGCTTACACCTTTTACTGCTACTTCTTTCTTAGGAAAAGCACTGAAATCTTTGTAAAGAATGTGATTTAGGATAAGCTAACTCATTGCTCCTCTAACCTGTCAATATTGTAGAAATGTAAATTACTTGATTATATAATTAGTCATTAATGATTTATGACAAAATATTTTAATCATTCTACTTGAAAGAATTTGTAGATAAGTGGATATGAAGAACATGCAGCTCGTTGTAAAACGCAAGAGGTCAATGTTGTGCTGGGCATTGAATCCCAATGAACATTTTAGAAGATACCTTGAAAGACCTTGATGGTAAATACAAAATTATATTGTATGTGTCATAAGGTATGGATAATTATAGAACTTGATGGTTCTATAATCAAAATATGAGAAAATGTGAAAAATGAATAGTTAAATAGCAAAGATAAAATCTAGCATGTTTAGGATAGTCATATACCAAAGTAGGAAAGACAGCAGGGAAAAAAAATCTATAGATGTATTTTCCTTAGAAAAGAAATAAAGGAAAATAAAAATAGAAAGCACCTTTGTTAAGCAACATGATTTAATTGGTTAGTTTTTGTTGTGGTGGTTTTATTTTAATTATTTTTCAAGACAGAGTTTCTCTGTGTAGAGCTGGTTGTCCTAAAACTTGCTCTGTAAACCAGGCTGGCCTTCAACTCACAAAGATCCTCCTTTCTCTGCCTCACAAGTGCTTGTAGTAAAGGCTTGTGCCACTACTGCCTGGTTTAATTGCTGAACTTATTTTCTGTAAAATCCATCTGAAATGGAGAAGATACGCATTAAAGCAAAATAAAACTCCTCTAAACAAACAAACAAACAAACAAACCCCCAAACTAACAAGAGTCAAATTCAGGGTAGCTGTAACTAATACAATTTCATAAGTAGGCTCTAGCATCACCCCCAAACCACCTAGGACCAATATGTTAGACCAGGATGATTGTTATAATGTAGGTTCCATGTCATTTATGCTCCAAAACACACCCCCAAGTGCTATATAATGATAGGAAATATAGAACCACATCTAAAATGGCACCCTTTCCTCCCATTTCAACTCATGAAACCCCACTTTTGATTAATATTCATCCATAAAACAAGCAATCCCAATTCTAGCTTATAAACCTCTCCTGAGAAGATGGCATTAACCCCTCTAGTGTGTCCTTTGCTCTGAAATAAACTTTCCCCAGCATCTTTCTTCCTTTGACTCCTCTTTGAACTGTTTCTTTGATGGGGATAAAAACCTGTAAATACTGGGGAAAAGCTTTTACCCATGGCAGCATTATAATATTCTTTGTTGATCAGAGAAAACTAAACTGGACCTCAAAAGAGCATTTGTACTTAGAAAACATGCTTAAATCTGCAATGATTGTTCTTTCTGATTTAAAATACCTTGGATGCTGGGAGAATGGATTAGTTAATAAAGTGACAGCTAAATAGGCATGAGAACCTGAGTTTGGATCTCAGCATCTACCTGATTTCTTTAAAGTTAGGTTTGATGGTACTTGTCTATGGAGCCAGCACAAGGGGATGAGAACAAGCACGGGATCCCCAGAGTCCATTGACTAGCCAGGCTTCAGGCAGAGACCTGTCTCAGAAGATCTAGGCAGAGAACAATAAAAGAAGGCATCTGTGTCAGCCTCTGACCTTCACAGGCATGAACACACACATGTGCACACATAAACATATATGTTCACATCTCACAAAATAGCTTCTTCCCCTCTGCAACTCTGCCAGTAGGTGGGTTGTCACTTCCCCATCCACCTAAATCTACACCATGTCTCCATCTCTTTCTCGTGAGGATACAAAGAGGTGTCTACAAAAATACTAATAGGGAAATAAGATAAGAATAAAAAAAAAATCCAGAATGAGACAAAATAAACAATCACAAAAAAACTAAAGAAGAAGCGCAGGAAGCACATGAAAATGCAGAGACGTACACTGAAGCTCACCCCACGAGATGGAGCCCATCCTCAGCCCTGCGCAGGGGGCCATGCACCTGAGCAGAGGGAGGCCGGGGACACAAGGACAATGCAAATACTACTGTTCTGCTAAAGGAAAATAGCCGTACAACAACTCCAAATGACTTTATGCTATACTTGTAGATCAGTTTTTAGCTTACCCACCATCAAAGAAGCTTCTTATTGGAGTGAATGGTGGAAGAGACCCAAGCTGAACAATGTGCAGAGAATAAGAGACCTTGAAATATTCTGTCTGAAATTAATGTCTGCATTAAATGTCTTCCCTCCACACTCAGGGAACCCTGCAAAAGAAGAATTGGAGAGATGTTTTAAAGCTAGAATGGATCGAGGACAACAAGGAATCAAGGCCCTCTAAACAACAGAAGGGAGGTCACACATATCAACTCACAGAAACAGTAGCAGCATGCTTGAGACCTACACGGGTCTACCAAATGAGGTAGCGGCAGTGAGAGGAGAAGTGAACACATGACTACATCCCTAATGAAGAAGCTGTCTCCAGTTTATAACTGCTCACAATGGGAAAATTTGTTTGCTCCAACAAAGTCTCACTGGGGATACAAACCACTCCTTTTAAAAAAATTATTCACTTTACATTCCAATTGTGGCCCCGTCCCTCCTCTCTTCCAAGTTTCACCCTCCCTCCCTCTGCCCCCTTCCTCTACCCTTGACATCAGTGGAGACGCCTCTATCAACCCACCCCAGGACATCAAGTCCCACCAAGACTGAGCACATCCTCTTCCTCAGTGGCCTGGCAAGGCAGCCCTCTAGGGGGACATGACTGAAAAGCATGCAGCAGAGTCCATGTTAGAGCCATCCTCTGGCTCACTTTATTAGGGGACTCTCTAACCAGACAGTACTCCTAGAAGAGGGAGGGGAACACCAACTGTCCCACAAAACTTCTACCCAAAATTTACCATGCTTACCAGATGTACAGGGATAAAGATAAAGCAGATACTGTAGAAATGTCCAACCAATGCCTGGCCCAACAAATCATTCTTTTTTGTTGTTGTTTTTGTTTGTTTATTTTAAGTAATTTATTCAGATTACATCTCAGTTGTTATCCACTCACATATATCTTCCCATTCCTCCTTACCTTCCTCTTTCATCCTATTCCCCTCCCCTAGGTCTGTGACAGAAGGGGACCTTGTCCCCCACTGTAAGATCATAGCCTATCAGGTCTCTTTTTGGTAGGATGTTTACTCTTCCTCTGAGTGTTACCAGGGGTCCCCACCAAGGAGAAGTGGTCAAAGAGGGGGCACCAGAGTTTATGTCCGAGTTAGTCCCTGCTCTCCACACAACTGTGGAGAATGCGCTGTCCGTTGGCTAGATCTGGATAGGGCGTCTAGGTTTACTGCATGCATTGACCATGTTTGGTACAGTAGTTAGAGCAGACCCAGGCCACATGCCCAGCAGTAGATGGCCCATGCACCATGCAAAAGGAACTCAATAGAAGTTTGAAAGTTCTTTGTCTTAAAATTCTTTGTCAGGGTCTTTTGCTCTGCATCTCTCTCTCTCTCTCTCTCTCTCTCTCTCTCTCTCTCTCTCTCTCTCTCTCTCTCTC
>OU015745.1:37730351-37741072 GCA_907169655.1 Acomys percivali
TGTGTGTGTGTGTGTGTGTGTGTGTGTGTGTGTGTGTGTGTGTGTGTTTAAATGTGATTGGGTAAACCTCACCACCAAATACAACTTGCTTTTTCATACCTTAATAATATTTGATAAACTATTGTTTTATAAAGTATTAAAGTGAGGCTTTCACTTCCCAGAGAACAATGGACTATACCTGTGGAAAAATGCAATGACTGCACAATGGAAACGGTGCTTCTGGCATCTACTGAGTGCTAACCATTCTCAAAATGTGGAATTCCAATCACAGAGTTACCAAAACACAAACGGTAATATGGAATGATTGTGGAAAACCCGCATAATAGAATGATCAACACATATGTCAATGGATGATACAATGTCAAAAGTAGCTCTGTCTCTGAGTGGGTAGCTCACTAAGTGACCTACCTATCTTACTGGGGCATAACAGAAATTCCTACTTTCTGTTTTATGAAGTGAATTCAGCATCAGCTAGCCCAAGGTTTACAATGTGAATCACATTTAATATCAAAATATGTGAACTCTACAGCATCTTATAAAAACAAATGCAACAGGAATCTAATATATTAAGATTCAATAGCTATATGCCCTGAAATTGTCATTATGCTTTATTTAAGGTTTCATTGATTAAGAAGTTATGTTTGTTATGATTCTGTGATACGATGAAAAGTAGATATTGATCTTTATTCTGAGGTCCTGCACCGAGTTGCAAAAATAAATATCATTGTTAATTCTTGGTAGGCATGAAAAGTGTCTTAGTTATTCATAGTCCTTTCATCTTTATAAGACTTCAAACTAACAAAGTCACTTTCGATGGGGATCCAATGCAGTTTTAGTTTAGGGACTGATTGAAGGACTAATCACTAGAATTTCTGTTTTAAGTCATTATCTCAATGAACAAAATAAAGCACTATATTCCCCAGGGTGAGGATAATTTCATTTGAGACTGCTTTTACTCGTTCCTCATTAATTGAATTCCTCAAACTTGCCATTCCTTCTTTACTGATGGTACCCTTACAGGCCACTGCATGATCAATTTTAATCATCACCTGATAAGACATATATTGGATCAAGTTTAACCTCACCATAAATTTATATTTAGAGTTGATTGACATTTATTAAAATTTCTTTGTGAAGTAAGGAAGAAATATGCTAATCTGTTGGATAGCAGAACTTGTTTATGTGAAACAGAAAGAGCAGGTCAACATCTAACGCTAGTAGCTCCTATTGTCATGTCATACAATTTTATTTTTAAAACATTTTCTAAAGGAAAATAAAAATCAATCTTAATTATGGTTCTAATTGTGTGGAATCTGTGAGATATTGGGGGTATTTGAGAAAAGTGGTAAGGCCTGAATCGAGAACTGAATCTAGCATCTTCTGCATATGACACAAGAGGCATACTAATAAGTTTTATTCCCAGATCTCTGTTATCTAAAAAATTAAGTCAAGGAGTCATTAACATGTTTATGTAGGATTGAAATCATTATATAGTCCCTTAAGTTGCAATCTTCCCTTGACCCAGCAATCTCCTGGCTTAACCTCTTCAATAACTTGTAATATAGTAATTCATGACCGGATCCTTGAACATGGAATTTTAAAAAGTTTACATGGCATACTCTTTCATTTAGCTAATACCACTATTTTATACTCATTCACATTGACATAAAACTAACCAACATGCACATATTGTAAGGGACTCTATGATATTTTATCTTTGCAGCCAAGAAAACTAAATGGATATGAAAAAGAACTATTCTGTATGAGCAGTAAGAAGACTATCCCATTCATTTCAAAGGTGTCTCTCTCATCCACTATCATATCCATTTATACATTTTTATTATTAGTTGTCTTAATTTCACTATTTGCTTCTTACAAATATTTTTCTTTCTTGTTTCCCTTTTTTTGTACTTTAAAATAAAAAAAAACTGAATGCATTTAGTAACTAAGATGAGTGGTTTCACACTACCTCATTCTCTGTAAAGAATAGTCAGAGCACCTGCCATTCAGTTTTTAATTTAATCTCTTCTCTCATTTCTCTTGTCTTTGTCTTCATCACTAACCCTAATTATCAATTTTCATATTTTCTTACCTGAATAATCATTAAAATACTATTTAAAAACTTTTGCATCTAATTTTGGTTATCCTTTTCTAAGCTTTAATATTCATGCTAGCTAATAAAAGCAAATAGTAATAGGTGGGCTTTTTTGCTTGCTTATTTTTTTGATGTTGCTGTTCTTTATTGGTTTGAGCCCGGAGTGCTTTGAAATAGATCAAAGTTTCCTTCAAAAGTATACACACCTTTCTTTTGGTGAATATGTTGTAGGTAGTAAAACTACAATATCAATATGATTTCTATGTTATATGTGATAATCAATGAGTTGCCATTGGAGAAGATAAAAGTAAAGCAGTACAAATATTTTATGAAACGGAAGAAGACATATAGAAGATTTTGAGTAATTATGTACCAATACGTTTAAACTACTCAACTAAATATGTAGCTTTTCCTAGATGCACACAATCCTATACCTAATTCTCACATAAATTAATTAATAGATTTAAAATTCTTTGAAACACTGAGGTAATAGTTAAGCTTTCTCTTGAAAAATCAGAGTGGATAAAAGATTGAAGGAGTCAGAATGGATGGAGGACACTAGAATATGGACCACTCTATCTACTAAGCAGGCCTCATATGGGCTTAGAGAGGCTAACAAGGAAAGCACAGGGCCTGCAAGTTTCTGCACCGCCTCTTCTGTCTGTGTTATGGCTGTTAGTTTTGGGGTTTTGTGGGACTCCTAACAGTGTGAGTGAGTGTGGCTTTTTTGCTTAATCTTGGAACTCTTTTTCTCCTATTGAGTTGTCTTGTCTAACCTCAACATGAGGGCCTTTGCCTTACCTTATTGCATTTTGTTCGATTGTTGTCTGTGGGAGGCCTGCTCTTTTCTGAAGGGAAACCGAAGGAGATGAGTCTGAAGGAGAGGGAGGTTGAAGGGATCTTGGATGAGTGGAAGGACAGAAAACTGTGATCAGGATTATTGTTTGAGAGAAGAATCTATTTTCAATTTAAAAGCTTTTCACTTCTAAAATATGAAAGATTTGTCCTCGATGTACTATTTATGGATAAAGAGGAGGGTTGTTTACTTGACTCATTTGAGGAGATAGCTACTTCATTGACTCTCCCTACATTTATGAATAATATTAAATAATTGAATTAACAACCAAAATCTCTACAAGTATCAATTTAAATATAATATGGGACAGTCCTTGTCTCTGTCATTGTTTAACTTAGTTTTCCTTTTAAGTGTTTCTTATTACAATGATTTCTTTATAACCCCAGTAACTAGATTTTCATACCAATCCTTTTCTCCCTTTGATTGTCTGCTCGTATTTTGGTAATCAGCTGTCAATCACATTAATTTTTTAACTAACTATACTGTAATGAATACCAATAATTAATTCACAAAAGTCATATTCATCACCCTAAAGACTAACCCATAGAGGTAAAATGTTACATAGTAGTAGAGTTTGGTCCAAGAACTTCTTCATGCTGAACCTAATACATAAACATATTCTACAGAATATTGCAGTGGTTTGGAAAGCACATACTTAAATTATTTTCAATTACTATTACAAATACCTAACTAAAACCAGGATCATTTTGGTGTGCTCATTAGGTTATAGCCTGACAAACATATTATACATGAGAAAAGTGGAACTGAGCCATATTGGAAATGTGTCCAGTATTAGCTATCAATTAGAGATACATCCAAAGTCCAATCCATCCAAATCATCTGACTTCACAACCTGTCCTATCAGACACTTGATTCTAGAGTATTATTGAATACTATGAAGTGCTCAGCCTGCAAGTATTACCAAAAAATAAATATCAATTCATATTTCTAACATTATTCAGTTTCTATTATTTTATGTATTATTTAATGATGTCTATTTTCCTCTCCTCTTTTCTAGTTGCCTCTAGCAATTTTGTAAATAATAGAATATAATATTTATTTTATCTTATGTTAAAAATGCATGTACCTTTGAGACTAGAGTGAGCGTTCAGAATTTTCAATAAAAAGATGGACATGAAAGATAATGTTATATAAATCTCCACTTAAATATTACATATAATAGCAAAAAATATGCTTTATCCTAAATATGTTTAAAAGTAGAATTAACTAATAAAATCCAAAATAGTGAATTATTTAAAAAATTTTTAAAAATAATGTACTCAGATTATATCCTGATTGTTATTCCCTTACTTGTATCTTCCCATTCCCCCCGTCTCCCCCTTTCTATTCTAAGAATAGCAACATTGAAAAACACAAAATTGAGATACTATTTTGTTTTAAAATAGTTTCTTTTTACTTGGGGCTGGAGATGTGGCTCAGTGATTAAGAAAACTTATTGCTGGTAAAGGAAGGCTTTCGTGGGACATGCCCCTTGGGCTAGTATGCAGATATAAGTGAATAAATACCATTTGAGTCTTTCAGCTTCTGGGTTAACTCACTCATTATGATCATTTCTAGCTCAATCCATTTGTCCAAAAATTTCAGGAATTCCTTGTTTTTAATAGCTGAATAGTATTCCATAGTGTATATGTACCACAGTTTCTTTATCCATTCTTCTACTGAGGGACATTTAGGCTGTTTTCATGATCTGGCTATTATGAATAAGGCTGCTATGAACATGGTTGAACAAATTTTCTTGTTGTGTGCTGGTGCATCTTCTGGGTATATTCTAAGGAGTGGAATAGCTGGATCTTGAGGAAGCCCTATTCCCAGTTTTCTGAGATAGCACCAGATAGATTTCCAAAGTGGCTGTACTAGTCTGCATTCCCACCAGCAATGAAGGAGTGTTCCTCTCTCCCCACATCCTCTCCAGCATATGGTGTCGCTTGAGTTTTTGATCTTAGCCATTCTGATGGGTTTAAGATGGAATCTCAGAGTTGTTTTGATTTGCATTTCCCTGACGACTAAGGAGGTTAAGCATTTCTTTAAGTGTTTCTCAGCCATTTGATATTCTTCTGTTGAGAATTCTCTGTTTAGTTCCAAGCTCCATTTCTCAGTTGGGTTATTTGGTTTGGTGGTGTTTAATTTCTTGAGTTCTTTATATATTTTGGATATTAGACCTTTGTCAGATGTAGGGTTGGTGAAGATCTTTTCCCAGTCTGTAGGCTGTCGCTTTGTTCTCTTGACAGTGTCTCCAGCCTTACAGAAGCTTCTCAGCCTCATGAGGTCCTATTTATTAATTATTGACATTAAGGCCTGGGCTGTTGGTGTTCTGTTCAGGAAGTTGTCTCCTGTGCCAATATGTTCCAGGCTCTTCCCCAGTTTTTCTTCTAAGTGACTTAGTGTCTCTGGTTTTATGTTGAGGTCTTTAATCCACTTGGATTTGAGTTTGTGCAAGGTGACAAATATGGGTCCAGTTGCATTTTTTTTACACCTAGACATCCAGTTAGACCAGCACCATTTGTTGAAGATGCTATCCTTTTTCCATTGAATGGATTTGGCTTCTTTGTCAAAAATCAAGTGACCATAAACTGGGACAGAGGGGAGGACATCCTATTGGGACTCTAGATAAGAGAACCATGTGAGAACAGCAATGTAGAAGGATCCAGTGTGTCTTAGAAACCTACAAGTAGAACATTATGATAGGCAGATTTTGGCCAAGGGGTCCTGCTCAAACTAAGGTACTAGCCAAAGACAATACAAGCGCTAAAATTTAAACCCCTACCCAGATCTAGCCAATGGACAGGACAGTCTCCACATTTGAGTAGAGAGTGGGATATGACTTTCTCATGTACTCTGGTGCCTCACATTTGACTATGTCCCCTGGAGGGGGAGACCTGGTGGCACTCAGAGGAAGGACAGCAGGTCACTGAGAAGAGACATGATACCCTATGAGCATATACAGGGGGAGGTAATCCCTCTCAGGAACAGTCATAGGGGAGGGGAATAAGGGGAAAATGGGAGGGAGGGGAGAATGGGAGGATACAAGGGATGGAATAACCATAGAGATGTAACAAGAATAAATTAATAAAAATAAAAAAAAAACTACTAAAAAAAAAGAAAAGAAAAGAAAAAAGAAAACTTATTGCCTCTTGCAAATGACCTGGCTTTGGTTTTCAGTATCTAACTGAGATGGCACAACTTCCTCTAATTCTCATTCTAAAAACTTGACACCCTCTGACCTTTTTCAACGTTGTGCATATAAACTCAGTCACACATACATACATACACATAATAAATAAATAAGTACTTTAAAAGTAATGTTTTCACTCAATTATATATTTTATCAATGTGATTTACAGTCTGGAAATTACATATCAGTAGAAATTTGTAATTTTGTGTAACTGTTGATGTTTCTGTGATGCAATAAAAATAGCAATTTGGTTAAATATTAGTCTTCTTATATATGAACAAATATATCTTGATTGAATAATATATATCATTTTCTTTATTTTTGCACAGGATTCATTAAATGTTTAAAGTAATATAAAATTCACAAAATTTTAATATTGTTTCTGTTAGAAAAGAATCAGTGGATGGCATAAGCCTTTTCTTATTTTTATAACCTCTATTAACCTTTAATTACATATATTTCTGTTTCAATTTAGGTTTTGATTTTAATGTATATATTGTCTTTCTTGTTTTTCATTTGTTTGTTTGTTTGTTTGTTTTTGAGACAGGATATAAGTATATTTCCCTTGCTATACTAGAAATCACTATGTAGATCAGGATGTCCTTGAACTCACAGAGATCTGCCTGCCTAATATATAACCATACTTGGCTATGTATTGTGTTTTCTGATGTTCAAGTTTCTTTTTCAAATTCTATCATTTTTATATCACTCGAAGGGCTAACACTTTTTAAATGTGTGTTTAAGTTATAAATGCTTTTATTTGATGTTTCTTAGCACGATGTGGTAGTTTGAAATGAGAATGGCACTTTTGGACTCATGTGTTTAAACGCTTGGTCCTCATGTAGGAGAACTATTTCGGAAGGTTTAGAAGGTATTGCTTTGATAAAGTAGTTGTGGCCTTGTTGGGGGAGTTGTATTGCTGGGGGCTGGCTTTGAGGCTCCAAAAGTTCACATAAGGCCCCATCTTCCTCTCTGTGTCCTCCTGCCTGTGGACTAGATGTAAGCTGTCATTCACTGTCCAGCACCATGCTGTCCTGCATGCCTGCTGCTATGCTTCCCAGCATGATGCTTGGGGACTCACCCTCTGAAACTGTAAGCAAACCCCAATTAAATGCTTTCTTTTTGAAGTTGCCTTGGTCATGGTGTCTCGTCACAGCATTCCAACAATAATAGACTTTGGATTAAAAATAAAATCTAGCAGTGCTATTTGAATAACAGATTTACAATTTGCTGTTTGTTGAGGGCCCTGCTAGACATAGTGATTGAGGACGGGGGTGGAGGGGTGTGGGAATCTGAATGGGAGACTACGGGAAGGCATAAATGGTGGCTGCCACAAAGTATCAACTCTGGACATCATTTCTTGGATTTACAATGCTTGGTTTCCTATGAACTTTGTTATTGAATTTGATCTCCTAAGACTAGTAAAAATTAACCTTATTTCTTTTTCCTATTTTAAAGCATCAAATACATCTCCCAAATTTGCACAATGTGGAATACTGATATGAAAATGGTATCATATTATGTCTATTTGATGGACATATCTTTAACCAGCTAACCTGTACAGTGGCCATCTAAAATATCTATCCTGTAAAGTGGAAATATATGTATATATATATTCTATTATATACTTCATAAACGTGATAGTATCTAAAGAAAATAAAGGTCTCTTGAATGCCTGCCTCATGCATTTCTAGATTGACTTACCTTTTGCCCTGCTTCCACTGATGAGTCAAACTCAGTTTTGGGAAGTCTTTCATGCACCACCCTTGCTAGCTTGGAATCTGCATGTAGAGTGTGACAATGCTTTACCAATTACCCAAGCAAACTCAGATTTTCAAGCTCACTTCACATTTCCAAGCTCACTTCACAGTTCCTGGATCACAGTCCACATGAGAGAGTCTTTGTGTCAGGAAAACTGGGGAACATTTATTTCGAGATTGAAAAAGACAAAGAAATAGATGAAGAGATTTTCTTCTCAATCTCTATATAGTTAATGAAACTTTCTGGGAGACAGATGCTTCAGAAAAACCTATCTGAATAATTAGAATAAAATTAATATACAAATGGCATGTAGGAAGGTAGACTCACAAATTTTTCAAAATAGCCTTTGGAAATTCTAGTATCATTATTAATAATTTTCCCTTGGAAACAGAAAGTTTGTGTGATTACTTTTTGTCAGTAGGTGCTTAGAGTGTAACAGACAAAATAGCTGATAAAATATGCCATATTTTGAGACAAATTTTATGTAGACCAGACTAATCTTGCACTTCTGTTTCTCCTGCCTAAACCTGCTGTGTGCTAAGTTCATAGGATTGTGCCACCATATCTGGCAAATTAACTCTTTCATAGTTATATGATTTAATTGTACATAATACTTTTAATAGTTAGTCTTTAAATTACACCTTAAGAACTCTGTGCTGTATCTCAGCTTCATCTGCTGAACCTTTTAAAATTCACGAAGCCTTACATTATGACACATCAAATGTCACAGTCTGGCAGTTAATCTGATTGAAAGGTTACCTTTGTGGAGCACCTGCAAAGGTGTCTGAACTGAAGAGTCTCAGGATTTGATGCTAAAAGGGTGAAAAATATAAAATTAAACCATGGATTTGAAGACAGCTGTGCCATAAACAAATTTGGGGCATTCTTGGTATATTAAGAATTTCTAGCATTTTTTTTTCACATGGTGTCACTAAAGCAAACATAGCAAATGCTGACTTGTTTCTACCAATTAGGGTGATTTTAGATTCACATCTTTCTATATTATTTTATAAGACTAAACATTTTTCAAAATTATGTGTTAATACAGAACTTAAGTATTATTTCTCTACTAAGCTAAGGGCTTTTTGAAGGATGTGAAAGGCTGTAACTTCTTAATTAGATATGTGTAAATAATCTTTGATGTACAGAAATGTTTAAATATTAGTCTTGTCTTACTGTACAGAATGTCTATGATGGGTTCCTGTAAAGGATGTGTGCTCTGGGAATGTAATCTTTAATATTTAACTAATTCCAAATATAATTAGGAAGGACAAAGGACTGGGAATCAGTGGAAGAAATGTTCTTCCTTTTGCGTTACACACTTTTGGTTACTTCTTAGAAATGTATATAAGGGCAAGGACAAAGCAAAATTAACACTTAGGAGCTGGATGCATCTTCTCTGATTGCACTGGGGATGGTTGCCCTTTGTCACTTTAATTCATGGTCAGTGACTGGCAACGGTAGGTAGGTCTGCATTGCTGATGCTCTTTGTAGCGGCTTGTTCCTTCAGTATCACAGAAGCTAGGGAGGGCTGCCAAAAATATGGTGTCTTCTAGACATCAAAGCACCTTTGCACTACCAAACTCACAGCAATGGGGATCACCTTCATAAGCCTGCAGAAGATGAAGCCAATCAAAGTCCCAATGGATCATGGCAACCCCTGATCTAGCTGAGGACCTACTGACAGTCGATATCTGCTAGAGGGCAGAGTCAAGTTTCTTCAGAGCTGTGGCCCTGGTGGATTTTTATGCCTCAATGCACAACCTGGGTAGCACTATGAGGATGTGACTATGGGGAGGGGAGTGCGATAGGTAGGGGTCTTGGGAGGAGGTGGAGAATAGTCGAGGTGAATAGGATCAAACTACATTATATATTTGCATGCAGTTCTCACAGAATAAAAGCAAGTACTTAAAAGTTACATTCTGATGATCAAAACTTGGGCATAGAATCAAGAATGTATTCCAGATGCCTCTCAATGGCTGCTTCTCACAGAAGTGATGCATGCCCATCACATGGCAGAGGCTTGCTGTCACTGAGAAATGTACTTACAGTATTCAGGAGACTTGTTTTACAAATACAGATAGCACAGTGCTTTTCAGGGAGCTATTTAGCACATAGTAGTACATGGTATCACTCCATAATAAAGCTGCTTATCTTTGTGTGTAAGAAGCCATGCAGTAAATCCTCACATAAACATGGGTTATGTATTTGGAGATGGGGTATTTGATTCACCTCTTCAAACAGAACTTACTACTGAAAGGGAGTGACAGACACAGGCAAACACAAGGTCTTTGGCTCAATTACATGGGCAAAGAGATAGCTGTTTGTGTGGGGAGGACTATGAGAGCCACTGTGTAATTTTGTGTTTTAACTTCTGTATTCATATAATATTACTTGAATCAGGAATCTAAAACCTGAATTCTCTGCCTCAGGACTCTATGACATTGAGTAGGTAAGTTTCTTGGCATTCTGATATTTGTACATGGCTGGGAGTTAATGCAAAGGAAAAACATTTCTGAGAAAACACACAAATTAAAGGAGCTTTACAGGATTTTGTCCATCACAGAAATAGGGTCTGTCTCAGGCCCAGGTTGTAAGTCAGCCACTTATATAAACACTATTTCAGCAACCTGGTTCTCCCTAGTTTTCTCCACAGCCAAGATACCATTGGCCTGTAATCCTTTTCCCTAAGTTTATTCAACACGAAATGTTTCTTGTATGTGATTGCAGGCCCCTCCCTCCCTCTTTCCTTCCTTGCTTCCGTCCTTCCTTCCTTCCTTCCTTCCTTCCTTCCTTCCTTCCTTCCTTCCTTCCTT
>OU015745.1:37753637-37775582 GCA_907169655.1 Acomys percivali
TCTCTCTCTCTCTCTCTCTCTCTCTCTCTCTCTCTCTCTCTCTCTCTCTCTCTCTCTCTTTCTCCAGATTTCTTAGGGCCAAAGACCAATCCAATAGGCCAAATTGAGAAAAAAAATACAGGAACACATTTTCTATGGGTGCATAATTTGAAAACAGAGTTGGAAATAATCCTTTCAGTTTTATAAGTAACTTGCTATTAGATAACTCTCATATAATGTGAATAACCGCTTAGCTATTTTTCTTCTTTTTAAGTTTGTAACTGGCATAGATATTTGACTGATAATACCCTTGATAATTCTTAATTACTACACTGTTTTGGCAAGAATCAAGTTTAGGAAAGCATGAGTTAGAAAGTGAAAGGCTTATGTGATTCATATTCACTGTTTTTCCCAGTATTTTACTATGTAACTTTCACAATCACAGTTAGATACTATAAGTTATATGTTCTTAAGTACAATATGCTATTTTTTTTGTAGTTTCTTTGTTTTTCTTGACAGGGTTTCTCTGTGTAGCCTTGTGTGTCCCTGATACACTTTGTAGACCAGACAGGCCTTGAGCTCACAGAAATCTGCCTGCCTCTGCCTCCCAGACCAGGCATGTGCCACCATTCCTGGCTGCTGATATTTTTATAGGTAAAAATGAAACCACACTTGATTAATAACACATGTGCTAGAGGAATGATATGGTGGTGAAAATAATGTTTGGAATCCTGAACTTGAATTTAAGTGAGTAAGATTTGACATCTAAGAAGCCTCACATTTGACCATGTCCCCTGGAGGGGGAGACCTGGTGGCACTCAGAGGAAGGACAGCAGGTTACCAAGAAGAGACTTGATACCCTATGAGCATATACAGGGGGAGGTAATCCACCTCAGGAACAGTCATAGGGGAGGGGAATAAGGGGAAACTGGGAGGGAGGGAAGAATTGGAGGATACAAGGGATGGAGTAACCATTGAAATGTAACAAGGATAAATTAATTAAAAAAAAAAAAGAAAATTAAAAAAAAAGAAGCCACTTTGTTTTTGGTTTTGTTTGGCTTTTATTAAATTTATTTATTTATTCACTTTACATCCCAATTGCAGCCTCCCCCTGTTGTCTTCCCGGTCCTACCCTTCTCTTCTTCTCAGAAAAGGAAGGCCTCCCACCAAACCACACCACAACACTGAATCACACCAGGACTAAGCACATCCTCTTCTACTGAGGCCAAACAAGGAAGCCTATCTAGGAGAAAGTGATGCAAAAGCAGGCAACAATGTAAATGTCAGAGACAGCCCCTGCTCCACTTGCTAGGGTACCCAACACAAAGACTAAGTTACCCATCAGCTACATACGTGTCATGGGGCCTAGGTCCAGTCTATGCATGTTCTTTGCTTGGGGCTTCATTGTATGTGAGATACCTGGGTCCAGGTTAGTTCACTCTAATGGTCTTAAGAAGCCACTTTGACTCAACGTCCTTCTCTATAAAATGGTGATAAGCAAAGCATCTTTTTTTTTTCTTCTCCAAGCACTTACTTTGAAAATTGCCCGAAGTAATCCTGATACCTCCCTAAGAATGATGAATAAAAGAACAGGATATGGCAATAAACTTCTGCTGACATTAGGCTCACATAGTTAGTATCTGAAAGTCATTAATATTGCTTTCTCAGGTTTTGCAAAGAATGTTTAGAACATGTTTTACTATGAAGGCATTCTGCAGAACCACACGAGGAATAGAATTTGAGAATGGAGTGGGTCTAAACTATGCAGATTATGCTACCGTAGGTTTAATGAGAATGTTCTCCTCCAAACAAAGTAAGTAACAAAATAAACAAAATCAACACACAAAAAGAACTTGCAAGGAAGTTACAAAACAAAATAACAATTCACCTATAGGTTCTTATCTCTAGAAATTTCTCAGATTTTGTTATTGTCTGTCTTAGTTAGGGGAATTACCCTTGTGGTTAAAATGCATGACCAAAAAGCAAGTAGAGGAGGAAAGTGCTTATTTGGCTTAAGCTTCCATATCACTCTTCATCACTGAAGGAGGGCAGGACTGGAACTCAAACAGGCAAGAACCTGGAAGCAAGAGATGATGCAGAGGCCATGGAGGAGTGCTGCTTACTGACTTGCTTCTCATGGCTTGCTCAGTCTACTTTCTTATAGACCCCAGGACCACAGCCCAAGGATGGGACCACCTGCAATGGACTGTCTTTCCCCATTAATCACTAATTGAGAAAATGCCTTACAGCTGGATATCTTGGAGGTATTTTCTCAATTGAGACACCTTTCTCTCTGATGATTCCAGCTTGTGTCAAGTTGGCATAAATGCAACCAATACAATGTCCTGGTTTGTTTACTGTTTATTTTGATAGACTACTCTGACCAAAAATAACTAAGGTGAGAAGAGATATTTTGGCTACAGCACATAGCTACAGTTTACAGTCCATTATGAAGTAGTTAAAGCAGGAAATGAAGGCAAGAACCCTGAGATGAGAACCCAAGCATGGGACATGGAGGACCAGTTCTTACTGGCTTGCTCTTCATGGCTTGCTCAACCTGCTTTCTTACACAACCAAGATCAATCATCCAGCTGTGTCATAGTCCACAGTAGGCTGAGCTCTCCTACATCAGTTATTAATCAAGAAAATGCCTCACAGTTATGCCTACAGGCCAAGGTGATGGGGGCCATTCCTCAATTGATGATCCTGCTTCCAAGATGCCTTATTTTATTTTAAGTGGTGAAAAAAATGAACAAAACAGTTACATTGTGATTTCACAGTTATAAGTAGAAAATGAGATAGACTGATTTAATAGGTGACTGAACAGTTCTAGCTGTATGTCCAAGTAAATCATAGTAGAACAAAATTAAATGTTACATTAAAAAATGATTACTTGTCCATAATTTTACTGTGACACCAGAATTAGGCAGTATCAAACCAAATATGTGTTATGTGGACAAAGCACCTACATTAACTCTTGAGGAGGGAGGCTCTTCTCTTGTTTAGTTGACACATGCATTCATATGGAAAACCCCATGCTGGTGTTCCACCTATTCAAGTGCTGTCATCTCTAGATTCATCTCTTGTAAAAGCCAATATGTCACTATTCTCTGTGTATCATTAGACACTGATTGGAGTGTTGACTCAAAAGTCAGGTCAGAAAGTCATTGCAAAAAAAAAAATGCAACAACCATTACTGGGACAAAATGATACTAAACATCAAAGAAAAAAGATTTTGGATGAAAATTTAAAAGTGGCATGCAAAATGTTTAACTGTGCCACTAACCCAAGCTCATAGGAAAGCGATTCAGGGTCTGTTGTGAGCTCATTTGTGGAAGGGCCTCTGTCTACTGTAAGGTGGCTAGCACATCTAACCATGAAAGGAAGGGCTATTCTAAGCTTAAGCACAGGATTTCCTAGTTTCTGAGATGCCATGAATGAATGATGATTGTATCTCTAAGAAAGTTAGTTCAGTTTTCATTCCTTTCTCACTTTTTTAATGGATGCTGAAAACATCATAGCTTCAAAAAATGTTATTGCCACTGTGTGTGCCTAAACGATTTGCAGCATCAAGGGCAATCTACACTAATTTACTAAATTTTATTATGTATTAGACCTGGAAGACAAGTTCAGTCTTAAATCACCCTTGACTCATTATTTAGATTTGTTGGTGCTACATAGAAGAGGGTAAAGCAATTTAAGATAAAGGATGAAGCAGAGAAAAAGCATGAGGTTAGAGTTGAGTTGACATTGATTCTGTAAGAAAGAAGGTAGGCACAAGGTTAGGGATATATACTGTTCATAGTAGTTACTAAGGTGGAAGTGGTTCTTTAAGAAAGGTAAAATGAGTGTCCCATCTCATTAATTATGATTGACTTTTTAAAAAAAATGTACGTAACTTATTACATGTCACTCATTATGCTCTGTGATGAAAGAACACACAGGGTAGGGTCATGAGCCAAAGATTCCCATCATGTAGAAAGGCAGACGCTCACAAGCTCCTATTACCACCATATGGTACAATACAAGGAGGCACAGATGTCCTGAAAACACTTAGCTGAACCCTGGATTGCTATGTACAAAAGATAACAGAGCAGGTGAGCTGAGCCTTAAACTGTGTGTAGGTGCTAATCCAGCAGCTCTTGCATGGTTTTCTGAGCATATGAGGCTGAAGAAAAGCTACGTAGATGTAGCTATGGGTGAACCACTCAAAAACTGTAAGTGGTACAATATCATTTCAGAAAATAATTGCGAGGTGATTAGAGAGGGTACCACAGAGCTCTGTGATTTTATGTTTTATGAGAATCTACTACAATAATTGAGATAGTCTATATTTATCCTATTATACAGCCATACATAGCACTAGACACAGGTGGCTACCAAGATGTTAGTCTACATATCTATATTCATACACAAAGATACATATGTATATATTCATACTGTTGCTTGTGAGTCTGGCCTAGTATATTAAATATTTATTTAAATGTAAACTTTCTATTTTGAAATTCATATTAATCTATTTTAAACACATATGTGTGTTCATGTACATGTGATAATAAAAATCATAGAAGCCCATGTTATCAGTGCTCAAAGGTCAAAGATAAGTTGATATAATTCTGCTATTAGTTATGATTAATATTTCATTTTGAACATCTAATATAAATATCTATTTTGGAGGTGAAGGTGGCATGGTAGAATTTTTGTTATTTACAGATTCGACCAGCAGGACACAGAGAATATATTTGATGAGTAGACATGTCATGAGGATCAGAGGTAGATTTTAATGCCACTGCTATTACAAGGAGGAGAAAAACAGGAATAATGGTTTATTTGAAATCTCTTTATGAAGTTTCGTACTTCTTTGGAAAAAGAGGACATTATGACTTAGAGGTTCTGTGATCAGGTAGTTTATATGTGCCAGTAGCACAAGCCAACACAGAGGTGAGATTGCTAAAGTTTGAAAGGCTTTCAGACCAGTAACTCTGCCAGCTGGGACAGACGCTCAACAACGCTCCTCCAGAATGAGGCTTAAGAAGTCCCAACACACCGGCATCTGCTGTTTCCTCTGACACAGAATCGCTGCCATTTTCTAGTCAAAATATTATTTCCCATGGAGGAATGCCATTCTTTGATTGCATGGTGCACGTTCTCAAAACTAACACAGAGGGAAGTAAAGCTGAGGATGACTTCTCGTGATTTTAATTTTAATTAAATGTATTTAATGAACTTATTTTTAAATTTTTGTCAAATTTCAGTGGCAAATTTCAGTTTCATTATGCAATAATGCATTTGCTGTTAGTTATTACTATGTTTAGGTTTGTTGTCGTGGGGGGGGGTCGGCTTTCTTTTTAGTCTAGGATGACCTAGAACAGGTGACAATGGCTCTGTGGCTGTCATCATCATCATTGCAGGCTGATACCAAGCTCTGCATAAGATCCAATATGTCCTACTCCTGATTTTCAAATAAGCTAGATTTGCAAATGATTAAAATGCATCTAAACATTTAACGTGCGCAGTTTAATCCAAATGGATGAGGGTGGGATGCGGGTCTAGTTGTCTAACTCATATGTCAGATCCACGGCTGAGAGTCGGGAGCACTCATTGTGTTAGTTTGTTTGCTTGCCACAGCAAACATGTGAAAGAAGCAACATAAGGGAAGAAAACTGGGTTTGATTCAAGTCATGATGCTGTCCATGTCTCGTGTCAGGGATGGTGTGACAGCAAGTGACTGTCATGGCAGGAGCTTGTGACATCTGGGTAGATTGAGAGGCAGAAGAGACAAAATGACACAAGTGCTTATAAGACTTCCTGCTGCTAAATGTTACCTTCACATTCAAGGAAGTCCTTCTCCACTCATAAATGCTCTCTAGAATCACTCTCACAGACATAATCAGAAATATGCCTCCTTAATTCCTGGCCAAGGCGTTTCTAATGCCAACCGGTTCACCATCATAATTAGCTGTCATTTACGGAAGCATTCTGGGACCTCTGCATTAAACAAGGAACACATATAGGCGGCCTGGCATAGTGCTTCAGGAACGCAGAGTTTGAAACCTACTAATCCGTAAAGATCACTCTGTGTACATCCTTTCTGACACTTTGGGAGATAGCAGGTGTAGGGAAACCATCACCAGTTTAAATGATCCAATATAACCTTAACTAGGCTAGAAATAAAGGGGTATTTCTTTTGGTCTTCGGGCAAAGAAACCATAATCATACAAGTCCCAGTGCTAACAGAGTAATTTGTCTTGTAAGATGATGTGACTCAGGAAGAGAATATTCCTGGAAAGCAGTTGGTGACAGGTGGACAATGAGAACTTGCCTCTCTGTGATCAACTCACAACTGGTTTGGTGATATTTTTCTTCCTTTTCATAGGGAAATGTTTCTATGTGCTGATCTATTGGGGGATGACTCCCCAGCAATCTTGGTAAAATGCATTTGCTGGCTGACTACTGGTTTTAATTGACTGATGTTTCTGTGGTGGAAATCACGGCTGCACTCGGATCTAAGTGATGTACTGCTGGCAGGGATTGTACAGAGGCCAAGAAGTGAATGGGCCATGGAGAGATGCCTTTTAGTCCAGGCATTGCTCCATTCTTCCTGGGCAGGCAGCAGGCTCACAGGTGAAGAAACAAAGAAAACATCTGGCTGCCGCAGCTGCCTTTGATATTTATTTTGTAGTTGGCAAATTCCAAATATAGTGAAAGATTAACATCTTTGCCAGTGTCTTCTCTCTGTTACTACTTGGCAGGCCCCGGGTGCATTCACGGCATGTCTTTTTTTGAATGTTACATGCAGTGTCCACTTGCTGCTTCACTTAAAAAGAGTTTATTATCACCTTGTATCGGAAGAGATGGATTCAAGACCAGCAGTAAAACATTGGCTTTTCTGTCATTCTGAGGACAATAAATAGGATATTTTACCTCCCCAAGTCTCACCAAGTGCATTTATAATTTGCAGCATAATTACAGTAGCAACTCCATTGAGTATCTTTAGAATAACATTAAGGGAGTAAGGGGAAAATGGGAGGGAGGGAAGAATGGGAGGATACAAGGGATGGGATAACCATTGAGATGTAACAAGAATAAATTAATAAAAAAATTATTTTGAAAAAAAGAATAACATTAAGGGGTTGGAAATATTGCTCTTCCAGAAGACTTAGCTCAGTTCCTGGCACTCATGTTGGCAGTTTGTGATTGGCTATAATTCTAAGCCTCGAGGATCTGATGCTCTCTTCTGGCCTCTGAGAGACCCTACCCATGTGTCGTATACACACAGAACTACACACATAGACACATGAATAAAAACAAAATAAGTCTTAAAGATAATAGTATTTGGTAATATGTGCAATATTACTTGCACATGTTAAGGGCTCACAAAACAGAAGAGAATTATGGTAATTACAATAATAATACCAATTATTTTGTATAATAATTATTAAATGTTTCAATTTGGCAGGCTTCTGGAAATATCCATTTCATTGTAGCATGACTTAGGGTTTGCCATTTCTTTGTGTCACATTCTACATAGAGAAAAATATGACAGAATTGGCTATAAAAAGGCCACACTGCTATTTTTTTCCTAGTGCCTTATTATGAAAAACGGCAAGTTCCACAGGTTTTAATTTCACACTGAACAATCATATAGCAACAAAGGGTCTGTCTTGTGAACTGTGAGGCATTTTAACAGGTACCAGAATTGGGAGTTTCAGCAAGAGTAAGTTGTGCAGCTTGAAGAAGTCATTAGCAAACCTGCCTTGGACAGCGCAGGTTGAGAAGTGCAGTGGAGAGTCCGGCATTGGCGCACACACTGAGGGCTATGCAATACTGAAGCCAGGTGCCCAGAAGGCTTTACCTAATGCCACAACTGGAAGAGGAACTCAAGGATTTATGGTGTGGTATGGAGAGGAGTCAATTACTTACATACACTAGAATAATGCGCAGAGTACTTATCTTAGCAAATGACCCAGAGACAACTGCAGTCACTTTCAAGAACTGAAAACACAGTCTGTCTTGTTTTTGTATGTGGTATATTTGCCACAAGGTTCTCAACATATATAGTGCCACTTCCTATGTCAAGTGACCAAGCCACTCAATTATTAACCGTTCTATTCTGCTTGCTTTTTCCTTTCTTCTGAGATAGACTGACATTTTCACACACCTGAGATTACATCATCCCTGCTCCTCTCTCACATTCTTGCTCCCGTCACCCATTCACCAATACCTATGTATAAATTGTAATCCAGATACATACCCATACACCACACATAATGGTTAATTTCTTGTTTGTTTTTGTTGTTCTAAAATAAACACTAAGTATGAAAATGAAGGGTAGCAAAGACCTGGCTTGTAAGGAAACCTCAGCACAAACAAGTGTGATTGCTGCTCCTCAAAGAGCGATCTGAGCCCCAGGTTATCTGCAAGCAATTCCACACAGGTTTCCTAAAATAATTGCTCATGCAGATCAAAAGCTCACTCTATCTCACTGACTTTGCCT
Organism: Acomys percivali; assembly: GCA_907169655.1. Lineage (NCBI taxonomy): Eukaryota > Metazoa > Chordata > Mammalia > Rodentia > Muridae > Acomys > Acomys percivali. The sequence goes on from OU015745.1 coordinate 37,762,114, forward strand.
GGCATACTTCCTTCTCCATTTCCTCCCTGTTTACTCTGACAAGTATCTACTGGTGCTGCTCTCAATTATTTAAAGGTTGTGCATTGTTTTCAATATAGCAGATTATCATTTTGGGGGCTGTCGCAGATGGTCTGCTAGATGAAAATATCGCAAATTTCTAACACAAACAAAGAACAGTGAGTTATGCCTCCTCATTTATGTAATTGATTTCATATTCTCTGTCAGCTCCATGACATTTTTCCCGGTCCACAAACGCTTTGCTTAGAAGTTGCTAGTGAGAGGCATGTCAGACCCTATGCATTCACAGCCATCTATTTGTTTTTTCACTGACAACTTTAAAAGGCCACATTTTAGCTCAGCTCCATGTAGAGCACCCTTCAGCTGAGTGGGCTCCTTAACATCTCTAGGATTTGTGTAGTAATTGATGTGACATTTGAAGTTCTCCACCTTAATCTTTAAATATATGACAGTAGCTTTCTCTTTGTATATTTCAACCACCATCTGAGGATAATAAGCTTTATTAGATCCCTTCCAGGGGGCTGTGAATCTGAGCTTAACACAGTCCCAATGTAACCATTGAAAGTCCATTGAGATGAGGATGAGCTGCAGACATGATTTTCTGTAGGCTGCCTCAATTATGGACTAAAATGAGACTTCTACACAAGCCCCAGAAGAGCTATCCAAACGTCCTTCGTTTTCGCTATCTCGATCTTTTTCCTTCTGTCCTCTTTTCTCCTGAGTACTAAATACACGCTGGGTATCATGGCCTCACAATCGCTGTATAGAACAATTCTATATCCATCCAGTGATCCCAAACCATTTTTCTTTCAAGCGCCTTTTATTTATTCTCCAAGATAGTGGAAGCAATATCTGAAAGGCACATGTCCTTGACCATGCTGTGATTCTCAGGGTGTCAACAAACAGCGTTATCTCCATGTCAGCTCTGAAAACACAGAAACAAAAGCTTGTTTTCTTTCTGAGAAAGAAGATGGACTCAAGGTGAGAAATGGCCACTTTGCACCCAAGACATGATCAACCTATAATTACCTGATTGGTCCTTTCTTGTGACCTTAATCTTCATTGATTTTTCTCTTGTTTTTATAAATACCATTGAAGACTGGTAGTTGTTCTAAGATAAGGACCCTGATAAGGACATGGGAGTTTCTCTTTTACCTTAAAAAAATTGATCTTCTACTTTTCAGAGCCTTCACTGAGTGTTCAGATTTGCATTTAAGTGAAAAGGAGAAGACTATCAATATTCTCTAAATTGCAAAGTTAAACTACAGCATAAGCACAGATGCCTGCAGCAAGGGGTTAACAGAAGAATAGCAGTCTCTTTCTTCCTTTCTATATATCCTGAATCCTGATTTTTATATATGAGACTAAGATAATGATAGATACAAGGTACCAGATATTATGTTACATGAGGTTTATTAAATGAGAATGGGGAGAGAAGGACAGTGGGGAGGGATACCCCCAGGTAGACAGAGACAGCAACAGGAATAGTAAGAAGAGAAAAAGGGTAGAGAGATGGGCCATGTGGATGGTTTGTCCTTTTATACGGCCCTGGCCAGGGACACATCCCCATGGGAGGAAAGCAATGACATCACAGAGTGGACTGAAGCAGGGTCCTAACACTGATGCCAGATGAAATCTAGTCTACAACATCTAGGCTCGGGCAAGAAGCAAAAACTGAATCTACGTTCTGTCGAATAAGCACATCAGTGTTGACTGGGTGGATGGCAGAACCTCTAATATCCCTCATTAAGCGGGCTCTAATTGAGACTACACTCTGGTAATCAAGTATTTATTTGTGCTCCTGAGCAACCGTCTTTAATTATTTAATTAAGTTTCAATGTACAGAATACTTAGGTTACATAGGCTTAATCATAGACAGTGTGGCATGTTGCAGCTATAAGTGAAGATTTAGGTCAGTGTAGCCAGAGAATCCATATGCATACACTCCTCTGTCATTTTTCATTCCATCTCTTTGCTTTAAATACTTTTCCACAATTTATTGCAGAGTAGTTAATAAAAGCACTCTACATCTACACATTTAAAAATAAATATTGTAAGAAAACTCCTCAAGAGTATTCTACCGTTACCTTAGGCAACGCCCTTACCCTAGAAGCAATCACTAGAACCAAGATGATAGGGTGCATAGTATGCTTTAGGCTGGACTCCTCTGCAATGCACTGAAGGATCAGACCCAACCAGGACTCTATGGGTGAGACAAAATGCTTTCAGTGAATGTAAATACATTTGTTACCTGCTCTGATATTAGTTGCTCTGATAAAATGCGACCAAAGCAACTGACAGGGAAAAAAAAACAGTTTATTTGGGCTTATAGTTCCAGAGGAATAAGAGTCCATCATGGCACCAAGTGTCTGGTATGACATCAGAAGGGAGAAGCAGAGAGATGGCATCTCAACCACAAACATGAAGCAGACAGAATGACCTGCAAGTGCAAGGTGGCTTTAAACTCTCAAAGGTTGACCCAGTGACATAGTTACTCCAGCAAGACTGCATCTCCCCATATTCTCTCTGAATAGTGTCACTAACTGGCAGACAAGTGTTCAATTGCTTGAGCCTGTTTGAAACAATTCTGATTTAAACCACCATCATTAGTGAGTGGAATATACACTTTCAAATTTCACTTGAGGGGGAAGTAGTTTGGTCCACGCAGATCAGAGTCACTCATATCCCACTTTTAGCAAGGAATCGCTGACCTCCATAAGAAGCAGGGCAACTTCAGAAGCATCGTTAAACCACCAAAGATCAGATGATAACAGATGGGGCCATAAGCAGACCACATGATAAAAGGAATACAGGAAAGGAGTAATGAGAGTCAGATTCTTGCTCTTGGGATTTCTTTTTCATCTTCTGACACAGAAGTCAAACCTGAAACATTTGTGCTATTATTTACTATTCTTTGAGACAAGTGCAATAAAAAAGATGAGTGCAAAATGATCTCTGCATGCCCTTAAAGATAACTTAGAAAATCATAAATCCCATTAGGGAACTCGTATTGGAGTTCAGGAGAATTAAAGAGAAAAGCATTTTGGTGGTAGAGTCTCAGGCAACAGAGTCAAAGAAAGCTTCAAAGAAATTTGAGTTTCAGTGGCCCCAGTATGATTTATGTTTTAAGGAATAAGTAGTCAAGATGAAGGTAGCAAATTAACTTTGAGTTAATCATGAGCCCAGTAGGAGACCCATGTATAAGGTGTTAGGAATTGTGTTTTATACAAGTCAAGAGCACATATGAAGGCATAAAAAAAACTGAAACACAAAATGACTGCTAGTAACTCCCTATAAAAGGTATATGGTGGTTTGAATAAGAATGGCTGCCATAGGCTCATGGATTTGAGGGTTTAATCATCAGGGAGTATCACTATTTGAGGAAGATTTGAAAGATTAGGATGTATGGCTTTGTTGAAGGAAGTATTACTGAAGGTGAGCTTTGAGGCTTCCAAAGGCCACACCAGGCAGAGTGCGTCTTTCTGTTACCTACAGGATGAAGCTGTCACCTATCTTTCCTGTACCAGCCTGCATGCTGCTATGTTTACTGCCATGATAACGCAGTAAACCTTTGAAATTGCAAGTAAGCCTCCAGTTAAATGCTTTCTCTTATAATGGTTGCCTTGGTCATGGTGTCTATTCACAGCAATAGAACTGAGATGAAGTCAAGGTACATCCTTTATTCTGAAGACTGCTCCTGAAAGGCAGAATGGTGACATCAAGTCTCTAAGACCCTTCTATGAGCAGAATATGTGTGTTAGAGAAGGAGATGCTACCAGTCTATGTTAGTCACAAACATTGGTGAAAAGCGAGTATAGGATAAAGAAAGGGTAGATGGAGACTTGACCATTTTGTCTATGTTAACAGAGGTCTGAGTCCATCGGTTAAAAAGCAGTGCAGCCATGATAGTTCTTGCAGGATATGAGAGTAATTATACTATTTGGGCACTAGTCAGCAGTCTTAGTATTCATACTTTAGAATTAACTTGGTGAGGCCTTGAAGAAATTATTTATCTAAGGTCAAGGCCACGTAAGTACTCTTAAATGTGGCTTCCATACCAAAGGTGAGAGCCACTACATCAAAGTAGTGACTTCAATGAAATAACTTCATGAAGCATTGCAAGTCACTTTCCCCTATGACTGGATGCAGTATGTACAAGAAAGTACTAGAAGGCTAAACAAAGCCGTCTTTTGCATTACTTTGCAATAGAGATAGTACAGGGTGCTGGGAATTGAACCTTGGTTCCTTAGAAGAGTAGTCAATGCTATTAACCTCTAGACCATCTCAACAACCCATGAAACTCTATTAAATAGTATTTTTCATGTGCAGTGTATCAGTGGTGAATACACACTGGTGCATTTAATGTGCATTAGACACTCCTTACAATGTTGCACATGTATAGCTTTCAGTAACTCTCACAGTGGTCCACGAAATCAACATTATCACTTTTTCTTTTCTTTTTTTTTTTTTAATTTATTTATTTATTTTTTATTTTTTTAATTTATTTTTTTAATTAATTTATTCTTGTTACATTTCTATGGTTATCCCATCCCTTGTATCCTCCCATTCTCCCCTCCCTCCCATTTTCCCCTTATTCCCCTCCCCTATGACTGTTCCTCAGAGGGATTACCTCCCTCTGTATATGCTCATAGGGTATCAAGTCTCTTCTCAGTGACCTGCTGTCCTTCCTCTGAGTGCCACTAGGTCTCCCCCGCCAGGGGACATAGTCAGATGTGAGGCACCAGAGTACTTGAGAAAGTCAAATCCCTCTCTCCAGAATCCAAGAGACGGAAAAACATTATCACTTTTTCAAGACAAAAAACCAGAGTAGATGTTAACTTCCCTAGATCACACAGTGATAAGTTTGAAAGCTAGATAATGTCCCTTCCGGCCCCTTGCTTTACATATGACACTGTATTTTAAAGACTCTGTTCGTGTTCACACACCACGCCAGCTCATTTTCATTTGAATGAAGATACAGCATAGAGCAGAACACCTTTTGTGCAGCAGCCAGTTTCCTCTTCCTGGAATGATGCCTTTCACTTTAGTAACTTTAGAGGGTCATGCACTCAGAATCTATATCAATATTAGCAGGAATGTGTAAAGGATAATAAATCTGTCTCTCATACGCATATATCACAAAAAAAGCCAGCATGCAATGGCAATCTCATAAAAACATTATTAGAAGATAAAATAGCACCATGAAGTCAAGTGGGATTAATGGATTGGCTATAAATCTATGAGAGTGGAATAAACAGAATATGGACTTAATATTACTTAGAATTTGGAATTTTCCTACATAGAACTAGAGTCCCTCTTCAAAATTCACATTGATCGTATATACAGTGACTTCTCCAATTCTTTGAAATACGGACAGCAGAGCAGGTAATGAAGAAAGATTTGCACTTATAATCATGGTAAATAAAGACAGGAAATGATATGAGCCACCGACTTAATGACTGGCTCACTGTAACTTCAGCATTCATCCAGTGTTCTCAGAGAAGGAGGGTGTTAGGCCTGGGTTAGCCATAGATGCTAGCTACGCTGGCTTTCTTTTAAAGGTCAACTGTGGCTTCCTTAAAACATCATGTTTATGCCTTCTTACAACTACTTCTGTTATAGAGAACTAGGTCATTAGTGGAACTGGAGACAACCCACAGCTGCTCTATGATGCAATGTCAGATACAAGTCAGGCATCTAGTCCCATATTCTTCTAAGATCAAAGCATGTTTAACAGCAAAAATAGTCAAGATCAAAGAGTGAGTAGTTTAATAAAAGTAGATTTGGAAATGCTTCACAATATGTGCTATGCATGTGGAGCCCAATGTCACATAACTATGCCTTGTTAAAGCACATTTTAAACTCTTTTGAAGTGATTATTTACAGTCTTTTAAACTCTTATTATTTACAGTGAGAAATAAACTCCTCAAGGACATTGGAGTTACAATTACTTTTATATTCACAGATATAAATGTAACACATCAAAATACCTCACTCAAATGATGAGTTCAAATATATTAAGTTAAAAATGTTTGGATTAGCAGTTTTTCTTTTTTTCCAGGTAAAAAATAAGGGAAATTTTCATATATATGTGAAAAGGGGAAAATGGAGGAATAATTTAACTGAGAAGAAGAAAGAGAGCTCAATACAGATGGAAAAGGAAGGAGGAAAGATAACACAATGGAAATTTGAAAAATCCATAAGGAATTATATTTTATAATTACCTATAATTACATATAATACCTATAAGTTTATATATATTCATATGCATATATGTATCCAAAACCAAGTGCTCAGCCTTAAATAATCTCCCCACCCACACATACACACACAAACACACCACTAAAAATCTGAGCATGTTGGATTTATATACTTACTTAAAACTAACTATTAAAGAAAAAAACATTAATAACAAGAAAGGATTATGGGAGAGAACATGGCAATGGTTGAAAGAAGGAAAAGAAGCAGGGGATGATGTGATTATGTTTAAATAAAAAAATGAAATTTTCAAATAAAATAATGAAATAAAGTGCAATTTCAGGTTTAAGCATCTCTAAATTCATATCTTAGGTATATTAGGTACAAACTATCTTATAAAATAATAACTTGTGAGGAAGTATTTGAGTGTCTTGTTAAATGAGGACAGTTCATCAGGAATGGAATCTATAAAGCAGTATTTACTGGAATATTCATAATAAGAAACTGAACTTTTTAAGTTCATATTTTAATATCTTTACAGGGGTAAAACATTGCAGGTGATATTCACATGTATTTAATTCACCAGGCATACACAATGTACATCAGTAGGAGAATATTTTATATACTTCCTCCAACTCCTTCCTGGTACTGGTGCTAGCCAAGTGCATCTCTGCTGAGCGACTTTATAGCATTTCTACTCTAATTAGACTCTATCAATTTCCTCCCACAGTGAAATGACCTTGAGACAGAAAGCTGTTTTGTTGCTAGCATAAAAAATGCTTTTTTTTTTTTTTTTTTTTTTTTGGAGATTTCAAGCTCTTTTTGATTTCTTAGACCAGTCATTTTAGAGCAAGGACAAGCTTTAAAATGTTCTTCAGGGTGCATACAGTATAAACAAGCATACATATCTACCCTTCTCTTTAAAAAAAATTAGAAATTCCGAGAAAAACATTGGGCTTTGGATTTGAACACTGGAAATTTTTGAGAGGGAGCCAGAAGGTAGTCATTATTTTGTCTGTTCTGAGGGACTTAATCTAAACTCTCCCAAAACTGTAATCATAAATAAGAATCAGACATACAGAAATTGTTTCTTCAATATGAAATCTACATTTAAAAACAAGAGTGTGACAGTTTGTTCTGAGACTCAGACTTGAAAGATGTAGATAAATTGATTCTAAATTCTTCATAAGAAATGTTAATTCTAGGTAAAGTACATTTATTTAATAAAAATTTGGCATAGTGCTTTACTGTTAGAATCCTGTAAGTTTTAAATTCTCTGAGTCTGAAAATGTGAGATGCCCACCTCTCTGCCAAACATACCCAAGACAGGTTGTGCTCAAGGAAGAAAATGGGAGCACCCAAGGTTATCTGTTCTAAGTGCATAACATCTTCTGTTCCATTGATGATTAAGAGGGTAAAACTAAAATCTGATGGATTCATTCATACAAAATATGAAGTTATTATTTATCAACTTCTAAAAATATACCTGGTGAAAATGCATATTCATTATATAGTTCATGGATCGGAGAAATCATTCTTTTAAAAAGGAACATCACTATCTTGTAAGAAAAGACAAGGTCTTTATCCTCCTCTCAGGACATGTTAAGATTTGAACTTACAGTCCAAGCTTGCATTTGTTATACTCAGACATTCAGAAAGAGATATTAGTATGGCATGAACTGGGGCCCTAAATTTTGGTAAAAATATATAGGAATACATTTGATCTTTGCTTTCACTTAGAAATTCCTAAAGACATGAATAGCTATAAAGCCAAGCACACTATCAGGATATAAGAAGAAGTTGTGTGCCTGTAGACTACATGAGGATATTCTGTTACAAGAGACACCAGGAAGTACAGAGATGTTATACATGCATTCAATAATTTTAATTCAAGGGTTAATTTTGGTGGCCCTGTAAAAGTTAAATGGGTGGCAAGACACAGGAATAATACTTGTGGTGAGTAGCTCAGAGTCACCCTAAGACATAAAGGCAAAAGATCATGTTAGAATGGAGGCTTAGCCCTCTAGACAGTATTCGCTGCCCTCTTTATGAAGTCCATTTCAGTAAATGGAATCTAGAAAAGTTGGATGTTGCCAGAAAAACCTCCACAAGCGCTATATCTGCAGAAGACATCACTTTAAATCAAAACAGTCTAAACGGAGGTAGTAAACCTTGTCCTACCTCTGTGAGTAAAAACAACATATAGTTGACAATGTCCTACTGCCCGTGCTATGTCTCCCCCACCCCACGTTTATTGGCAATATCACCACCCAAGACTCTCAAATGACATTTAATGCTAAAGAAAGTAAGCATATCTTTATATCATTAAAAAATAGAGAAGGAGACTAGTTGGGAATCTTGACAATAATTGTGAGACTTCACTTCAACTTACATGAAAACTTAATAACATTAGATGCTCTTTCAAACAAAGTATTACTCAATTTATATAGTTAAATAACTGCATTAAGTAATGGTATAAGACACATTAAAAAAGATTTTAAAATTATGACTGTTGTCTTTGGAAAAATGAAAATGAAACTTAGTTGTTAGGGATAGGTCTTTAATTTGATTTTTTTTTATTTATTCACTTTGTATCCCAATTATAGCCTCCTACTTCATTTCCTTCCTGTCCCACCTTCCCTTCCTCATGCCCCCCTCCTACCTCCCCTAGTGCTCAGAAAGGTGGAGCTCTCCTCCTCTATCATCTGACCCCAGTCTGTCAAGCCTCATCTGGACTGCCTGCATCCACTTCTTCTGTGGCCTGGCAAGGCCAGCCCACCAGGGGGAAGTGATCAAAAAGTGGACACCAAAGTCCATGTTAGATGTAGCTCCTGCTCACCATACTATGGGGTCCATAAGGAGATTATGCTGCCAATCACCTACATCTGAGTGGAGGATCTCGGTCTTCACCATGCATGGTCCTTGGTTGGTGCATTAGTCTCTGCAGTCCTATCCCATCCCCCAACACCTGACCCAAGAGGTGTTGGATCCATTGGCCTCCTTGTGGAGCTGCTGTCCTTTCCTGGTTCTTCTATCCCCGACTCTTCCATAGGACTCCCTAGGCTCCACCCAAAAGTTTGGCTCTGAATCTCAGCATTTGCTTCAATCCCTTGCTGGGTGGAGTCTTTCAGAGGACATCTATGGTAAGCTCCCATCCTGTTCCTTCTATTCAACCACTTTCAATGTCTATTTTTGTCCTTCTGAATGATAATTATGCACCCTCCCTGGAGTACTTCTTGTTACTTAGTTAATTTAGGGCTGTGTTATCCTGTTAGCATGATTATCCTCATTTATGTTGTAGTATGTGCTTATAAGTGTATATATACCATGCCTGTCTTTCTGGGTCTGAGGAGCTATCAACAGATTCACTGCAATTCCCATAAAATGCCAACATAAGTCTTTATAGACCTTGAAAGGATAATTCTCAACTTCATTTGAAAAAAAACTGGAATAGCTAAGACAATCTTGTACAATGAAAGATCTTCAGTAGGAATCTCCATCCCTGATCTCAAGCTGTACTGTAAAGCAACAGTTACAAAAATTGCATGGTAGTGGCATAGAAACAGACAGGTGGATCAATGGAATTGAATTGAAGACCCAGAAATAAACCCACACATCTATTGACATTTAATTTTTGACAAAGACGCCAAATCATACAATGGAAAAAAGATAACATCTTCAACAAACAGTGCAGGTCTAACTAGAGGACTACATGTAAAGTGCAAATATACCCTTATTTATCACCCTGCACAAAACTAATGTCTACATGGATTAAGGGCCTGAACATAAAACTAGACACACAGAATCTGTTAGAAGAAAAGCTGGTGAAGAGTAGTGGTACAGGATACAACTTCTTGAATAGAACACCAACAGATCAAGCTCTAAGATCAACAATTAATAAATGGGACCTCATGAAACTGAAAAGCTTCTGTAAGGCAAAGGACACTATAAGCAGAACAAACTGACGGCCTACAGACTGAGAAAAATATCTTAACCCACCCTATATCCAACCATAGGCTAATATCCAAAATATATAAAGAACTTAAGAAATTAAAGATCACCAAATGAAATAATCCAATTAAAAATTGGGATACAGAACTAAGCAGAGAATTCTCAATGGAGGAATATTGAGTGGCCAGGAAACACTTAAAGAAATGGTAAACCTCCTTAGACATCAGGGAAATGCAAATCAAAACAATTAAGATTCCATCTTGCACCTGTCAGAACGGCTCAGATCAGAAACTGAAGATGCATGTGGAGAATGTGCACGCCTCCATTCCTGGTGGGAGTGCAGATTTGTACAACTTTGGAAATCAGTCTGACACTTTCTCAGAAAATTAAAAATATTGCTACTGCAAGAACAAGTCATACCATTCCTGGGCACATACCCAAAAGATGTTCCCTTATACAACAAGGACATTTGCTCAACGATATTAGTAGCAGCTTTATTGGCATCAGCCAGAAGCTGGACGTAACCTAGCTGTCCCTCAATCAATGAGTGGATAAAGAAACTGTGGTAATTTACACAACAGAATACTATTTAGCTATTAAAAACAAGGAAATCATGAAATTTTCAGGCAAATGGATGGACCTATAATAGAGGTAGTCTTAATAAACTCTTAAAAATTTTTTTGAATTATTAAGTTTATTCCCTCATATTGAGTAGAACTGATTTGTGGTCTGTGATAACCATCTAAAGTGTTCCTTGTGAAGGCCATCTAGGAGCTACCATTAAAGCTGCAAGTCTCAGATAGTACAATGAAAACTGCCATATTTTTCAATCTTTCCCAAACTAAGAGATAGTGTATACTTTTACCCTGGAATTCTTAATAACAAGGAGAGTGGTACAAGAACATACTCTAGCAGGAATGGAGCATGAATTTGTTAAAATCTTGGTGTGAACACAATGTACCCCATGTAAATAATCTGGGAACTAAAAATCTAATGTCTAGTTACAGCAGACAAGGTGGTAATTTTATTTCACCTTATTTTCAATACATTGTAAATTTTGGCCTAATCCATATGAACATACATAATTTCCTACTGGCAAATTCTGAATGAAAGAGAAATTAGTATCCCCATAACAATATCCACATAATTAATATCTACATAATGCACAAGGCCATGTAGATGAGACACAGGACAATATTGAAGTGTGAAGGTGGATACTTTCTTTCAATGAGGATGGAGTTAATCTTTGTGGAAGACTCATTCTTTTCTGTGATAGAAAATAAATAACTGGAAATTCCTAAGGGCAGAAACCAAACTAACAAGGAGAGAGAAAGGACATACACATGCTTCCTTATCCACTTTGGAAAGTCTGATTCATCCCCAGGGACTTAGCTGTACCTTTGCAACTCTAACTGCATTCACTTTTCCTTTAAGATGAAAGAGTAACCTCCTAATATAAGATAGGAAAATCAAGAAAAAGAATAGAAGGCAGAGGCTGGAAATTTAGCTTAGCAGAGCACTAGAAGCTATTTTACAGGACCTGGAATTGGTTCCAAGCACTCACATGGCATCTCAATCACCTGTGAGTCCAGTCCCATAGGATCTAATACCTTTTTCTAGACTTTATTGTTGCCAGGGACAGTATACATATGTACAAACAGGCAAAATTATGTATATATATATATATATATATATATGTACACACACAGAAACACACACACACACACACACACATATATATATATATATATGGAGAGAGAGAGAGAGAGAGAGAGAGAGAGAGAGAGAGAGAGAGAGAGAAGGGAAAGAGACACTTAATTTTGTGGAAATATACACTAGTTTTCCATTCTCCACAATTACCCATGGATACTAAAATTAATCCAAATTCAAGAAGATACAAATAGTAAGAAGAAAAGACACATATAATCTCTCTCTCTCTCTCTCTCTCTCTCTCTCTCTCTCTCTCTCTCTCTCTCTCTGTGTGTGTGTGTGTATGTGTGTGTGTGCATGTGTGTGTGTGTGCGTTTGTGTGTGTGTGTTTAGGGACAGATACTCTGCTTTGTCTTTTAACACTTATATTAAATATTATTTTCTTATACACTATTAAGCAAATTAGTACAAGTACCTTTGAGTTCTAAACTAATAGTACCAAGTTTTCAGACTTTTATTTGTTTCACAATAAGAAAACTGTAATGAGAAAACATGAGCAGAGGAAAAAATGATCACATTGTGTAGAAAGAATGACTGACATAGAGAGACTATGATTTATTGTTAAGCTCTAAGCACTATGCTAGCAGATTCTCAGCTAGTTTAATTCTAGTGCCCTTATAAACTACATAAAAGCCAATCCCTTGTCACTCTGAAGACTCCTGGGTGGTTCTGCTCCATCAGTCTATCCTTATAGCCACATGCTCACCACCATCTTGCCTTATGGCAGTTCCTTTCTCTTTGGCTTCTTCTCCTTCTGCTACATCTTCTGCTGTTCTTCTATCATCCCCTCGACCTTTCTCTCTTAAACCCAAGCCCTGGCACATAAAGTTCTACACTGTCATAGTCTTCAGTATCTTTATTTAGCAAACCAAGGATAACTGAGGAATATTCCCTATCATCATGTGGTTATAGGTCAGTAAGCAGATCTCAAGGCACTGAAATCAGCATTTGAAAACACAGGTGGACCTTCTTCCAACAACGTTGCAGTGTTTAAAGTATACCAAGTCTTTGAGTTTCCTGATTAAGTAAAGTAATTAAAGTACATCACCAAAAATAGTTCTGAACTGTGATTGTCAAGGGAAGGAGACTCAACTGGGAAATTTAAAATTCTTCAAATTCAGGACATACCTGAGAGTCATTATAAACCTCTGATGCTGGGCCTTTTCAAGCTCCATAGATGAGGCCAGGCACCATCAGTAGTACCACTGGCAAAGCAGGGGCAAATGGGAAGAAGACTTACTTGCACACTTCTAGATGATGTTCAATATTGTGAGCCACACTTGATACTAATCCATTATTTCCTCCCCAATAAAAGCCAAAACATACATACTTATTTTCATTTTGATTTTAGCATCATGAAACAAAGGTTGAATAGAATCATTAAATTGAGGAAAAAAACCTGTGTCTTAGTTCCCCCCACTGTACACAAATATTCTCTCTGTAGTTCATGGGGCATTAATTTCTATAACAATGGAGACAATGATGTACGGTAATGTCAGTCTCTCTTAATGTTTCTCTAATCGTGTGCCCTTCTTCTTCTCCTTCTTCTTGTTCTTGTTCTTGTTCTTGTTCTTGTTCTTGTTCTTGTTCTT
>OU015745.1:37796541-37837942 GCA_907169655.1 Acomys percivali
TGGGAAATTACTGCTTTTTTTTTCCATCCATACATTTGCACTCACTCATCCAACTTTCAAGCAGTCAAAGGCCACTGAGCTCCCAGGACATGAAGAAATGCTTAAAGGTCTCACTTAGGCTGCACAGGTAAGCCTCACTACTGCGGCTACTATTAGGCTGCGTCTTATTTCCATGGCTTCTTAGTTTAGAAGAATCAATTAGTCTCCAGGGTGGCAGTTATGGGGGATGGTGCAGAACTTCCAAAAAGTAGAACCTAGAGGAACGCCTTTCATGTTTTCTGGTGCTGCCTTCCAGAAGGATTAATGTATGCTTCACCCAACTCCTCAGCTCTCAAAAGAACACACTGTTCTAAGAGCAAGTGATACCTTAATCATTGTCTGGCATCCCATGAAAACATAATCATTTCCTACAGCACAAGCCAGAGGTGAGGCCATCCTCCTCCAGCCTCTCGTGCAGCTTCTGATGCCTGTACCAGGACCTTGAGCCTCTAAAGCTAAGGATAAACATGGACTGGCTCAAGCATCCTGTAAAGTAAGGAAGACAGGCAAGCATTCCCCCTTTCTTTGATCACACAGAATTGAGTTTGAATTATTGCTTTCACATCGCTTCAATAAATTAGATACATTATACACCCGCATCCTGTAAAGAATCAGCAAGAACACTAGCTTACCTAGGGGAAACTAACTCTCTGTCTCTCTCTGTCTCTCTCTGTCTTTCTCTCTGTCTCTGTCTCTGTCTCTGTCTCTCTCTCATTCTTATCCTGTGTCCATATATATTGGAATTATATTTTGTTTTTTAAATTATATTTTATTATAATTTATTCATATTACATCCTGAATGTTATCCTTAATTCTTACTTTTATATACACAGCTTACATTTGATGAATTTCAGTTATGAAGATCTTTAAGACCCAAGGTAATAGTAGTTATACTTTAACAACAGAAAACTGATGCAGATTAATGAAACATTTCTACTTAGCAGGAACTAACTTAATTGATAGATGTCTTTTAGTGAGGAACACATATTGAGAGGAGTGTTATTGCTGCTTTTGTAACTATACTACATCTATAAACTAAAACATGATTTTTGAGTATATTCTTTTTATCCTAGAATGAAGGTGTGTGTGTGTGTGTGTGTGTGTGTGTGTGTGTGTGTATGTTTAGATGAGAGCTCAACCTCACTTTTCACTTCCCCAGAATTTCCACATTTGTTTTTATTTTTTCTTTATTTATTTTTATTAATTATTTTTATTTTTACACATATATTTATATTATTACACACATATATAATAGATTACCTATAGCAAGAAGAACCATGACCAATTCAGGAATTATATAAATGTTACATTCTTAGTGTTTTGGCTATTTGTATTTGACAGTCTTGAAGAAAACATCTTTCCCTATCTTGGTGTGTCTAAAATTCCAAATGTAAATCAATCTCCAACACATATTGTCATTATCAACTTGAAACATCTGTCTAGACCTAAAAACATCTTAATCCCTAAACAACTAAGCTTCATTGTAAAACTAAGCTACCTGAACTTAAACTCCATCAGAGACTTGAGAAGGAATAAACTTGATTACCTGAGTATGCCGGGAGTGCAGGTTAGTAGCTTTCTAAATGAGAAGATGACAGTGACAGTTTGCTACCAAAATAATCACCCAAAACTCTCTATAATGTTGGAGCATCATCTTCAGCCTTCTGGCCCAGTATATGTGACAGGCATATTTGTGAGTCAGGAATTATTGATGACTTGCTTACCCTGTATTGGCAGAGTTTGGACATTGACTCTGCCTGCATCCAAGCTTTTTTAGGCAGAATACTGTCTGTGATAGAAATGAGGACATTTTGCCCAGTGGCTTGTTTGTCACATTTGAAGCCATCTCCATAAGGAGGTTCTTTGATGCTCATCATCCGCTTTGGAAGTAAACCTTGCATTATAACTGAGTTATATGAGTACAATACCTCATATTAGAGTAGAAATATATATGTATATTCCGTGTTTGTTTTTCAAATGGGGCATTTTCCTGGAGGCTGTAGCTCATCAATTAGCTACACCTGCTGGCCAGAATGTACTAGCAATCCTCCAATCTCTGTTTTGAGATCCCAGTTTTGAGATTGTAAGTGTGAATCATCACTCTTGGATGGTTAGACAGGTTTTGGGGATGAAACTCATGTCTTCATTCTTGCCCAACATGAGTGTGGCTGACTGAGTAATCCTCCCAGCCCTCCCTGATATGTACCAATGATCAAGAGTAGTAATAGCTGCTATCTCCAGTTTAAACTAGAAATCTCAGTCTTGTATTTGTGAAACGATTTGGCCATTATCCAGAGAAGAGGACCAGAAATAAGAATGAATCCTTAATGGGACTAAGTGGTGGATGATTGATTAAATAAACAGTATGAACTAATTGGAGATGAAGCTATAATATAAATACAGGTTTATTACAAGAGGCACAGAAGGGGGAAGGGAAGAGTTAGTACTCGCTGGGGGTGGGGGTGGGGAAGGTAAGGAGTGAAAGGGGAGGGGGAAGAGAGGGAAAAGAGAGAGAGCAAGTGAGTGAAACCAAAATGTCTGATTTATATAGTGAATCTCTAGGAGAGAAGAAAGCCCGGCCCCTAGACAGAGGACAAGTCATGTCAGCCACGCCCTGCAGTAGGACCTAACCGTGGTCCTAGCTAGCCTAGCCTAGCCTAACGCTAGCATAGCGTGCACAGTGTCCTTGATTTCATCCTAAGTTCTGTAGAAGAACAGAAACAGCAAAACACAAAGTTCAGAAAGCATCAAAGTCCTGTGTTGCCCAATGTCTCCTCACAGACAGTGGTGCAGTGGACAGTTTCTGGGCTGTGAAGTGTTGCTATTTTGTTTGGAGCTCTATATCCTTCCCACTTATTCCATGGCATTGGGAATGTTTTCCTAAATCTGGGAACATCCTTAAGATAGTGACTGGACAATGGCCCCAATCTTAGAAAGATCTGTGATCTAATGAAACTCAGCCAAATACATATTGTTCTCTGAATAATGAATTTTATTATCATTTCTATGTGTTGCAAATATGGTTCAACTTCCCCTTTGTTTTGTTTTGTGTTGTGTTGTTTTGGTGTAGCTTGGCTTTCTTTTCCTTTCCGAGAAAAATTAGTTTTATTATGCCTTTGGAGTGAAAGGTATAACCTTTATATCACAGTTCACACATCATGTCTTGGAAGGAAGGAGGTGTTTTTATTCATTGTTTTTCTCAGTTCATTTCAAAACCCTCCATTCTTTCTAGAATTCTTCCAACCAGGTCTACAAATGCCTGTAGACCTGACTGTTCACTGAAGGTAGCTGCTCCTCTTGAAATGGAAAACAAGGTGTCTATGAGAATATGAAAACTGGGAAAGACAAAATTCTGTGCCTCCAAGGAAGCTATCTCTTTTATTAAAATCTTATTAAAGCAAAGAAAATCAATCTTGCAAGATCAGGAAAATCAAAGAGACACTAAAGTTGATTTAGTCATTTAAGATTTATACCTAGTCTACTTTCATGAAGGATTCAAGGTGCTGGCAGACGAGGCTAAAGTCATTTTCTTATACTGTGTTTCAGACTGAAATTAGAAATTTGCATCCTAGTAGATGAAGTTAAGCTGATTATGGCAAATGAGCTATTGAAAATCAATACCATAACACTGCTCTATTAGTACCTGTACAATCACCTCAGGATTATAAGTAATATTTATACTTTAAACATTGACATTTTCAGGAAATGAGGTACAGAACATTTGCACAGCCACAGCCACCAGTGGTTGCCTGGTGCTGATGATTAAAGCATGCTGTGAATGGATTCAAGCTTCGTTTCTTATATAGCCCAGTTACATCCTTCTGTTCTCAGGGGATGAATAGAGCCAGGTTCCTCTAGCACTGCAGCAGTCACTGAAGGTAAGAGAGGATTCTGTGATTTTGATACATTGTCACCGGGCAGGGTGGGGGCAGGGGGAACAAGCTCATTTAGTTAAGTAGTGGTACCATGGTTGAGTTTCTCCTATGGAACAAAAGGATTGGATACACACATACACAAATACACTCACGTTCAAATCAAGCATGATCAAACACACACAGATTCCTCATCCTGGAGAAAGTGGGATGATGCCTGGAAAACATCCCCTAGGTAATCAGTGGGTGTCTGAGTAACACACTGGCATGGAATGACAGTAAAGTCTTGAGTTGGAAACTAATTTAAATTGCTAAAGCTGCAAAAATTTGAAACTATGTTTTTGTTGTTGTTTTTCTTTCTTTTCTTTTCCTCTTTTTTTTTTTTTTTTGATCATAGAGAGTCACTACATGAGGAGGATAGGCCTATTAAGGTCTTGCTATAGTATGCAAGGCACAAAGGAAAAAAATACCCTTATTTTACCATTAGAATTCAGCATTTGTCATAATTAACTCTCCACTTGTGTTATCTAACATAGTTCTTACAGCACATAAGGTAGGTAGATTGCCCCAGTTGCTTATTCCCGGTGAAAACAAAACAAAGCAAAACAAAGCAAATTTCTCTGTGCCTCACAGTGAGAAGACTCATGACTAACATCCAGGTCCTGGTCCAGGACCATCCCCCTTCTTAGCATCCATATGCATCCACTGCGATTTTATATACGTATGTATGCATATATATTGCACATGGATGTATATGTGTATATGTGGTGGTTTGAACGAAAATGGCTCCCATTGTTGCACAGAGAGTTGCACTATTAGAAGGTATGGCTTTCTTTAAGTAGGTGTGGAGTTGTTGAAAGAAGTATGTCACTGGGGGCTATGAAGTTTCAGAAGCTCAAGCAAGGCTCAGATCCTCTCTTCTTGCTGTATGCTGATTCAAATGTAGAACTCTCAGCACACTTGTGCAGTGCCGTGCTTCCTGCCATGATGTTAATGGATTAAAACTCTGAACCTGTAAGCCAACCTCAATTAAATGTTCTCCTTCATAAGAGTTTCCACAATTGTGTTGTCTCTTCACAGCAATAGAAACCCTAAGACAGTATATCTATCTAGCTATCTGAGTGTATACATATATATGTGTATGCACACACACACACACACACACACACACACACACACACACACATATATATATATATATATACACGCTGTCTTTCCTTAAAACAAAAGTTGCCAGCCAGAATCATTCTAGCCTTTGTTAATCAGCCTATTATAGTGTGGTATAAATTTTGACACCAAAATATACTGCCATCTTCTCTTTGTTGCTTGCATCTTCAGTACACATCATTTAGTTTGTTCTGTTCCTGTCACACTTCAGGAATCTTTGAGAGTCACTTTGGGTGGTGTAATCCCTTAGGGGCCCAATGTTAACATGCATTCTCTATTTATAGCAACTAGTTTAAGGAAGCTTAACATTA
Source organism: Acomys percivali (assembly GCA_907169655.1). Lineage (NCBI taxonomy): Eukaryota > Metazoa > Chordata > Mammalia > Rodentia > Muridae > Acomys > Acomys percivali. The sequence goes on from OU015745.1 coordinate 37,801,931, forward strand.
ACTGTATAAAGTAAAGCAAGCAAGGACCACAGGCTACTTACTCCTCTTGATTTGCACATTTATTTTTACTCTTTGGCTCAGCGAGATGCATTTGCAAAGCAGATTTATTGGAAATTGCAGGAATGTTGAGCAATGGCCCATTACCAAGATCCAGAAGCAACTTACAATTTCTATGACTGAAAGTCAAATAAGTCATATCCATTTGATGGTGTCAAAAATACATTGTCACTATTGTGACCCTGATCCTTTGTGCTCCAAGAAAAGTAACTGCAGCATCTGAAAACCTTTTATGTGGGAAAAATCCAGAAATTCCAGAGTTGGCAGAGTGGCACTGAAACACTGCTGATGGGTTTTGCAACGAAACTTTCAATTACTGAGATGTATTGATGGCGTGGAATGAGCATGGGTGTTTGAAGGAACAAAAGATGTGGCTTTGAATCCTAGTAGACATGATAGCTCAGTTTAAAACTCCTTAAACTTTTTTCTCATGGGTGAATCAGGCTAATTTCAGGTTTTCACTGATGGATATTAGCAATAATGCAAGCAGTTACTTGGCCAAGTAACTATTATATGTAATTATTGTAATTAGGATTCCTTGAGAAATACTTGTATTGATTCAGTAATACATAAAGGAGGAACTAATTACTCCTCTTCTAAAGAACTCTTTGATTACTTATTAGGTAATAATGATAGGGCCTCAGCGAGGACACAGATGCCATACACCAAATAGAAGCTGTGCACAAAATTTTTGCACAAGAAAACTGGTCACAGAAGCACAGGTCAGTTGAGCTACTAAATCCTTTACATGTTGCATTAAAACAAAATTTAAATCTTAGTGGTTACAAAAGATTAATTTCCCTATAACTCTCTGAGATCACAGAGAAAGTCACTATTTCCTGTGGCTGTACATGTAAGTGACTTGGGAGCTGAATGGGATTGATGTTTCCAGATGGTGTCGTTCCACATGTGTCTGGATTATTTCCTGGCAAATGGGCCACTCTCTTCTCATGGCCATGTATCCTTAGGCAGTCTAGACAAGCTTTCTCACAGGGGAATCATGTGCTTGCAAGAAAACAAGAGCAGAAGATTAAAGGCTTCTGAGTGCCAAGGCTCTGCAATTTATATTAAAAACAGTACATGTACCATATTCTGGTGGAAAAAGCAAGAGTTAAATCCAGTCCCTATTAATGGAATGAGAAAATACTCTGTATGCTGGAAACCATACATGGCACATTGCATAGGAACATTCATGAAAGAATGGGGGGAAATTGCAGTCATCTGTTCAAGTAATCCACCACACAACTCTTTGATGGAAGTGGTGAGGAAGGAGTTAAGGACCATGAGAGAATGACAAAATTAGCTGTCTCCTAAAAACCAGTGCTGGGAGAATAAAAAGAAGACAAAGGAAGGCTTTCCAACTGCCTCATACTCTACCAATTACAGGCCGCTGAACACTAATAGGTCCATAGAATTGGAAGTCAGAGGAAAAAAAGAATTAATTAGCATATCTTACCCATAATTCTCACATGACAGAGGGAGAAGCTAAGAAAGTTGAATGGACTCGGAGCAATAAATTGATTTTCAGCATAGGGCAGAGGTCAGCCCATTATGGAGGTTCCAGGGTGTAATTTCTACTTGGGTATACTAGACTTGAATGCCTGGCCTGTCATTTTCCTGTCTATACTTGGGAAACATTTCTACTCTTTGAGCTTTGTCTTTGTCTTTATAAATTTCTAATATTAGGAATACATTCCTTATCAGATTATTGCAAGAAGAACATGAGATTACACACATTGTGTGTCTGCATGTCTACCTTAGCACAATAAACAATGATGTTTAGCTAGCAATCAATTAGGGAGTCATGTGTCAACAACAGCTCTTAGAAAAAGCCAAGGCATATTGCTTTTGCTAAAATCAACGTCTTGTGACTTGGTTAGGACTTAATTTTCTGGTTAATTGTTTCACTTCTCTTTTGCACTTTACATGAGTAGGCAATTACTGAGAAGCCTCTCGGGTCCATTTCAAGGCTGTCTAACAGCCTATGGAATTTTCTGTGCTGCTTACTTCTTGGAAGTACATGCTTTGGCAAAGGAAACTGATGATCCCCCTCTAATCGTGACAGGAGCTGGTAAGCCATACCTTTATATAATCATACTGGCCCAAAATGTCACAGGTTCCTTATTTACTAGCAATGTCTTATCTCACTGTTCTCCTTCACATGAAGAAAATGCAAAGTTCTGAGAGACAGAGACAGTGCAGATGCTACCTCTGGGATGAACGTGTGTAAGCTGTCATAGACAGAGCAGATACTTCCTTGTATGACTTGATCTCCGAGAGGAAGGTCACCCCTTAAGGGTAATCATCCTACAATCTTGTCCCCCAATACTAATGAGTCAAATTGTTCTCCTGGCAAAGGACAGAGTCTATAAGCAATGTTCAGTTTATTAAGGAGGAATGTTTCCACATTCTCAAGAAAAAAGGCACCTTATCACCTCTCTTGGGAATTCAAACACTGTATGGTTCTTAGAGTTGCTATCTCATCCTTTTAGAGGATTCCCTGAGCTACTACATAATGAAAATTTTACTATTTTTTCCCAAATGCTTAATGTAATCAAATGACTTTGGATATATTAAATTAGGCCAAGATAGTTGATTTATCGGTTGTAAAAAAAAAAAAAAAGAGTCTTTAGATTAAAGTATTTTATGAAAATTCTAGTAGTGGGTGTTAAATGAAACTGGCCATGGATGACATCTTTTGGAGAGAGTCTTCATGTATTCTTTCTCAAACAGCATTTACAGAGATTTTCTAAGGAATAAATATCATAAATAGATACTTTTTCACTTGTATGTGCTTTGAGTTGAGTTATTTTCTCACAGAAATACCTGAGTTGTGTTTACAACAGTAGTCTCTGGTCTTGTGGTTTCTAGGTCTAATAGTGTGTTGGAGTTATTGTTTGTTTGATTGATTGATTTTGTTTTGTTTTGTTTTCACTTTGAAATGCCAAGGCTTGGAGGATGCATTAGCTACATTTATGACTCATTTGGAAGAAATGTCAGGTTGTAGGATGCAGCAACGCAGTAAGAGGCTCGTGCTTTAATAACGCTTATAACTGCGTGTTATGCTTTTGCAGAGCACATGCTTTAATAGTGCTTTTAACTACATGTTATACTTTTGCATATTGCATGCATGTATTTGCTCATAAATCTCTTTAGCAGGGACTATAAAGACAGAATTAATTCCTTAAACATTTAATATTTGCTATAAAATTAAATATAATAATGGAACTGTGAATGTAGTTAGATATTTATTGATTCTAAAGTGTGATTTCAGAATTTTACTTTAAATGTGCATATTTGAGCTTACCTCATTTAATTATTTACATGAAAACCTGTATAAGGAAAAAAGACTGGCAAATAAAATTAAGGAACAATTCATAAGATATAGGCCCTGGCTGTCAAAGATTCATAAAGTACAATACTAAAGGATCTCCAAAATATTATAATGAGTAAATATAATTAAACCAATTAAGGCTCATTCATTTTTAAAACTAATAGAAACCTATGTTTGGTGCATACTATAGGAGTCAGGATATTTGGAGATATGGGTCTCTCCAATAGGCATCAAAATATTAATGGACATAGCAGAGAGGAAGAAAGACATAACATTGCTGCAACACCTACCCTAAGTGAGCAACCTGCTTTGTCTCCATGACCCACTTTCCCAGCCTGAGGAGATTGACACTGAAAATTTTCTCCAAAAGATTCATAAGAAGGCATATTTTTCAATATTGCCATCTGATAAAATGACAAACTTTAAAATTTACCATTTTTGTTTAAAGACCTAGGGGGTTGCTACTTGTTGGATACTTTTCCAAACATTTTAAATACTTCCTTCAATACCAACAAAGTTGCTCTTTCTGGAGAACCTGCCCATCTCTTCAGTAGCTGCCCAAGCTCATTGCCACTTATTTTGTTCCTGGCTAGAACCCACTTCCTCTTTTTTCCTTGCTAACTACTAAGTTATCGCTACATATCTTTCCACTAGTTTGGATTTCAATATTTCCATGCCTACGTCATAAAGAACTTAACAACTATCTTTGATGATTACAGTTATAAATATCCAAAGCTTTTAAAGGGAAAATGGATATACGTGTACAGAAAAAGAAATAAATCTATAAGCTACAATCAACTGACCACATGTGGATGGCTGCTAGAAGATAGAGAACAGTAATTTATTTTAAGTGTTACTCTTTAAGTACATTTTTAGCACCTGAAGAAGCAGACTAAAAATGCCTATCACTTAATCATCCACTGAGGGTCTGGAGAGATGGTTCATCCATTTAGAAGCACCTCCTGCTTCCTCAGAAACATATCTTGAAAAGGACCCAGGTTCAATTTTCAACACTCACATGGTGATTCACAATCATCCAAAACTCCAGTTCCAGGGGATCTGGGATTCTCTTCTGTCCTCTATAGAGATCAAACATACACATAGTACACACACACACACACACACACACACACACACACACACACACAGGAGAAGGGGGAGGGGCAGGGCATTGTTTCTACACTGAAAATTAAGTAGAAAAGTTTTCCCCACAAACTGCCTGGGATATCTATGTGTCAATCCATTCACAGTGTAAACTTAGCAAGTTTCTTGAATTCTCTCTATTTGTTCCCTACTATTGCTTAGTCCCACAATCACAGAACCATGGCACTGATAATAACTGAGCTGAAATCAAGGCTTTGGGAAGGCTGCATTTCTTTGGAAGTTTTCAAGGCTACATTTTTGTTTCCTTCCCTAACTGTTAGAGTCTGCACACACATCATAGGTTGTTGGCCCCTTCTCTATCTACAAAGACAGCAATGGTCCACATAATATTTATTTTATCACCTCATTGTGAGTTTGGATATAATTCTACATCTGTTACAATGGATATAGACATGTGGTCATCTTAGTAATTTCAGATATTCTCCATATAAGAATCTTCCTTAATCAAGCCTTCCAAACGCCACTGACCATGCAGATCAACATATTCAGATGTTATGGGTATTAACGACTGGGTTTCTTTGACAAGCCACCATTACATCTCTTGTTTATTTTCCTAATATATCCTATTATATAAATATTCTGTTAACTAAGCCCAAGTGTCAGAATTCATATTTAAGAGCACTGAAAGACATGAGGAAATATCTGATATAGTTTACACTAAAAAAAGAATATAAAATTATAATTTTATGACACCCTTTAACAACACAGCTATGGAATAATTTTTTAAATATCCTGAATGTATGGTGAGGATCAAAACAACAGAGGTCGTGGGAGTAACATAATGAATTCTAGATGATGTGACATATACAGAAGATGATTAAGTTAATCGGGAGAAGTTTATTTGGTTCACTGTTTCAAAGCTTTCAGTCCTTGGACAATTGCTGTGTTGAGCAATACAACACTGAGGAAGAATAACCAGGCACTGCTCAGGTTATGACCTCTAGGAAGAGAGAGAAGAAAGAGCCAGAGTAGTAGTGTCCACTTCAAGGTATGCCCTCAATGTCCCAACTTCCATCCAGTAGGGTCTTGCAGGTTCTATCACCTCTCACCACGATCACCACTAGATCAAGCCTTCAACACATGAGCCAACACAGCATCTTAAATACAGACCACCAAAACCTTTCCATGTAGAGTTACACATCATTGTTTCCAGCATCTGTTTGTCAGTCTGGCTTCCAGTAAACTAATAGAAAGTCTTGTTGTTAATATTCCTGTTTATCTTTTCTTATTCTAACATGTACTTTTCAAATGAGAAAGTTTGTAGTCCAAAACATACCCAAATGTGAAAAACAGAAATCCTTCTCTTTGCCTGTCATCTTCTAACTTTTCCTATACTTGCCACAAAGTATACTGTGTTTGCAACATGTTAGCCAGGGCTGAAGAATAGATAATTAATTAATTACAGGTTAATTAATTAATTAATGATCATAAGATATAAGCAAGAAATTGTAGTTGAAAAATCACATATGAAAGGCTATGACAGAGATACTTGAGGAAGCTCAAGGAACTGAGAGAGCCATACTTTTCTTTGAGGAGGAGACAGGTGGTTGGGAAGCAACTGCTGACATAGGAGCTCCTGACTTGTAGATGCCATTTTCCAGCAGCCAAAAGAGGTAGAGATGTTCCCAAGGAAAGAGACACATCTACAGGAGGCTAATCACACAAAGGAAAAATGTCAGCAAACCACAGGTCACTCAGTTCCTCCCAGGCTACTAATCAGAGATAGGGAATTAAAATTTTAAAACATTAAAATTAAATGAATTGTTGCTTTTTAAACCTAATTATTTGAGCTGAGATGGTTCAGTGGCTCAAGAAACTTCTGGTGCATCCCTGAAGATCCGGGGTCGATATGTGGAACCCATAGTGAAAGAGAGAAGTTGAAGTTGTCCTCTGAGTTCCACATATGCACTGTGGCATGCACGTACCCTCACATGTGAACACACACATATACACATAACAATAATAAAAATTTAAATTATGTTAGAAACCTAAACAGTCTTCCTATTTTTAACTATTAATATCCAATCTCATTTGCTCAATATAAAATAAAGTGTTAGTTTCTGATTCAGCTTTATTGTACTTTTTTAGATTTTATATTTTAAGTATAATAATATCATTAGCTCTTATACAACATAAACTGTATGCATAATACACTGGCTAGCTGACACATCCATTACAGTATGCAGTTATTTTGAGATGATATTATATCTATATTCTTTGCATTTTTCCAAGAATTTAATATTTTATTACTCTTCATCTTCATGTATACATAGATATCCTGAACTTTTTTCTACTGTAAAACTGTTTGATCAATGTCTCTTCAAGTCTAACCTCCTGCACATCTGTACACATCCCAGTGCTTCTTAAATACCATTATAGTCCCACTCTTGTGAAGTCAACATTTCCAGATTTGACATGTGAATGAGGTCATGCAGTGTTGTTTTCCTACACGCTTGACTTTTTCCCACTTAGTATAGTACTCTGCAGACTTTTCCATGTCATTTCAACTGACACAATTCTCTCTTTTATATTTCTGAAGAATGTTCCACTGTGTCTTCTGTAGATACTAGCTTTTTAAGCATCTTATATGTAAGAAAACAAAAGGAATTTTCAAGTTCGATAAAGTCAGCATGGTAATTTCAACTAGTTTGGTGAGTGAAGATTGAACTGCATTTTGAGGAAAAAGTTCTTACTATAAAATAAAAATACCCACTTGTACAACTCTAATACTTAGATGACTTTGAATTTCTCTAGCAAAGTAGTATGTAATACAGAAGACACATTTGAGATGCATGGGGTGATAATGGTCTCTGTAGAATCTCCTCAGAGGTCAAAAGTCCACTGTACCCATTAATAAAATGGCTGGGGTCACCTAGAAAATGCAGGCCACTTTCAATGTAATTTGTGTTGTGTTCCTTTCACATTTGAACCCAGCTGTTATTGATATCTCAGACTTACCATTGATGCTCAAGGAAGTTTGGAACACCTCCTTCTCTGTGGACTCTCCTAACCTATTACTTCCCATCTGATGAAATAATGGTTCCTTATAGGACCTTCAAATCCTATCTTTCTGTTTGGATATTCTGATAATCAGCAACTCTTGACTATTAGTATCATATCTTGCTGTCAAACATGTATAGCCATCATCTGTGTTAAACAAAATGTCTACACAATTTTCTTGTCTAGAAATTTCACTTTCTACTCATATTCCTGAAAGTCCATTTACCTCAGAAGCCAGACTGGCTTCTTAAGATATAACATTGAAAGTACAAATGCATGTTTCTTTCAGGCACTGTGAAGTGAAGGACTTAATAGTTACCTCTGAACCCATGTGCCGGTCCTATTTGGTTAATTCTCCACATACAATATTTTCAGGATATTTAAAACATACAGGAAATCTTCAAGGAATTTGGAGGACTTTTCCCTCTCTGAAATACCCACTTTAAAAAAAATTATTAGTTCTTTGTGTAATTAGTACTATATGTTTTGATTATAACTAGAGCCTCCCCGAACTCTCCCAAGATCCATTCAGCCTTTTTCTATTCACCTACCTACTTGTCCTCTATTTCCTTTTTGCTTCTAAAGCCTTGGATATGTGGCCTTTGTGGTCAACCTCAAAGGGCTTCACCCTTTAAGAAAGCTGAGGATTCCTTCCCCAGCATCTTCCAATTGTCAGTATCTCCAGAGCTAATGGTGGGCTTTGTGCCTGTATCCTGTCTCCTTGGCAAGATTTAATCTCACTTGAGCTTGCTCAGATCTTGTGCATGTTGTCACAACAGGAAATTTGTATGTGCAACTGCCCTGCTGTGTCCAGAAAACACTGTTTCTTTGTAGTACTCCACCACCAAAGGCTCTTAGTCTTTCCCCTCCTGTCCCATAATAATCTCTTGAGGGTCACTAAGCAATCTTTCTCTTATAGAACAAATTCTTTTTCCCTTTTGATTCCCTGCAAAACTAATTTCCCCAGCCAGAAAGTTCTACCCACCTGTAGGAGGAACAAGACCCGCCTTGAGCAGGAACAAAACCTGCCTGGCAACACACATGCACAGAAGGGGCCTTCATGTAGATGGACCAGAGACCTGACTGGACATGCCTGGGCATGCCCAGAGACTGGTGACTACAAGGTGGGAGCCAAGGAGGAGGGGCCACAGCAGCAGGTCCCAATTTGGGAGCCAATAGGACACTGCGGGTGGAGAATAAAGGTATGTCCTATTTCCACAATAAAACAGTCTGCTTTTGCCACTTGCCTGACTCCCAGAGTCTGTGTCTTTGAATCTGCTCCAGCCCATTCCTGCCATCAAGTGTCCTGGGCCTGTGACATCCATCTAAAAAAAAATCTTGTCTCTTTTTCTATTGTAACACTTTTGCTATTTCTCTTGAACACTTTTATCACATATTGCTATACTTCATAAAGGAGGAGAAAGCTAATTGGTTGGTTTTCTGCTCCCATATTTAGTATCATGTCTCTCCTCAACTTACATGTTTGCTTTTTTACTGTCTAGTGCAATGTACACAATGACAGCAAAGGAGCAGTGTTTAATAACTTGCTGAATTATAAGTGTGTATCTATTCCATGAAAAGCCCTGATGCTTCTGACCCCAGTGTAAACAAAAGATGAATTTTAAAGGATACATTTCTCATAATTACAGCCTTATGTCCTCATTTTGCATAACTGTTCCATTTTCTTACATTAAATAGTCACAGCTCATGAAAGCTAGAATGAAGTGTTTATAGAAATGAATATAAAGCAATGCACAGTGAAGACAATAACAATATTATTAAACTATCAACAACATGCAGCAGCATTAGGAATTGACATAAACTAATGTTACTTCAGAAAGAAACTATTCTGACAGGCTTATTTGAGAGTCAGTGCTACACTTTATCAAAAAATTAGATACAAAAAGACTATGGAACAATCTGTGCCTCTTTTAATTTTTAACACTTTGCAATGCTGACCCTTTTCAGAATGTATTTTGTGGATCCCTTTGGACAACCTTCTATGGGCTGTATTTCAAAGGTATGCCATTCTCATTTTATACATGAAGAAAATGAATGATGTTGAGAGTAAATAAACACCTTGCTAATATAATATTGTTTGGATTTATAAACCTATAGCCTGCAGGCCGTGGTGTCATGCTATACTACAGAAGCTGGGTAACAAGGGACAAGGGCCAATTAAAACAGAACATGGAATCTGGAAGGTGAGAAGGAAGAATGGAAGTAGACTTTATCTCCAAAGGAAAACTATTCATTAGGTTATTAAATTTGTACAATGAAGCAAGCCAGCCTGAAATAACCTTTAAAAAGGTGGATACACCTAAAATTTCACAAGTAAATTCTGGCAATTATTCTACCTTTCAAATAAACAAACAATGCTGCTGTCTCAACTGCTTGGGACTAATCTTTACCTTAGTTTGAATGTTTGTGATTATTGTAATGCCAAAGAACACGTTTTCTTCATATATTTCAAAAAACTAATTATGCCTTTTAGATTATTGAAAAAAAGCTGAATAACTCTCACAGTGTTACACAAGGAAGGTACACGTATATTCAGGAAGTCAGAGCTCTGTGTTACATATGCCAGTCTTACTACAGGAACATAGAGTCGTTTGGTTGGTTTTTTACTTAATCATGAAAAATTTCTAACATTTCATTTTCAACTAGAAAAAGTCAGTAGCCCTCTTGTACATTAATGACAAAAGGCTGAGAAAGAAATTAGGGAAACCACACTATTCACAATATCCACAAATAATATAAAGTATCTTGGTGTAACTCTAATCAAGCAAGTGAAAAATTTACATGAAGAGAACTTCAAGTCCCTGAAGAAGGAAATTGAAGAAGATATGAAAAGATGGAAAGATCATCCATGCTCGTGGATTGACAGAAGCAACATAGTAAAAATGGCCACCCTATCAAAAGTAATCTACAGACTCAATGAAATCCCTATCAAACTACCTACACAAATTTTTACAAATCTTGAAAGATCAATTCTCAACTTCATATGGAAAAAAAAAACAGAATAACTAAGACAATTCTGTACAATAAAAGATCTTCCGGAGGAATCACACCTGATCTCAAGTTGTATTATGAAGCACCAGTAATAAAAACAGTATGGTACTGGTATAGAAATAGGCCAGTTGATTAATGGAATCAAATTGAAGACCCAGAAATAAATCCACACACCTATGGTCATTTGATTTTTGAAAAGAAATCAAAACCATACAATGGGGGAAAAAAAAAGACAGCATCTTCAACAAATGGTGCTGGTCTAACTGGATGTCTACCTGTAAAAAAAAATGCAAACAGATCCATATTTATCACCCTGTACAAAACTAAAGTCCAAGTAGATTAATGACTTCAACATAAAATTATACACTCTAAATCTGTTAGAAAAAAAAAAAGTGGTAAAGAGCCTAGAACTCACTGGCACAGGAGACAGAACAGAACAAAACAAAACAGATCAAACTCTAAGATCAATAATTAATAAATAGGACCTCATGAAACTGAAAAGCTTCTGTAAGACAAAGGACACTGTCAACAGAACAAAGCAACAACCTACAGATTGGGAAAATATCTTCAGCAACCCCTACATCAGACAAAGGGCTAATATCTGAAATGTATAAAGAATTCAAAAAATTAAACACCACCAAACCAAACAACCCGACTGAGAAACGGGGTATTGAGCTAAACAGAGATTTCTCAACAGAGGAATATCAAATGACTGAGAAGCACTGAGAGAAATGCTCAACGTCCTTAGTCATCAGGGAAAGGTAAATCAAAATGACTTTGAGATTTCATCTTACACCTATCAGAATGGTGAAGATCAAAAGCTCAAGTGACACCACATGCTGGTGAAGAGATGGAGAAAGGGGAACACTCTTCCATTGCTGGTGGGAGTGCAAACTTGTACACCCACTTTGGAAATCAATCTGGCACTTTCTCAGAAAATTGGGAATAGTGCTACCTCAAGACCCAGCTATACCACTCCTGGGCATATACCCAAAAGATGCACCATATACAACAAGGACATTTGCTCAAATATGTTCATAGCAGCTTTATTTCTAATAGCCAGAATCTGGAAACAACCTCGATGTCCCCCAACCAAAAAAATGGATAAATAGTGATACATGTATACACTGGAATACTATTCAGCTATTAAAAACAAGGAAATCTTGAAATTTGCAGGCAAATGGATGGAACTAGATATGATCATCCTAAGTGAGGTAACCCAGACCCAGAAAGACATGGACTGTATATACTCAACTTGTAAGTGGATATTAGTCCAACATAGATGTCCTCTGAGAGATTGCATCCAGTGGAGGATAGGGGCAGATACTGGGACTCAAAACTGGGCAGGGTGATGAGAGTTATAGGGAAGTGTGGTGGTGGAGGATGGAAGATCCTGCAGGGAGCAGGAACTCCATAAGGAGACCATCAGGCCCTGCCAATCTGGCCACAGGGGGCCTGTACGAACTGATGCACCAGTCAAGGACAATGCATACAGAGAACCAAGACCCCCTGGACAGCTGTAGCCAATGGACTGGCAATTCTCCACATGAGGGAGAAGGAGGTCCTTCTGCTGAACCTCCGACATGCACTAGGGTGCCCACGATTTCATCATTGCCCCTTAGCAATATGGTCTAGTGGGCACAAAGAGGAAGGGAATGCAAACTATCCTGATAAAACCTAATAGGCTATTACCAGAGGCCTAAGGGAGGGAAATAGACAGAAGAAGGAGGGTAGAAAGGAATGGTTAGATAGGAGGGAGGGAATAACAACCATAATGTAATGTGAATAAATTATATAAAATAAAATATATATCTAAAAATTCTGGGCAGAGGAGGGGGTTGTTGCGGAGAATGATGCACCAACCAAGGACCATGCATGGTGAGGACCTAGACACTCTGCTCAATAGACAGTGGATAGGTAGTGTAGTCTCCATTAGGGTCCCACAATATGGAGTGTAGGTACTACTTCTGACATAGACTCTGGCCCCCCTACATTAAGCTTTCCCCCTGGCAGGGCAGCATTGCCAGGCCACAGAGGAAGAGGATACAAATTGGACAAATACGACTTGGTAGGCTGAGGTCAAATATTAGAGGAGGAGGACTCCCTTTTCTGAGGACTAAGGGAAGGAGGAAGAGGGGAAGAAGGAGAGATGGTGGGATCAGGGATCTGGAGGCTATGATTGAGATGTAAAGAATTTAAACTGCAGAACAACCAGGTAACTTATATTGCTAATCTCGTTTTCATGTATAGTTAAGCGCATGGACTTTAGTTAACTTGGCGGAAGGGCGAATAATTATACTTTCAATCCTGGAATGATCCATACATGTTTATGACACCACACCTGCTGCTCACAACTTGATCATACTGTCATGATTATACCAAGACCTATATCCAAAATATATATGCTAATGTTTTGCCTTTTTTCAAAGTAATGTGAAGAAATTCTCCATCGATAGCAGTTTCAATTAAAAGTGTCATTCTTCAACTTCATTTCAATTCCAGAAAATTTTAAAACAGCTAATATTTTGGCAGGCATGATGAGACATTTGTTATCCCAGCTCTTAGGATGCTGAAACAGGAAGATCATAAGTGCAAGTTCAACATGGGCTATGTAGTGAATGTCAGTCTGTGTACTGGGTACAGTGTTCCTATACTGTAAGATTGGGAGAAAAGAGAAATAACATAATACAATGCCCTGTAATATAACAAAATGTGGTATAATGTGGCATTTTATAATAAAAAGCATGGCAATTTCTGGTTAATTATGCAAATTACCTGCAGACAGACAAGTGTAGTATGCTAGCTGTTATTTTCAGCTATGAAGTTGTTACTCACTTCCTTTCCATTTGTAGAATGTTATATAGGTTTTCAAGAATGTCTTAAGTTTCATCTCTGGCTACTGCCTGATTGGATATATTAATTCCATGCCTACTTCAAAATAAGTTGAGATATATTCTTGAATTTAAGAGCTGTTGTTCAAAACTTCTGAAAGCTTCACTTTCTAAAGAACTCAGAATCTAAAAATAGCTGCCAGAGTTTTCAAATATAAATAGTGTGATAATTTAGATGCCAGCTCTTATATTTAAACAGATATGAAAATGATCTGATTGAGAAGGGTGGTATTCAATTAAGCTTTCCTATCAACAAACAGACAGAAATTAAACTTCTAAAATTTGCTACAGTAGATCTTATAACTACTGCACTTAAAGTAATACAAGTTGCCTAATGTAATTATTGTAACTATCTAAAATGCTTGAGAATACTTGAAGTTTGATATGAATATATACACTAATCATTTAAGGAGAAAATTTGTTGCTGTGACATTTACTTCATAAGCTGAAAACTCAGTCATAAATAGAGATTATTTCAGGATTGAATTAAATTTTCTTAGTCTATGCAGGCTATTAAGAATTCATTTAAAATTTCAGTTTATCCAAATTATTACCTTTCAAAACTCTCACTAACTATTTTCTTCCAGGCATGGTCCCTAATGCATGTGTATCCAAAGTAGTACTGCAAAAAGCCAATAACCTTCTGGGAAAGAAATTCACCATAATAAAATTATTAAAATTTATGGCTAACTCTTCATCTTCAAAGTGACTTATAAATGTTAATTATCATTGACCAAGAACAGGACCTGACCCAACACAGTATTTAGTTCCAGGAATAACATGTCAAACTGAAAATATTTCAGACCAATACACCTCTTTGATGGAAGTGTGGGATAGAGCACTTTGACACCTGCATTTCTTTTCTCTCTATTTGAGCAGAAGGATGCTTATTAAAAAAGTTTTCACATTTCCTTCTATTAAGGCTTTACGCTGAACAGAATACACATCTTCAAAGACATACGTAACTCAGTTTTAAAGTGCATGTTTTGAAAGTAGTAAAATAACTTTGCTAACATTTTCTGAGATACTTCAATGTTCCCAGAATTGCGTTGTCTTATTTGTTCTAAGCATATCTGTTTTTCTACCAAAATCTGGACTGAAGATTAGCTTTCTACTTCAGACTTAGAAAAGTACTTCTCTTTCTAAAGCAAGTAAAGAGACAACAAATTGTCCTAATAGTTGGCTGCATTAACCATTCAAAAAAGTACATGCATCTTTGAACCGTCATTTTATTTTATTTTCTGCAATTACACCAAGTGCTATCAAGGGTATGGGTAGTCTAAACAATGCAGATGTCCTTCAGGGTAGGACACTTGCTTTCTAAGTTCAAGGCCCTGGATGTCACTCTCAGAACAATAAACAACAACAATAAACAAATGAGTAAACACTGGGATACTCTTGAGAATGACTGAATCATGAAATCCCTTTTCCTTAATAAAAAAAAAAAAAAGTAGGAAAAATTCATTTTCCTTTCAGTGATAATCATTTTGGAAACTATGAAAGGAAGTAAAAAAACACAATATAGAACTTCTTCAAAATATATAAAAATGACAGCTACAGGTCAAGTATTGACTACTTTTGAGAAAACAAAAGTAACAGGACATTCACAAACCTTTAATTCCGCACTCAGGGATCAGAGGCAGGCCGACCTCTATGAGTTCAAGCACTAATCTACAGGACACTCAGGTCTATATAGAAAGACTGTTTCAAAAGAAAGAAAGAAACAAACAAAGAAGGGAGGGAGGGACGGAAGGAGGGAGGGTATCAGGATATTCACATTCTATTCTGATTGTGACTATACTCTTAGTTACAGTAAGGGCTGTTATAAATGCTAGGCCATATTTTTCACCCCTGGCTGGCCTAATGGACACAAATGGTAAGTATAGGCACCTCAGTACCTTTGTGATAATGGAGACTGGTTAACATCTTTATAAACTCGTTCTACGTCAAGAATTTACAAATTGTTTATTATGTGATTTTAAATAAACTAACAAGATTATTTTATGTTTTCACTTTAGGGCACATTTAATCACAAAACACTTCTATAACTACTCTAGCATATCAGTCCATGAGGTTCCGGGAGATGGGTTTGATTATATAAGATGATTTTCTAATTTGAAAAAAAAATGTATATGTTGTGGTTAAAATACCAGTGTGACCTAATAAAGTTTACTATCAAGCCTAAAATTATTATTACAGCAGTATTTTTTTAGCCTGTTAGAATCAATCAAGACATGGACACCTGTAATATTTTAAAATAGCCTTAGCTAACATGGGTCAGGGCAGATATTAATCCCCTAAACTACTTCCCATACTATCTCATACCTTCCCCAATCCCATGCCATCTGCTTCTAATAATCTCTATCAAGTTACCTCCCATCCATAATCCCAAATACTTGCTAATGTTGTTCATCTGGGCCAAATCTTCCATGATGAAGAGCCTCCTTCTCCCTTCTCCTCCAGTCTCTCTTCTCCCAAGATTCTCCCTGTCTCTCCAAGCCCTAGAACCTTAGCCATGCCTATCCCATTTGCCCTGCCCAGGTGTGATGGCCTTTTATTGGTCAAATATGTAGGAAAGGTACAGGTGAGTCACAGAGACAGCAAGCAGTAATTAGCATCAAAATACATCAGATGAACCTAATATATATATATATATTTATATTTATATATGTAAATACATTCAAATATTTTAATGTAAGCTATGAAACCTTAGTGCAATCATTACAGATACAGGAAAACATGTGAGAACACATCATGAAATCCCAGGTTCTGTAGGACTACGGAACAGTACTTTGTGACAGAAATGGTAACACTGTGTTCCTTAAAATGTCCGGCTTGTTAGTTTTCTGAAGTCTTGTAATGCAACATTTCACTTTATATTAAACTGAGTTAAACATTGATCCATTTCATGGCAGAAGTAGACAGAATTATAACAAAATTAATCGATGTCAGCAAAAGGATAACTTTTTAACTCAATTGTATGAGTCAACTCAATTGGGTTTTTTGAGTCCTGAGTTGTCAGTCTTGCTAAAAATTAATTGTAGTGTCTGTGTTTTGTGTCTGTGTGCTTATTATTTAGATTAGTAGAGCTAATAAACCTTTCTTATTGTGGGTAGGGTAGGAGTAGGTGGATGTCACTCTACCCATTGAAGACCTGAGTATGTGCCAAACTGGGTGCTAGCAAATTTTTTCTTTTAATTTTAATGTATTATAATTTATTCAGATTACATCCAATTGTTATCTGCTCCCTTGTATCTTCCCTTCTCCACCCTCCCTCTGGCCTCCCAAATAATCATCACTGTTCTGGGGAGTCATTTTACTGCCTTTAAACTAGGAATCAGACTGGAATTCATACCATGGGTTAAGCTGATTCTCAGTCTTTGACTTGTTTGGGCATTTCATCATAGACAGATAGACATGTTCACTACATTCCTCTGAAGATTCTTACTGAGTTCAACAGAAAAATAATTACTAAACCCCAGAATTCTAAGACAAAACCCATGAAACTCTGCTTAAATATACATACAGTTTTCATAAGTGTTCTTATGTGTAGCCATAAATTATTTCTGATTTGGGATGAAGATAATAGCTCAATTGGTAGTATTTGTCTAGCGTGGACAAAACCCTGAATTACATACTTAGTTCCATATGAAACTAGGTATGATGGTATCACATAATTCTAGCATTTGAGAGTTAAAGCAAAGAGGAAGAGACATTCAAATTCATCTTTAATTATGCAAATCTAAACAAAAAGACAACTACAACACACTGTATTACATGTCTGTGTTAATGAGTAGGTCACTGCATTTGAGTTCCATGTGGATTTGCAGATAAGTCCTTAATACGTTGATGATCTGTCTACTTTTAAATGGAACTGTCTGCTCCTTTATAAACTGCTCTCTCCTACATTGATATAGAAGGGGGAACTGATCTGGAAGCATCATGGCATGAGCTCCAGAACATAGTTGGGTCTGGTGTTGACATTATCTGGGAATATCTTAGCTTTAGACATTTTTCTCCTGTGTCAAGTCTCCTAATCCTCCCTTTTCTGGCTGTTTCCAGGAAATACCATCTTATCTTTCTTCTGTAAGAAATATGAAAATGACTTCACATGTTCATGACAATTTACAGAAATAGTTATCTCAGTTAATGAAAGAGTCTATTGAAAACCCTTCCTGATCATCAGGTGAGAACAGGCATTAAAGAGAATGTCTCCCTGAAATGGGCTTATACCATACACTCTGGTTTCATGTCCTAGTGCCATGTCACATCAAGTCAGTGGACATTTTTTTCTTTTCAAACTATTATGGTTTCTTGCATAAAAAGTGATTGAAAATTTCAAGTATCAGATGTTTATTTCATGTGCAGAATTTATACTTAATGCATGTGTGCTTGTGCATGCATATATATGTGATATGTGCATGGCATTTATGACCTATAATCATGAAAATATATTGCATTTATTTATTTTATCTATGTTTTCAGGCATGTGCTATAGTATATGTATGAAGGTTAGAGTACAATCTATCAGCATCTGTTCTCTGGTTTCACCATGGGGATCCTGTGGAGTTTGTCAGGGTTGGCAAAAATCGCTTCTGCTTGCTGAGCCATCTCATTGCTTAGTGGCTTATGTGGCTTATAATCTTGTTATTAGCAGAATGAAGTCAAATAGTGTCTCATCCTTCACTAGAGTAGAGATTTGAGAAGAACCAAAAGGCATGTTACTTATGATTAATTCAAAATTATATTCTAAAATAGAAAACCACAATCCAAGAATAGATAGATAGCACGACTCAATGAATGAAAACATATAAAAGAGGCTCCAAAAGTATGTGGACGGGGAAGGAATGAGTCTTGGGGGAGGTGGAGGATGGAAGTGAACATAATCAAAACACATTGTATACAATTCTGGAAGAACTAAAAATATAATTTAAAAACAGAAAAAGATTTGAAGAAAAAGAAAATGTTAACAATGAATAATACTTTTCATGGTCCAGAAATTATGAATAAAAGCCACTATAAGAAAACATACTTAAGGAAAAATATTGATGTATCTTTTAGAGTTAAAACTATATAACTATATTTAATTTTTCTGTGTATACACACAAACACCATAGTATATTTAATTATCAACCTCTGTTTGGAAGGAAGATTTTAATTTTTTCCTCTAAAGTTAAGCCATTCAGACCATATGCTAGAGAAATACAGATAGATGTGTTTCAGATAGGCAGCTATTGACAGTGTGTCAAACAGTACTTGCAGTTATTAGTTTTGGTCCATAAAAGCACAGCCAATTCTTGTTTCTTGCTGCAATAAGATGGATGGACTTGTTTTCTTTTTTCTTTTTTTCCCGTCCAGGAGAGAATGGAGGGGAGAGGATGTTATACACTATTTAAGGAAGGTGCACTTTCTGTAGAAAGTTGTTACTTACCTGCTGGAAAAAAAAAAAACTGAAGTAGTTGGGAATGATAATAAGAACCAGAAGTTGTGGATGTCTTCAGAAACACAGTATAAGTTGACTATGACAAAAACCATCACACAAGAACTCAGTAGCTGGTTTTGACTGCACTTACAAAATATGAACAAGGACAAAGCAAGCAAAATTCCCAGAAAAGATGTCAGAGGGGCTCTTGATTACCACCTTTATCTGAGGCGCTATTGGCCTCAGAGTCTACTGTGGGAGTAAGATAAGAGTAAGTTGTCTTCAGGGATGTGGTCCCAGGTTGGCTACCTGTGCCTCAGCACTAAAAGACCTCAGTGGTTTTAAAGAAAAGAAGAGACAGACGTGAATTTGAGAAAGAAACGTGGTGGTGGGGTGTAGGGGAAAGAATTGGAGAGGAAGGTGTTAGGGTCAATTTGCTCAAAATACTTCATATGCATGTATGAATTTATCAATAAAAGAAGATGTATACATGTATACATACTGTAGTTTTGAGTAGTTCATGATTGTAAACTATGAGAAAAGTTTTTTTTTATTTTTAAATAAAACCTTGAACCATGTGTAAAAAGCAAATCTAGTCTCACAGAATGAAAATCAGGGGCGCAAGCAAACAGCAGGATGAAAGCCACCATTTTAGTGTTTGAAAAGGAATGGTGCGAATAGCGGTGTTCACCTTATACTTCTCTGCAGGCTGTGCTTCTGTAGCATGTGGGGCTGCTGGCTATTGGTGAAAATGAGGAACCCTAGAGAGGAGTTAGCCTACAAAGTCTTACTATATCCAGATTCTCAAGATTATTATTCTACATTCAAGGTTGTAGAAAATCTTGGTTTAAAAAAAAAAAAACAACCCACTGTTAGGGTTCTGCTTCAGTCGGCCTCCCTGTGATGTCACTGCTTACCTGCCACGGGGGTGTGGCCCTGCCCAGGGCCATATAAAAGAACAGACCCTCCATGAGGTTTCTCTTTCTCTTCTTCTCACTCTTCCTGTCTCTGTCTCTGTCTGTCTGTTGATCTGTCTGTCTCTCTTCTTCTTCTTCTTCTTCTTCTTCTTCTTCTTCTTCTTCTTCTTCTTCTTCTTCTTCTTCTTCTTCTTCTTCTTCTTCTTCTTCTTCTTTTTCTTCCTCTTCATGTCTCTCTCTCTCTGGGGTATGCCTTCCCCTTTTCCTTCTCTCCCCATGGTCATTTAGTGAACTCCTCTAAAACATAATATCTTGTATCTGCTACCTTATTACCTTTTTGTCTTATTACCTAATCTTACTGTCCTAATTATTAATTATAAAACTCACTATGATCACAATGTAGAAAATATGCTCAAAGAAATATTTTTCCAGATTGTTTTTTATTGTGTAAAAGTAAAGCCATGTGGGAAACTATCAGTTTATAAGTAGCTGGAATTTATTCACAAGAGTTTCATTTAGGGGAATATGTGTTAGTTTCAATGAGTGCTCATTAATCTTCATTTCTGTTTCCTTCTCTAAAACTCCTCCCTCTTTGCTCTTTACTGATGAGGCCTTCTAAAACTGGAGAAGAGAAGATCACCATACATACCGATACATTTTCAAGTAAAAATATTTCTTCCAATTTGATTCAGAAATTGCAGCAGCAGGATTTTAAGAATCTGATATCTGGGAGACTCCCAACTACAAACAAATGGTTGTATTTTGCTTCAAATGGGGCTAAGGACTGTAAATATACAGTGAAGTATATTGCCGGCAGCACATAAAATGGACATGGATTTACACCTGTCTCATATCTATAATCGTTATAGGTGGCTATTTATATTCTTCATATGTTACCTGAAAGACACAGCAGTTTTATGTCCTCAGATTAATTTGGTACCCTCAAATGTGTAATGATGTGTGAACATTAAAATTCAAAGTGTTTCAAAGTGTTTAAAACTGTTTTATTAATGTACCACAGATATTTACAAGATCTTAGTAATATACATTTTTTTTCTTTCCAAACAAGTCTGTATTAAGAATATGTCTTGTGATGAAGGCTGGGGGATGTATTTACAGAAAGATTTGCTTTCAGAAAATTCCCAAAGATCCATGGATTGATTCATCATGAAAGTGGTTGAATAGCAAAACAGTAAAAAATCCCAATCATTGACAAGAACTGGGGCCTGGGCTTTAAGATCTGAACTCCTGTGGAACTCAAACCTGGAAAATACAAACACCGAATAACAATCAACATGAACTAAAACTGCTAAATGGATTAACTCCACAAGACAGAAACTACACAGTCATGTTTGTCTTCTAGTAATATTGTATTGCATTAAATTTTAGTTTAAGAAACAACTCCTTCCACCATAGGATGCCATCTCAAATGTAAAAGTAAAAAATAAAACTATCCAAATGGGTGAAGACTACTTGAACATACTAGAACCGACCAACATTTGGCAGGTGAGAGCACGGTGCTTCTAAAGCAAAGCCAGCTAGTAGTGCGTGCTTACTCTGGGATTGGCCTGTTTGGAAAATGACTGAGAAGGCTCCAGTATAAATGCTATGACTGATTAATTGTGTCTGCCACAAACACTAAAAGACCAGCATAGCTCTGCATGCTTCACTTTCATTGTTTCTGCTTTGAAACCTTTGTCCAGTTTTGAGAACAAACAAACAAACCCAAAAAACAAAGGTTCTAAATTTTATGCCAGTATAATAAATCAGGAAATTATACCTTTTTTCTTTTAATTTTCCTTTTCTCATTCCTCCCTATATTTCTTTCTTTCTTCCTTGTTTTTTATTTATTTTATTGTTTTACTTTTAAAATGAGGGAATAAAAGAATTGTAAAACTGCATGCCTATTGTTAAGATTTAAGGAGAGCTGGCTTGTCACCTCTGGCTCACAATTGAAAATGGAAACAAGGTGCTTTTAGTTTGTCACTCAACATTTACAAAACAATTAGAAACCCCCTTGGAACTGTTGTGCTCAGCTGCCTCGATTATAAATCTACGCCAGAAACTTCAGCTCAACTCACTGGAGATTTTTGGAATTCTTATTTCCTCACTGCTGCTTCCATCTCCTCCATCACTGACTGTTCTTATTTCGATCAGATAGTCTTCTTCAAATGGAACCAGAAGCTCAGCTGATGTGTTGTTTGTTTCCAAAACATGCGTTTTACTCTGTCGGTTTTGCCGATAGAGGATCTGCATGAAAGAAAGACTCAAATTAAGACATAGAAGTCAAGTCTCTTCTTGATAGCCTGTTATCAGTTATCCTTCCTCACAGTGATACCCTATCATCATATAGGTGGGGGGGAGGAGGTCCCGCTCATTCACAGACATAGGGGAGAGGAATAGGGTGAAAGAGGGAGGGAAAGAGGAATGGGAGGCTACAAGGGATGGGATAACAATTGAGATGTAATATGAGTAAATTAATAAAAAATAAAATAAAATAACAACAACAACAACAAAAAAGACATAGAAGTCCTCTGAGAGACTCCACCCAGTGGGGGATCAGGAGAGATGAGAAGGGGATGGGAGAATGGGAGGGGATGGAAGGACCCAGAGGGTTCAGGAGCCCCACAAGACCATCAAGGCTGGTAGATCTGGACCCAGGGGAGCCTGAACAAATTGTTGCACCAACCAAAGACAATGCATGCAGTAAACCTGGACCCTCTATTCAGATTTGGCCAATGGACCTCTCACTGTCCATGTTATGGGGAGAGTGAGGACTTCCTCTGACATGAACTCTGGTTGCCCCAATTTGATCACTTCCCCTTGGTGGGGAGGCCCAGAGACATAAGTGGATGCAGTCTATCCAGATGAGACCTGAATTGTGGCAGCCATATGGGGGGAAGGTCCCCTTCTGTCAGAGGTCTAGGGGACATAATAGGGCTGAAGAGGGAGGGAGAGTGGAAACAGAAAGATACAGGTGAGGGAATAACATTCAGGTTGTAATCTGAATAAATTATAATAAATTAAAAATAAAGATGGGGTTGGGGTTTGTTGAAGGTTCAGGTGCTGTTATGACGAGGGATAATGGACATGTTTATAACAATGCTTTCACTTATAATGAGAGAACCATTACTGACATCCTATTCCTCACAGGCAAATATGCGGAGGTGATTCATCATTATATTTTCAAACTTATTTTTATTTTACATATTCACTTTACATCCAGATTGTAGCCTCCTTCCTCCTCTCCTGGTCACACCCTCCCACCCTTTCCCCCATTCCCCCTTTCCTTCTTCTCAGAAAAGGAAATGATTCATATTGCTGAATTTGGAGTAGATTTATCTCAAGTATGGAGTTTGTGTATATTAGCTTTAGGGTTTACTATGAAAAGCCATTGTTCAGTTTAGAACCATTACAAATGTCTAAATATATATGTCTGCCCCGAGTTAATTTACATTATCACTAATGGAGATTACTTATTCTGTGCACTTAGAGATGCTCTTGGTACTCAGTGCTGTTCCTGTGAGATTCATTTTGTGCTCTTAAGAGCCCATCTCTACTGTATCCTAATTTCTAATAGTCCATTTAAACTAATCCTTTGACATCAGTCATGTATCCTATCTGCAAATCCAAAGAACTTCTATTTCTTGATAGCAAGGGCAATCACATGGAGAAAAAGATTTCATGCAGAAGTATTTGAATTTCTCATTCTCCATATCGCATTACTCCATATCCATTACTGGGCCTAGAACATAGAACTTTTATGATGAAGAATTAAAAGTAGCAAAGGTATTTTTGCACACAATGTTTTTTAAAACCCTAAAGTATTCATATGCATAAATTTTTTTTATTTGATTGAAACACTGCTGACTCTTTAATAACATAGTTAAAATGATTAAGTAGAAATCTAAATACTTACCTTGTAGCCCAGCACTTCAGACTCATTTTCCATAGTTTTTACATGCTCCCAGTTCAAGCATAATTTAGAATTTGACAGCTTCCAGGCAATGTTTGCTGGTGGCTGACTTGGAGCTTTAAAATACAATAAAGATCCAAATGAATATTAATTATCTAATAGTATAATGCAGCAACATGAAAAGAAAAAATAAATCCTCATCATTAGCATAAAAGGAGCAAATATGGTTTATTGTTATTTGAAATATCATACTGATCTAATCTTAGTGAACAAATTTACTCAAATTCTAGGTCATTTGAGAATGTCTTTTTGACAGACTCGTGAATCAATAATGGTTTTCTGGATGTCCAGTATCATTGAGGTTCCATTTGCTTACTTTATAATATAGAAAAAGATGAAGGGTTCTGTTATATACTTTTGGAATTGGCTCTTTTATCAATGAATGTATTAACTAAATTCAAGTTGGAAGCATTCTATATATATACACAGACACATACACACTGTATTCAAGTGTTCATACATATTTTATTCCTAATACTTATCTACTATTTCATGCCATATTACTATTTTTAACTGTAAATAACAAAACCAATTTAGGATATTTTAAGCAAAATCGTATTACTATGAAATATATAGGATAATTTCTTAGAACTCTGTCAAAATATGGCAGAGTCTAAAGAGAAACAGAGTCACCAAGTGAGCACATCCCCCTTTGCACTTCTTATTGCACAGTTATAGTGCCTGGCTAGCTTTCCATAGACCACTTCATTGTCACTCAGTGTATGTGGCAGAAATCACAACTGTGCACATTACCTACATAAAATTTGAAACTTCCTCTAAGTGGGGATAACCCAGTCTAAAATTCTAAAGGAAATTTGGTATTTTGTCAAGCATATGATTAGGGACCTTCATTTGGACACATGTTTATGTTAGTTCAACCAAGGGTGGCTATGTACTTTAAAAAACACACTTCATATTATTAATAATGTTCTGTGAACCCAGAAATAGAGAAAATCTACACTAGTATATTGATCACTCCAAATAACATCTACTATGAAGCCAAATTGGGGTTCTCAGTCCTCTAAAACTAATGCTGTGTGGGAGTGAAGGAGTAGCACATATGGAAGGGAGGGTATAGCATCACCCTCCTAAAATAATAGAGTTCAACTTTAATGATATGCATATGATAACTATAATGTCACTTGTAGAGTAAGAAGTCACTTGTCTCAAAATATGCAGCTAGCAAGTAGCTGAGTCAAAACAGAAGCCTGTGCTATTGGCTCCAGTCCACTGCTTTTGCCATGACAACACATTGCTTCTCAAAGAATCCGCATGATTATTATTATTTTTTTTTGAGATTGAAAAAAAAATGAGAGATTTAAAAATAGTTCATCTGGAAAGCCAAGGCAGAGATAAAACTGCCCAGCAAGATGTTTCTTTTCTGAAAGTGTGATGCTAAGTGAGCCTAGTATTTAACTCATTAGAGCAATGATGGAAACTTATGTTACTTCTTTGAGCATTTTGAATCAACTGCTGTTTAATGCCTTCAGTGTCAATGGCATAGGCTCAGCATGCTGAATGAGGGCTGTTGCTAATGCCACCCGCCCCAAGCCCACTTCTGATCATTTAGCCTTGTTGCCAGATTTCTCATGTGATAGCTGGAGAAGTGTTTACCGAGTAGTTTCATCAGGTCCAATTATTATTTACTATAGTTTCATTTCACTGAAAGATAGTGGCCCTTTTCATATACTTTTACAGATTATGAAGACATGTGTCCTTTTTCTACCCTGTATCTTCATCCCCTGGCAGAGTGCATGGCTCAAACATTAATAACCTGATGATTCAGATGTACTTAAGAAATGCACCAGCCAGTCTAAACCTTAAACTACTCAATGTCTTACTTTATTTGTCATATTGAATATGCAGTGGGTATTGGCATGATTCACAGGTGATAAAATGGGTGTAATGCATTTATTGTGCCTTCCTATAATCAAGCTCAAATTACTATTGTCAGATCTATAGCCATTCATATATATTTATATGGGTCAATATGACTGGTCATATGCTAGATCATTTCTTTACAAACCAAATTACAATTAAAAGCATGAAATATCTGTGTTTAGTGCACACTTAACAATAGTCAAATGAT
This sequence comes from Acomys percivali, assembly GCA_907169655.1. NCBI lineage: Eukaryota > Metazoa > Chordata > Mammalia > Rodentia > Muridae > Acomys > Acomys percivali. The sequence goes on from OU015745.1 coordinate 37,827,793, forward strand.
ATTTTTATTTATGAGGGCTCTGTGGCAGCATACTTATTATAGTTATTTTCCCTTAGCTTATTCTAAAATGAATTCTATAATATCTTTCTAAACTATAAAAGACTAATATAAAAATTCTCACAAGATATCAGAGACTTGGTAACTTCTAAAATACTCTTTGGATGCATTTCTTCACAACAATGCATCAAAACTAACAACATCATGCAATCAACACAGTGCACATGTAAATTCAGCCCTTCAGTATCACTGGTGAGGTTTTATTGTTGTTGGTTTTTGTTGTTGCTGTTTTGTTCTCTGAATATCATTCATTTATTGCTGCAGCTTTTGTTTGTTCAATTGTTTTAGCGTAAAAAGGATCCCATACAATACTTAGTCCACTGTTGAAGCAGCAGGCAAAGAGTGGACTTTGTCTCCCTTGAAAGACAAACAGCTGTGACTTTGGCAATAACCTTGTCATTGATATGTATGTATTTGTTTCTTCAAAGCAGATTGCAAAACATCCCATGGGCATACCAGGAGAAGAGCTCCTGGGTATGTATGACCAATTACATGGATTACTTGGAATGTTTAGTTTCTCTTGCTGTCTGGAGGGTAGGAAGACTCTGATTTTGAGGTCAAAGAGCCAAATTTGTACCCAAGGGCCCTAGCTTTATTATCTCTGAAATGAGAGTCATAATTCCTAGTTTATAAAATTCTTGGTCCATATGAAATACAATAGGAAGCTTTCACTTTGCCAGAGGTTTTCATTAAAGTCTCAGTGACCATCACTAGCCTCTCCTAGATATAGCAGCTCTCCATTGGCCTGTTATAGCATAATCAGTTGAGTTCAGAGTGGTTTGCCACTGATAATATAATTCTGAATGTTTGCAAATGATTGATTTCTTAAATATCATTAGCATAACTTGAACATTATTCCTTTGTGACTCTGCTCTTTAGTTCAGTACATATTCTTAATAGGAAGATGCAATGAAAGGGCCTCATCTAATTGTCTAGGAAGTTGTTATGTCCTATGGTCATTTTGTCCTTATTTTATACTGACTTAAAAACATGGGCATCATTGTCATCTATCTTCCATTAGAATAAAAATAAACAAAAACAAAAACAAATAAGCAAAAAGAACTTCTGAAAGCTGTTTTGGATGCTATCACCTTAGTATTTCCACTGTGAACAATCTAGGTTTGACATACAGGATTAAGGCATACAGCAAATTTCTTTAATGTAATTAAAATTTCTGGTACTGTAAGAAAGCCAAAGCACTTGTCACATGCAGCTTTTGAAACATATTGTGTTGTTTGCATCCCATGCATGAATAGTAAACTCAACAGACACATTTTCTCCTTTGTTTTAAATTTTGCAGGCAATTTCCAAACACTAAAATCATGTTCTATTAATCAAGTGACAGAGCGGCATTAAACTAGCCCTTCACAGCTCTAATGGTTTCCCTGTAATCAATTTTTCTGTAGATGGCATTTATATTCAGCTGTAGTTCACACTGTGAACCCAATTCAAAAACAACTTCTTATGTTACACTTCTAAGTAACAGCATGGGGTTGACATTTGGGCAAGAGAGAAAGAACATAAGTGCAAGATGAAATAAAAGCTTAATGCTTCCTTTATGTCTAAATATGGATTGATTGCATATTTACAGCAAGAAAGAATCCAGTACAGAGTGCTATTCAGCCAACAACCATGTCCAAATTGAGCCAAAATTTACAAACACTTTTCGTTACAGTGTCTGAATGTGACTTTCTACAACAGACACAATGTTTTGTTTACATTTTTTGTTCCTCCTGCAATTGATGTAAATATTGTTTCCTTTTCTTTGTAAATCTAAGCACCATCTACGAGATGTCTGTACGGGTCTCATGCATTTGCCATACCATTTGGCTCCCTTGGGTGTGCATTTATTTTTACTAAGATGTGGTACTTCCAAGCACATCAGATGCATTATTTTTAAAATAATCACTGCCCTATCATCACCACCATTATCACCATAAATGTGAACAATAATACACTCATGAAGCTTTATATATGTCTAAATATGTACAGACACATACATACATACATAGAGATCTTTTGACCTCTAACTCTCCAAATTGTGCATGTTTATCCAGACATGCATCCCTCACCATATACTCTTTCTTGTGTGTTTCTTGGCTTCTTGTTCTCTTCATGGTATTTCCTACAACTTGTATTAATTTCATTTGTCCTTCTTTTGTTCTGGGATGTTTACACAGTAAGAGAGAAATTATTAGCAAGCAAGCATACCTCAGAACTTAAGCCTATGTGTCGCTCATGGTAGGACTATTCATTGTGTCAACCACAGAATCTCTATACTTAAAAAAAAGTAATAAATTTCTGTCTTTGCAGCTTTGCCTGCTGTGATAGCCAATCACATGAGGCAGAGATTTTGGTAAATGTGAGTTCTCGTTTTTTGACTTTACAATGAAAAAGCAAGTATCAAATTGAAAATCTAGATGGTGACAGTTTCAGTGTATGATGGATGAAGATTTTTTTCTACCAGTATTCAGAGGGAATCTTCATGTCATCTCAAGGACAGGGAAAATCAAAGTTAAATCCAAGGATACCACTTAGAATCAGGGCTGCCTTCAATGTTTCATTAAAGCCATTTCACCTCTAACTCTTTGGGTGTCCTTCTGTGGCCTCTGATGAAAATTTCTCTAAAAAATTCATACAGTGAAAGAAAGTGAGAGTAACAGTACTTTTATTACTTTTAAAATGGCAGGGGTGGGGGAGGATCACACACACACACAAAAAAAATCAAAGTGAAATTATAGACCAAGTAGTGTAGTACATGTTGCCATCCAGTGAGCTCTCATAGCATTTTAGCCATTGGGTCTCCTTTAGATATGTTATATCCTTAAGTTCTTTAGCAAATTCCAGAAGTAAGCATTATCCTCAGATCTGTTTTTCATATATATATATATATATATATATATATTCATAATTATTAAATACTAAGACCTGGGCTTGTAAAATAGGTCCATTGATAAAATGGTTCCTCACAAACATGACTTCAATTCTCAGGTTTAAAAATGTCTGGTGTGGTGCTGCATCCTTGACATCTCTACCCAGGAGGATGGAGACAGAAGAATCCATAAGACTTGCGGGTGAGCTACTCTAGTCTAATAGATAAGTCGTAAACCAATAGGATACCCTTTCTCAGAGTAGTTGGATATACTCTTGAGTTTGTCCTCTGACTACCACAGAAGCACACAGAGATGCATCCCCTCTGGAACATATACACAATAGACATATTTATACAAGTCAAAATGATAGTGTATGCATGATTTATTATTCATGTCCCCATTTATCTCACTCTGGAGTCCCATTCCTGTGCTATGCTACACTGTTTCACAATAGCCCAAAGTTACAGGATCCCTTCTCAGATACAAATATTTTGAAGAACAAAATTGGTAGAATTTTAAACAAGACATTTTTCTGTTATTAAAAATGACAGGGACCCTATAAAACTGAGGGTCTACTTAAAGGCAGAACAAAAGTGCTAGTTGTAGATTTATCATTTGGATGTGTGTACCATAGGACCACTTGCACTCTGCAATGTAAGCATCAGTGTTTCTCTGTAATGGTCTCTATCTATTTGAAAAAAGAAATTTCTTTGATAAGAGATACAAACTACACTTAACTGTAGGCATAAAGATTAATATTTAGAATGTAATCAGATGGTCTAGTAAAGTGAAAATTGTAGGTTCTCTTCCAAGATCCACTACTTCATTAGCCTTAGGAGCACCAAGACAACCCTTACACTTAAGTCTCAAGGACCATTATAGAAAAGGGGAAGGAAAATCATAAGACACAGAAGAACAGAGAGTTTGTTGGGAGATAGTGTCTCCTAGAAATGCAGGAGAGGTACACTCAGGAAGTCTAATCAGCATGCTACCTAAAGAAGACCTGAATAATAATTAAGACCAAGGGAAATGCTACTGAAAGGGGAGGGGATAATGTAATCTCACACCTAGACAAAGCGCTACAGGAAACAAGGAAATGCTTAGAGTAAGAAAAATAGTATTCCAAAGTAGAGAGTTCCATCTGATATTGGTTATTCAATATCAAATGATTGATCCTAAATAATATACCTATAAGTAACATAATTGTATTCATTTGTTTAGGGTGTGTGTGTGTGTGTGTGTGTGTGTGTGTGTGTGTGTGTGTTTTATGAGTGTGTTTGTGTGTGTATCATATGAACTGCTTTCATAATTTAATTTATTACATTTTAAAATTAATGATAGCTTCACTTATTTTCTATTATTTCTATTGGTTCTTTTTTTTACCATTTTATTTTTATTTTTATTTAATTTATTCTTGTTACATCTCGATGGTTATCCCATCCCTTGTATCCTCTCATTCTTCCCTCCCTCCCATTTTCCCCTTATTCCCCTGCCCTATGACTGTTTCTGAGGGGGATTACCTCCCCCTGTATATGCTCATAGGGTATCAAGTCTCTTCTTGGTAACCTGCTGTCCTTCCTCTGAGTGCCACCAGGTCTACCCCTCCAGGGGACATGGTCAAATGTGAGGCACCAGAGTACGTGAGAAAGTCATATCCCACTCTTCACTCAAGTGTAGAGACTGTTCTGACCATTGGCTAGATCTGGGTAGGGCTTTAAAGTTTACCGCCTGTATTGTCCTTGGCTGGTGCCTTAGTTTGAGTGAAACTGTGGTACATTTACACTCAGGAATACTACTCAGCTATTAAAAACAAGGAATTCCCGAAATTTGTGGACAAATGGATTGAGCTAGAAATGATCATAATGAGTGAGTTAACCCAGAATCAGAAAGACTCAAATGGTATATACTCACTTATATCTGCATACTAGCCCAAGGGGCATGTCCCACGAAAGCCTTCCCTTACCAGGAAACTGGGACAGAGGGGAGGACATCCTATTGGGACTCTAGATGAGAGAAGCATGGGAGAATAGCAAAGTAGAAGGATCCAGAGGGTCCTAGAAACCTACAAGTAGAACATTATGATAGGCAGATTTGGGCACACGGGTCCTGCTCAAACTAAGGCACCAGCCAAGGACGATACAGGCGGTAAACTTTAAACCCCTACCCAGATCTAGCCAACGGACAGAACATTCTCCACAGTTGAGTGGAGAGTGGGATATGACTTTCTCACGTACTCTAGGGCTTATTTTAAAGAAGTAATGTATCTCTTATCCTCTAAGGTTCAGGAATCATTGTGAAAGAAGAACTGGATACTTAAGAGCCAGAAGACATCAAGAACAGCTGTGAAATGTTATGCTAGCTATGTCAATGCAAACTTTAACTCACAACAATTGTGTTTATCTAGAATGGGCAGCTCTTTTCTGTGAGGCCAAGAACTCTGGGGGCACTGCCTGACAAAGTTCCAGTGCCTGGATGCCTTGGATTGACCCTGTACTGCGGATATTCCTCACTGTTAGGGGCTTCTCTCCAAAGGCTAGTATTGGAAATTAGTAAAGGCTGATGCTAATAAAAACTAATAAAGTTATTGGTGATTCCCTGTGAAAATACAACTATGCAGAAAATTGAGTCTTTTATAGAATTTATTCAGATTCATTGTTAGATTATTAATAAATGATTTCGGTAAATGACTTACAGGATTTTAAAAGAATTAATAAAGAAGAAAATTTTAAGGAAAATTTGAAAGCTGACAAAGTGTACTTAAAATCACTAGATCTTTATGCTCAGCTTTGGAAACTAGGAACTAATTTAGAAAGAAAGAGATCTTGATCATGCCATTATCAACAGACTTAGGTACCTGCTTCAAGGCAAACAAAAACAGTTTTAACATTCTAAGGTTCATTTACAGGATTATAGTAAAGATAGAAATTGTATTGAAGTAAAAGTTCATGATAAAGTTAAAGGAAGACATTGGAGGTAGTTCTAAAGTCTTAATAGTTTTCTATTCTTTACAAAACTACAGAAAAGATAGAAATTGTGTTGATACAGGAGTTCAAGACAAAGTCAAGGAAACAGGCATGTTGGCTCAGTGAACTGCTTGCCCTTTTAAATAAACTTGAGAAGCCAGGACTTTTCTGATGTTATGGAAAGACAAAAGGGCAGCTGCCTCTAAGTAAAAAGTATACATAATATTATAAAATGATAGTTTTGTTTTAAATATAAAAAATGAAAAGAAAGGATCAACTAAGGGTCAGGAAGACAAGTTTAAGGTATCAGGTGGAGGGACTGATCTTTGATCTATTAACTGTATGCCAATTAAAACAAAATCAGATAGGGTCACTTTGTTTAACATCTTTTGTAACCACAAGGCTTTACAGTACCTACCATAAGGAAGAAAGGTTTGAGTTAAAAGAAAACTGATTTTATCCTAAAGTTAATTTTTAGTTCTCAGGAAACTTGCTGTTTGCTTACTTTGTTCCCCTTGTCCCTATATACTTATGTAACCAAAAAAGATGTCAAGCTGTGTAATCAATGATTAAAGTCTTTAAGGAAATGATTTTGAATATAAGTAAAGCTTACAAGAGACACAAGTTGTCAGAGCAGGTAAAGTGACTAAGGCTTCCTCTCTGTCCTGTCTCTCACCAAAAGACAGAAATAAAAATACCTAAGAAATCACACACACACACACACATACACACACACACACAGAGAGAGAGAGAGAGAGAGAGAGAGAGAGAGAGAGAGAGAGAGAGAGAGAGAGAGAGAGGAGACAGACACGGGGAAAGAAACAAAGACAGAGACAGACATAGACAGAGTGATAGAGAGATGGAGAGAAAGATAAATGTATACTAAACAATATAAGCAATAAAAAGTCAGGGAAGGAAGATGAGAATAAGTATAGTTTTTTTGGGGGAAAAATCTTGTTGAGTTCCAGTTGAAAAAGAATTTTGGCATCTAGATAAAGAGAGATGATTAACATTGTAAAGAGGAAAGGGAGAATTCAGATGGTGGGCACAGGGTGAGAAGATTCTAGGCTCACAGTCTAAGAGCTACCAGGGCAAAGATATCCCCAGCATTTGTATTCTCAAGTACAGAAATGCACACAGGAACACCTGAATTGGAAAAAAAATTTAAGTGAGAAAATAAAAACAAACAATCCCAGAGGTCTTTAGACAGGACAGTGGCCAATAATCTGCTAGTTTGGTGGACAAATTAAGATTTTTGAACATAATTATCATATCCATGCTCTAGATCCCCATAGTCAATGGGGATGTTACCATATATAAAAACAAAAAGCCTGTGGAAGGGAATGAAACTACAATGTCACAAGAAGGAAACCAGTGTGGAACATTACAGAACATTCAACACAACCTCAGAGATCTTCAAAAGTGGGTGAAAGAGGAAAGAACATCAAAGTTAGAAAACTGTACTGACAGCATCTGAGCTGAACACTCTTTGATTAGTTACTTTTGTAAATGCTGTGACTAAACGCTTAAAAGAAACATTTAGGGAAAAAATTTTATTTTAGCTTATAGCTTTAAAAGCTTTGATTGATAGGTTGCGTGGTTCCACGTGATTGGCTATGGCATCGTGATGGTGAGAATGTGGATTCTCATTTTCCTCTGAGCACTGTGCCTTAGATAGTTTTTCATTGCTATGAAGAAACGCCATGACCAAGGCAACTCTAATACAGGAAAACATTTAATTGAGCTGCCTTACAGTGTCAGAGGTTTAGCCTATTATCATCATGGCAGGAAACACAGAGGTTTACAGGCAGACATGGTGCTGGAGAAAGTGCTAAGAGTTCTACATTTTAATGCACAGGCAGCAGACGGGGACTGTCTGCCACACTGGGCAGAGCTTGAGAATAGGACACCTCATGACCTACCCCCAAAGTGACACACTTCCTTCAACAAAATCACACCTACTCCTACAAGGCCACACCTAACAGTGCCACTCTCTATGGGCCAAGCATGGGCCTATAGGGGCCATTCCTATTCAAACCACCACATTCTACTCCCTGCCCTCATCGGCCTTGTAGCCAGAACATAATGCAAAATAAATTTAGTCCAAATTCAAATGTCCTCATATTCTATCACAATCTCAACAATGTTGAAAAGTCTAAAGTTCGAAGTCTCTTCTGAGGTTCATACAATCACTTAACTGTAACCCCCTATAAAATAAAAATAAAAGAATAGATCATATACTTCCAAAATATCATAGCAGAGGGTATATATAACTGCCAAAATGCAGGGAAGGAAGCATAGTGAGGAAATATTGCACCAAAGGAAGACTGAAAGCCAGCTGGGCAAATTCCAAAACTCTGCATCTCCACGTCTCATGTCAAAACATTCTTCGAATCTCTGACTCCTTTCAGCCTCGTTGACTGCAACACGCTCTTTCTTTTGGCTTGGTTCCACCAGGGAGTAGAACTCTGTTAGCAGCTTTCCTCAGTTAGTATCCTACGGCTCTGGCATCTCTAAGCACTTGGCATATCCAAGGAAATACAGTATTTACCCTTCACAGCTTCAAATAATGGACTTTCTGGGCCTCCATGAAGAGACATCTCTGCCAAACACCTGGCCTCAGTGGATCTTTTTAGTTGTGGAAGGAGATCCAAAGCCCTTTCACAGAATGTTCTCTCTGGACCTACATGTAGGAACTCACCCCTCCCCCACTCCATGCCCTGGCCTAAATGATTTTCCTTATTTGTAGAAGGAGATTCCATAGCCCATTTCTTCTATCTTTGACTTTAAAGCCAGAACCACATGGCTGACCTGACACTGTCATGTTCTTCTGCTTGCTGGGCTTGGAACATGGCTCCCCTCTTTCAATTGAATTTTGACCAGCTTTGTTTTCAATGGTTTCCTTCACTGCCTAAAATGGGCTGTCCTTGAACTTGTCCTGGGATTAAAGGCTTGTTCCAAGAAGCCTGGACCCAAGAAGTTATTTTACACGGGATTTATCTCCACTCTACTTTTTGGTGCCTCTTTTCTTCTCAATCTGTACATTTCGCATTTTTGCTTGCTCAACTTGCTCTGCTTCATCAAAATGTTCTTCCTAAGAGTGAACCTTAGAAACCACATAACAGAGTCCATACTAGGCTGTTTTGAGAGTTCCTTTGCTAATGCAAATAATCTAAATCTCTTCAGTACAGCCTCAGGTAGACTCTTTTGACAAGGGCAAAAAGCAGCCACATTCTTTACCAAAATATCACAGAGAATGATATGAAAGCAACATTCTAAAACCCTCACAGTTCAAATCACCCTCAGAACCACTGCCTTTCATGAATCTATTAGTGTGGTCCATAAAGCTATGCTTAAAGCATTCCACTGCTTTCCTAATTCAAAGCCCCCAAATCCATATTCCTTCAAACAAAAGTATAATCAGGTCTGTAACCCCAGTCCCTGGTATCAATTTCTGTCCTCGTTAGAGTTTCATTGCTGTGAAGAGACACCAATTAATTGGGGCTGGCTTATAGTTTCAGAGGTTTAGTTTATTATTGTCATTGTGGGAAGCATGTCAGCATCCATGGCGTGGGGTAGGGGTGGGAGAAGGGGGAGTAAAGGACCTAAGAGTTCTACATCTTAATCCACAGGCAGCAGGAGACTGTTTGCCAATCTGGTCATAGCTTGAACATAGGAGACCTCAAAGCCCACCCGCAATGTGACATTCTTCCTCCAACAAGGCCACACTTCCTAACATTGCTACTCTTTATGAGCAGAACATTTAAACATATGTCTATGTGGACCATATCTATTCAAAACCACCACATACTGCATTCTAGATTAACTTATTCCTAGGTAATATAACTGCTTTGAAAAGCTATATTCCTTAATGAGGAAATCCTATGCTATTAGATAAAAACAATAATATTGTTGGTATATAATATAAATTTCATTTGAGCTATTGGAAGGACTATGTTCGTTCAACAGAATAAACTTGAAGATATATCTTCTTAAAGGCATATAATAGATTGGTATAAACTATATACATTTAATTTAAGGTGCATGAGCAATCCAATTAACAAACTCAAGTTACAGAAAAAAGTTTTATTAATCTCTCTATTTCTCTCTGCCTCTGTCTCCCTCTCTCTCCCTCTCTCCCTCCCTCTCTCTCTCTCTGTCTCTGTCTCTCTCTGTCTCTCTCTGTCTCTCTCTCGCACACGCACGCGTGCACACACACACACACACACACACACACACACACACACACACACACAC
>OU015745.1:37859975-37880162 GCA_907169655.1 Acomys percivali
GAAGAAGAAGAAGAAGAAGAAGAAGAAGAAGAAGAAGAAGAAGAAGAGCAAGAGGACAATACTGCTGCAGCTGCTGCTCAGAAAAATTCTTATGAGACAAAAATGCATTCAAAAATAACTTCGTTTATTTTTGGCCATCTATTGCTGAGCATGGAGCCTGCACTTAACTGTAGTTTGAATACCCAGAGAAACTCTGTTAGAGAAAACTAATTTTTCATCACTTCTAGAGGAACTCTGAATATACATTTAGATTAACATATTTACTTTCTAAGGGTTGAGTAGTGGATGCATTTAAAAAGATATTTACTATGTATCACTCAAGTAAGAAATTGGGATCTCACAAATGTCTGTAACTCTAGCTCCCAGGAATGAGACCCTCTCTACTGACTTCCATGTGTGTACACTAGCATGTGCACATACATGCACACAGACATATGTACACATGTATAAGTAAGTAAAAAGAAAATCTTAACACAAATAAAAGCAAAACTAAACATAAATTCCATAAAAAGAATCTTTTCTCATGAAAGCTAAAATATCACTGAAGTAATACACAAGCAGCTATCACAAAAATCTATGAAGACATTTCAACTTAGAAAGGAAATATATCTAAGAGTTTTACATATTTTTCAACTTAGGTACAACAGAAAACAGACTGTGTGTTTACCTATAGAACTTTCAGTTGTCACTTCATATAAAAGCATTGTAATAACAAAGACATAAAAGTAGACTACAGGAAGTACTAATTGTGAACTTTAAGGCAACTTGTGATGAAATAGCCATGATAAAGATGAAAGAGTGCATTATGTTTCTGTGTAGAATGGAGAGAATGTAACTTATATACGTCTATGCCTTCATTTTTCAGAAACAGCATCCTTAGTCATACTAGACACACTCTGTTAGACTTTAACCAAGGAGCAGTCTGAAGAGGGATGTGATAACTGCGTCCACTCAAAATTCTGAGTCTTATTACAACTTTCGCAGCTGATACCTAAAGTTTTAAACAAAACTGCTAGTAAGAGGAAAGTGTTTTCCTCTAGTAGTTTCTTTGAAAAAAAATCATTAATATCTTATTTACATTTCTTGGCAGAAGAGTTAGCTAATTAGATCTGTTGGTGGAGTCAAGCTGTCCTAATTTAAGTTTTTAGATCATGCAATTAAACTAATTTTTAAGTATTAAAAATGACAACCACTTCCTCCATTTAAGATAGCACATAGTGGTAAAATTAGACTAATTATTCCCTCTCTGCAATGCTCATTGGTCCTACATTGAGAATCAAAACTTCATGATTAGTAACTGATTATAGTAAGATATATCATTGTTACACTTTCATTTAGAATGTTCCAACTTTGAAATATATAACAAATATATATATATATATATATATATATATATATATATATATATATATTGAAGACTCCTCACCTGTCCATCCTTCTGTGAAGTATTATATATATATTACTGTGGATGATGATGGTGGGGGAAGACTGTCATGTATGAGATTGTACCATTGTATACATTTCCAAAAATGTGGCAGTTCCATTGTGAAGTAATTCCATTAACTTGTTCTAATGGAGGGATTAATCATTGGGAAGCAATTGATTTACCACAGAGGATTGTTGCAAATAATAATAACCTGGCAAAACTCACAGGTAGCAAGAGAATGCCACATTCCCTATGCTGCAACAGATGTATTAGAGGAATTTTAATCCAGCAACATGGCTTCTCCGCTCACATCCAAAAACCTTCTAGGAAGGTCCTTGTGATCCAGCTGGAGGGCCAACAGCTTCACATCTTGAATTCCTCTGGGTGGATTACAGACATGCCCTTAGTACACACCTTTAATCTCAAACAATGATGTCTAATTGAGGGACAGACAACACGAAAAATCAGATAAAGATTTGACAGAATCGGATACGCCCAACTCTCAAAAGAATATCACAGGACAGAAAGGTTATTTAAGAGAGGGCAGGGAGGGTCAGTGAGTGAGTTGGGAGTCAGCTGACAGGTAGTACAGTGCTGAGTTTCTGGCAGTTCAGCTGGTGGCAGTTCAGCCCAAGGCGTTCAGAGGCAGTTTTTACTGGAGGCAGTTTTAAAGAGAAAGATTGCAGAGAGAACAAGCTAGGTACAGGGAAAAGAACAAGCCAGAGAGTGAGAAGGAGCCAGAAGATTAGAACAGATCACTAAGTTAGTTTGAGACCAAGCAGAGCAAGTCCATCAGAATCTGAGAGAAGCCAGTTTAAATCAGTCATTTTGGAGACAATTTTGAGCAAGAACAGTTGGCTGAGTTGAACCTCCCAGAAATAATTCAAAAGAGAGCTAGAAAGGGTGAGCATATTCAGCCATAAGCCTCTGAGATGACAATTATGCCCAGGTGAATAAAATATAAATTTACACTTTATAAAGGATCTGTTTTAAAAAGCCTGTTTGGTAGATAGAAGGAAGCTGTTTTGGTAGAAAATTTTGGATACTCAGAGAAGAAGAAATCGGTGACAGTGGGAAGACAAAGTCATGAACAAGAGAGAGACTTGAGTCTCATCAAGTCATTTTAGCTGATAAAACAGGAGCTTAGGTCAAATGATAAAGAAGGGTTATATTTAAAACTATTAAGGATGATTTTTCTTTAAAATATTTTACTGTTTATAAAATTTAATAAGGGTGATATCGATACATCAGTGGAATAATCTATCTATCTATCTATCTATCTATCTATCTATCTATCTATGTATCTATCTATCCACTAAAACACGTACTTTGGGCATCATTATTTTATATAAAATGCAATCTAAATACTGTATTGAACTTATATCTTGATTATCAGATAGTTCTTACTTACTTCTCCGAAAACTCATCAGACCATTGGAATCTATATTTTTAGCAGCTTCATTTTTCAATTGGGGTAATTACTTGTGCTACATTACCGTTCTTTGTAAGTTCATGATAAACACATTTTTTGATAAGTATTTTATTCTCTAAAGGACCATTCAGGCCAACATAACATTTTTAGAGCTACTAACTGCAATTTCAGACTGAAAAATTACTGTGAACTTCTGATGATTTACTTTGAAATGTAAATTTTAGAATAGTAAGAACTGTTAATAAACATGCAACATTCTTATTCTAAAATAATTTAATTTTTTGCCACTCTGAAATATATTTTAAGTAAGTTTTTATTTATTTTTTCAGGTAAATGCAGATGAGAGGACTTCAATATTTGTTTTGATATGGGATGTAACCTGTGGATATTGTACAGTAGGCTAAAGTAGCTTTATGGTTTGTGTGTTAGTTGAAAGTATCACTTATTCTCTCCATTGTGGTTTCTTCAATTACAAGAAAAAACTCATTAATAATTGGTTTTTTCCTGAAGCTTCATATAAAAATAGTACTCTTCTCCTTGGATCAAATAATCTTCAAATTAAATTTTTATTTCTAGCCCTGTGGATATTAACTTTGCCATGATGCAGAACTCATAGATTTTTAAACACTTGGAAGAATTCATGCAACTGTATGATATGCTTTATTGCACTGCCAGAACACAAAAGTATGTTTTATTTGTAATAATTTGCTGGCAGAGTTTGTTGTCTATCTACTTCTAGCTCCTTCCCTGGTGCTGAGACTGGAGAGTCAACATTCCTGAAAATGCTACAGCAATAGTTGAGCAAGCCAGCCTGCTGTCATTGGCTCTTTGAGTCCTTTTATCTGCAGGCTTTGCTGCTGACCACTGCTGCTTTCTGCTGCTGCTTCCACTACCACATCCATTCACATGGATGTGTATCCTAATATCCCTACATTGGGAATCAATGTCCCCTGACAGTCAGGCATGAACAAGCATACTTGCACAATGGGCCACACACATGCATGCTGCCCATTAAGTGTCGAGGCCTGGGCTACTGTTCAGGTGTATAGCTACACACAAGTGTTCATGTGCATGGTGCATCACATCATTAGACATTACTGACCAAACGAGTTCGGTGTTAGGAAGATGAAGAACTTCAAGGAAAAAGTGGATCGTGAATCCAAATGTGGGGCACATTTTAGCAAGAGACAATGTGGGACTGGATAAAGTGTCTAATAAGTGTCTTCTTGCATATGAGTAAAGTAGAAGAGCATAGGGTTATAGAAGGATGATGGGATAGGAAAGAGGGGAAAAAAGGACAAGATGTTCAAAGGCATGAAAAAATGTATCTAGAATGGAAGATGATGCCTAAATGTTTATTAAGCAGCAGGATGACTAGTTAATAATAATGTATCATATGCTCAAATTTGCTGAGTAGAATTAGCATAGTTTCATTTTAAAAAGCAATAAGTATGTTACATGACTAATATGTTAATTAGCCAAATTTAGTAATATAACAATTAAAACATATCAAAATATCGCACTCTGCTCTATAAATATATGCAATTTCAACTTATTAAAGTTTTTTTTCTTAAAGAAATGTGTACTTTTCTTGAAAACTGTGAAACATTGGAAGTATGTTGTAAAGATATGGTCTAGTGGAACACCTCTATCTTGGGTATGAAAGGTGCAGTATTTGTTAAGAGGTTAATCTGCACATTGTCACCTTGAATGGATTTGGAATCACTCAGGAAACACACTTTTGATAATGTATATGAGGCTATTTCTAAATAGTTTAAACTGGGGGGGGGGGTGTGCGGCTGGAGCATGCATCTTAAAAATTGTGCTAGACCATGGGCTAAGGTCTCATATTACCCTCACCAAACTGTGTGAAAACCAACCTAATACTATGTATGGAACTTTTAAACAGCCAGGAAGCCAAGATTACTCTTTTACAGAAATCACTCTGCAGCCATGCACAACACCAGAAGAAAGCTCAATATGTACACGATAGAAGGACAGGATCACACTAGGCCGAGATTAAGAGCAGTGCTTGAGTTACACAAATATGCAAAGTCTTTAAGATTACTTGCAGGAAAAAAAAAAGAAGACTTTGTTTTAATCCATTAATTTCATCATTTGCATATTCTTGAAATTGTTAGTAAAGTCAAGCATCACAGAGGTTTCTTGAAACCACTCAGACCAAAGCAAAGGGAATGTACACTTTTTCGTATTTACTAGTCCTTTTCTAAGTGTGGGTACTTTCCAGTAGAAAAGTTTAAGTTATTTGAGGGTCATTATTGTTGAAAGACGCCTTTCAATTTACTAATAAGTGAGAGCCTTAGAGCCTGAATTATATAAGTTGAATGAAAGGAGGTGGACTGTGCTAGAATATCCCCTGTGAAACCTTTAGAAGAAAAAGGATGAACCAATCTACTTTACATTGTTTTATTTCTCTTGCATATGCCATTTATGTTCATAAGCTGTCTAGGTAAATGACTGTAAAGTTTTACATGCACAAGAATTTCTCATAGAATGTGCCCAATATATGAATTTTTCTATGCCCATGTGAAATACTGACTCAGTAGATTGCAAAGGAGATCCTAGAATAAGGATTTTTCATAAGCTTCTCCAGTGGATTTGTGTAGTTATCCCAAATGCTGGGCTGGGAGAAATAATGATAAAGTTTTAAAATAACATTTCTATTTTAGGAAAAATAACACTATATTAAATGTAGCATCAAAAATGTCTAATACTGTGGATCCAGGAATAAGTTCACTATCAGTAAAATACTATTAGTTATAAAAGTATCAAATGTAAACATGGTAGTCCAACGTTATGAGAAATTAGTTTTGTGAGTTGTCAGTTTAGTGTGAAGAAGGCTCCAGAATTCCTGAGTTACAGACAGTTGCTAATTCAAGAATTCCTATGCTTGATAGATACAGAAATTTCTATTTGTATATTCTTAATTACATCTTGTGAAACAGGGATTTTCTATATGCATGTGCATACACAAATATTAATATGTATGAAACAATCATTAAAAAAATAGACCTCTTAATATTATAGAAACAGTTGCTAATTTTTAAGATAGTTACATTATTTTACTTTATATTAAAATTATTCCTTACTTAAAGAAAACACTTCCAGAAATTGTTAAGGATGAAATATGATATATGGAAGTTGACTCTAGATAATTAGAATAAGTGTTGTGGAAGTAGATAAGGGTCTATATGAAACAAACTTAGAGATTAGTTTTTTAAATGTCCACAGTGGGTGATATGCATATAAGAGTACTTGTATTGTATCCCATAGTTCTATGTGTAGGTGCTCATTTTTCTTCAATAGAAAATAGTCATAAAATGGTAGAGGAAATGAAAATTGTTCTATATAATAGGAATACTTCCCACATAGCTTCTTAGGTAATAAAAGCTAACTACTTCCTAAAGCTTATCCCACACATAAAGGAGGTGATTTGGAATATCAATATATCAATTTTTGATATATTTTGGTGAGGCAAAGTCATTACACTAAAATAGTTTTACATACTCATCTAGATTTTCAGAGATATAAGGGAACGTTTCATAGAATTGAGGACACTTTTTATAGCATTGCTCAAATTTACCCTGTCATAATTGCCAATAATGTTTCCATAATTTATCTTCAGCTATGAACTTGCTAGTAGACAAGGCAACTAATTACATAAAAACCTGTCAGAAACATAAAATCTGTTTTTCTTAAAGCTAAATTAAATTGGTTCTTTTCATCAAGAGTCAATGGCACTATTAAGATGTCATAATTTCTCAGAACATCTCAGAAGCCCCAAAGGAGTGATCAATTGTGTAAATGGTATTATTGACCATGATTAATATAATCATGTTTATCATTTTGTTTTGTTTTCTTTTATACCAGTGCCATGGCTGTAATCTTCATTTGGAGTGCTAACATTTCCAAGGTGACTGCTTGACATTATCAACTCTACCCTAAGATCCAGAAGGTACAAGATCCATAATCAGTGTGTTCTCTGTACAAACATGGGGCTCTGCCTTCATGTATCTATAGTATGACAGGAAGTGTTGCTAAGATACCAACACAAAATATGATAGCATATAAATAACACTTCAAATAGGTGATATCATTCTTTTTAACAAGATAATTCGTGAAGACTGGAAACATTAAAATATGCTTTGGAAATATGATCCCCTTCTTAAGTTTCTGAATATTTGTTTGTAATCTGCTAACCCTTTCTATTTTCTCTCTCTCTCTCTCTCTCTCTCTCTCTCTCTCTCTCTCTCTCCATGCTTCTACTGGAATTGTTTTTCTTCTAAGGATAAGATCTTTATTAACATGACTGAAGCTCAGCTTGTAAGTAAATACACATTTCCCCCAAAAGAAACATAGAAATGGCCAAGAGATAATCTATGCATATACTTAACACTCCTCATCATCAAGGAAATGCAAATCAAAAACTCACACCTTTTGGAAGAGCTATTAACTAAAAGACTAGATATAAGTGTTGTTAAGGCTGTGAAGCAAAGGTAACACATGCTATCTTTACGATATTGTTAATTGGGTACAACCATTAGGAAAAAGAAACAATATGGAGGTTTCACTAAAAACTTAAAATGGGATCTTTCCTTGCTCGTATTACATTTTAGTGTTGATTGCAGCATGGCTCACAATAGCTAATATATAAAAGCCTACTGTGCATAACTTATTAATTGAAAGGATAAAGAAGAGGCAGGCTACTACATGAGAGTTTCATTGGAATATGGGGATATTATCCAGCCATATATCAGAGGCATTTTTATTTCTGACAGCACAGATCGGCCAGGAGGACATGTGAAGAAAGCTATAATATGCTATAAGGACTGTTATCAGGAAGATGAAAATTATTGTATGAACTAATTTATAGGAGGAATCTAAAAATGCCATGAACATAAGAACAGTTTGTGCAGTGGTAGATACCAGAGAGAAGATGGCTGGTTACACACAGATGTGCTGGCTAATGGGCACAAAAGTATTTCATTAGTATGATGAGTATTCACAGAACACTGGTGTCCTACAGGTAGACAAGGCTAGCCACCCTGTACTGTGCACTGGAACTTTGCTAAGACAGTTAGCTTCAGGTATAAAAACCACACACAGGAACACCATAAGGGGAAATACAGAAAGGCACGTTAATGTTTGACTATAGTGATAAGTTGCAATGTCTGAGGGTACACACAGGCACATGCCCAGCTCACTTTTTCTTCCACAATTTCTTATCTGAGAAAATTTTATGCTGGTGAGGATGTGGAGAGAAAAGAACATTCCTTCATTGCTGGTGGGAATGCAAACTAGTACAACCACTTTGGAAAACTATCTGGTGCTATCTCAGAAAACTGGGAATAGGGCTTCCTCAAGACCCAGCTATTCCACTCCTTGGAATATACCCAGAAAATGCTCCACCACACATATCCTCAACCATGTTCATAGCAGCCTTATTCATAATAGCCAGAACATGGAAACAGCCTAAATGCCTCTCAGTTGAAGAATAGATAAAGAAACTGTGGTACATTTACACGATGGAATACTACTCAGCTATTAAAAACAAGGAAATTTTGAAAATTGTGGACAAATGGATGAAACTAGAAATGATAATACTGAGTGAGTTAACCCAGAAGCAAAAAGAATTATATGGTATATACTCACTCACAATTGGGCACTAGCCCAAAAGGCATGTCCCTATGAAAGTCTTCACTTACCAGTAATTTGGGATAGATGTGAGGACATCCTACTGAGACTCTAGGTAAGAGAAATATAGGAGATGGGGAAATAGAAGGACCCAGAGGGTCCTAGAAACCTACAAGAAGAACATCGTGATGGGTGGATCGGGGCCCAGGAGGTTCTGCTCAAAATGTTGCACTAGCCAAGGACAATACAAGTAGTAAACATGGAACCCCTACTCTGATCTACCTCATGGATATTCTCCACAATTATGTGGAGAGCAGAGACTGACTCTGACATGAACTCTGGTGCCCTATATTTGACCACCTCCCCTTGGTTGGGAGGCCTGATGACACTCAATGAAAGAATAAGCAGGCTACCAAGATGAGACTTGATAGCCTATGACCATATAGTGTGGGAGGATGTCCCCCTCGGTCTTAGACCTAGGAGAGGAGAATATGGTGAAAGCAAGAGGGAGGGAGGAATGGGAGGATACAAGGATGGGATAACAACTGAGTTACAATCTGAAGAAATTAATAAACTTAAAATAAGAAAAGAATACCACCTTAGGGAATTCAATAATTAAATTCAGAACAAGGAATGAAGTAAATTATAAGAAAATAACCTCACCCCAGAAAGTATGGAATCTGCAGTTAACACTGGCCAAACACTCAAAATTATAGTAGAAAAAGAAATTGTGGAATACCAGGAGAAAACAGACTCCCTGTTAGACAGAAAAGATGGTAGAATGAGTAGATGAGAAAGCAGACACCTTCACTTTTCAGGGCAAAGTAACACTGTGAAATTTCTGAAGTGACAATTTCAATCCAGAATTGTATTTCCAAGAAAACTATTAATCAAGGGAAATCATGGAATAAAGACACCTTTGAAATAGCTTTATTATCAAGTTAATTTTTAAAAACTTTTAGAACATTAAATCTGCCATAATAAGGAAATATATTTAACAGAAGAAAAGGGTGGCACTTACAAAACACTGTGTTCTTACCCAGAAACAGGTATATTGACATGGAAAGGAGAAACTGAGAAAGATGTGGAATGGAAATAGTTATGTCCACAGGACACTAAGCAAGTGAATAAGGGCAAGAAAACATGAGAAACGCAAAGATACTGCTCCCCAATAATGCTTAGAGAAAAACAGAAATTAGTGGGATGTGGTCTTTATTTTTCTGATTCAAGCTAATTGGAAGTGGGAAAATGAATTTTTATTTAATATGCTTTCATTGCTCATGCATACAAACAAACAAACAAACAAACAAAAGAACTAGAGTCTTCCATGGGTTGGGACATGCTAGATTATCCACTAAAACGTGTTCACATACAGTAAAATCTACATGCAGTGCTTTGACTATATACTACCACGGGTTGGATGTTCTGTACTTTCAAAGTGCAAAGTAATCGAAATCATGATCCATATATACAAGTTTACCTGAAGTCACCATTAGCCACTTATCTTGCATGTTAATATTTAAGTAAAACAGAGTAAATAGTAAATAAACAAAAATTAGAGTTAGGGAAGACACAACTTTGGGCCATATACATATCATGCAAGTATATGAACTGTTCGATGTTACCTGAAATATTTTCCTGGAATGTGAGAATTCAAATTAAATATAGGTCTATATATAAACTATCAATCAATGAAGGGACTGTCATTTGGTCTAACTGTCTGAAATTACAAAGGGCAGCTATTCAATTTAAAATCTCTCAGTATTTAGTAAGCTATTATTGTGCTTGTCTTATCAAATTTATATTGTTTATAAAAACCCAGTGTCACCTGGACTGTTTTTCTTCTGAAGCTTACAGTGGGCACTTCAGGATTGGAGAATTTTGTGGTTCTATAGATGATAAGAAATGATACATGATTTTGTTTGTTTCTATGATTGTAGTTGACAATTTGTAAGCATCAAGTATTTGAGAACCAAGAATCCACTCCAACATTAATTGTGGGAGTGAAGAAAAACTAATAAAACATATTCTGACCACTGTTAACATTTAATACATATTTTATCACCCTCAGAAATAATCCCTGCATCAATTTTATAATTCAAAAATGTCTGCATTAAAATACATCAAATTCCTCTTTGTAGTAGGAATATAGAATATGAGATGAAAGTGTTGAATGAGACAGTCATTTTCACAGAAAACTTCACTGCAGTTCTCTCAATCTATACAATATGACAACTGTGTTCCAATGTCTTGACAGTTCTCTGTGCTTGTATACTTGGTTTACTTAGACAAGCTGTGCTTTATGATAAAGTTGGGCTAAAAACATCAAAGTCTCAAGACTGCCGTTTAAATCTACAAAGCCTCCAATTTTCTACCTGTCTTGAATATGTATGTATTCCTCTCAGTAATGCTGACCAATCTTAGGGAGTCCTTTCATTCTACAATAGAAAAAGCACAGGGCATTCTGTATGCTGGTATAATAAAGACTTCTATCACAAAGAATAAACAACTAAATGAGCAGCAATAAACTTAATTTGCACATTAGATATGCTTTTCCAAGTTCCGACATTTCAGTTGAAAATAATGCTGAAGCAATGAGGCTTATAATTGAACATCCAAAACTTCTCCAGTGGGGAAACAAAAACAAATGTTGCCTGCAAACAAGATCATTTTTATAGCCTGCTGTTACACTGCTTTTTAATAATTTTCTAAGTGCCAGATTAAATAATTTGCCCCTTTACATGATACTCATATAACCCTTAATATATGTATAGGGGGTGATTTTTTTAATCCAAGTCCTCAAAAATGAAAACAGTTTTCCTCTCGATTCCTTCTTTGTGCCTACGAACATGTCCTCAGATCACACTGGGCATCTTGCAAGGATCTGGCAAGGCAGCTGCTAATTGCATTCACAGTGTCTGAATGGAAAATTGCCTCATCCTGCTGCATTAGTGAAAGAGAAATTTCCAGGCACACAGTGCAGATAACTTCAGAATCCTCTTAACACAGATAAGCCGTATCAGCTAAAACTAAGCTCAAAAATATTTCACTCTTGTAACTATTATCTTTTTACATGTTATCTAACAGCAACATTTCCTGCATGACTGAAACTGATAAGTAAATTCAAAGGGATATGATTGTTTTATCAGCTTTATTGAAATTTCTCAGTTGTTATTCACAACTCTGTTATCCTTATGGTCACTAGCATGTGCGAATTTAGGTTTGGAAAATAAAATCATCTTTGACTTTGTAATGACTATCAGATAGACATTATGTATCACACAGCACACATTCTCATAAATATTAAACCATCTCAACAACCAAATGGCCCTTTTACTCAATAGACAAGAGAACGGTTAATTAAACATAACTATTTTTCCAAGACTGAGATTTTAGATTTATAGATAGTTTTTTGTTTGTTTCTTTTTGCCAATGCTACCATCAATGTCCCTAAATGAAAGAAAATGAGAAACAACAGTTTAAAAATGATAGTTTTTTATTGCTTGTAAATATACTGTTTATATGTTTTGTGTGTATCTGTTATTTTATTCACACGGTCCCATGCCTGGCTGAAGAGCTACTTCAATGGCTGCTGGAAAAGGGAGAATCACTGTGCTCCATGATTGACTTCCCGAATAGGTTATTCAGTTGTGATGGTCAGCCCTAAGCACATGAATATAGGATCAACACTAAAAAGACAATGACAGTTATAGGAAATATCATGAATTCAAGTAAGGTTGGGGGACACAGCAAAAGTTGGAGTGACACCCATGATGTAAATAGAATGAACTCATTTATGAAATCCTCAAAAATTTGAAAAAATAAACAATGCCAGTGAACTGAGGTAGTATATAGGAAGGTAAGTCTGTTGATTTTTTTGTAAACAAACAAAAATATTTTTTATTTAATCATGTCTTTCTTCAGTAATAGAGCATTTGTGGATTACGGTTTAGCTGTTAGAAATGTCCTCGAATATAGTTGAATTTATTTCCAATGCAAGAATTAGAAGCATCCTGCAGAAAAGGATTACTTGCCTCTGATATGTCACAAGGTCACCAAAACAGAGCACAGTCTAGATACTTCTAAGTGAGTCATCTTTTTTCTCTTCTCTCTTTCTTTGTTTCTTTGTTTCTTTCTTCACTTCTTCTTCTTCTTCTTCTTCTTCTTCTTCTTCTTCTTCTTCTTCTTCTTCTTATTATTATTATTATTATTATTATTATTATTATTATTATTTTTCTTCTTCTTCTTCTTATTTTGAGACAGGGTCTCTCTGTGTAGCCCCGGTTGTTCTGGACTGTCTTTGTAGATCTTTCTGCCCTCAAACATACAGAGATCCACCTGCCTCTGCCTCCCTGAGTTCTGGGATTATAGGTGTGTGCCACCGTACCTGGCTTCATCTTTCATTTTTATTTCATTAACTGTTACTGTGAAGTGAATATTGTGATACTAACTGTTTCGAAGGTCTCTGAATAAGTCTTTCATTCAGTTCAATCTACCCATAATATTTGCTTTAGTCTTTGGAGTGAAGGGGTATAAGACGTTTTACCACTCAAATCATGAGCTCAGTTATGGTATTTTGGACTGTGGTTTAATTCATCAAAATTCCACATAAATTGGTCCTCATAGAACACATTAATACTGATAACATCTATCTTTCTTACTTCCTCTTTTTAAACCAATGAGTTTTGTTATATCTCTAACACTTAACTATAATGCAAGAACATCTTCCACTATACTTTATTATACATCTATCATTCAATGAAAATGAACTCTCTACACTGACTTAATTTAAAATGATGCAATAAAACTAAATGCATTTTTTCCATGACATATTTTTTTACTCAAATATAAAGTACATTCAATAAACATTGAAAATTTTGCTGCAGAATAACCTATTATTCAATAAAACCATGACATATGTCTTGAAACAAGCAGTCCATCTCTGACTTAGAAACTGATGACAATACAATCTTAAGAAAGGTGATTTCTTTTTGTTTGTTTTTGTGAAATATTCCACACTGTTGGGATTTTTGACACATCAATTCTTATTAGTTACATTTTGCCAGAATGTCTCAGACAATTGTCTACATTATGTCATACACTTGAGACAAGTTGACAGACATATCTTCTAGGGATAAATGTGAATATTTATTTTCCATGAGTTATTTTAAATGATAGTTGAAGATAGTTATTAACTGCTTTTCTTGAATATATTTATTCTTTAAACAGATAATATGGGGGGAAATTGCAGAACTGAATCATTTGGGCTTAATTAACTGCATACACTGCTTCACTGGGACAGTCAGTTTTCTCATCCAGGAGGCAAGAATTGATAGAAGTGACATGACTTCCAGTGAACATACCATTTTCATGAGCTGAGATTAAATATAATAAAGTAGCCAAAGTAGAGAATATACAATACTGATACTAATTATGTCCCTTGGTGATAAATTGAGGTGCATGTGAGTTGATGCTTAAAAGATTTAACAGTGGAATATGCAGTTTTACCTTCCCAAATTGTGTGAGACTATTTGCTAGGAGGGGAATGTCATAAAGCTCACAGTGTGACTTTATTGTTTTCTCTTTGAAGAAAGCTGCTTATTAATGTGAGTTGACAAGACTCTAGTTTCCTTAGTTATGTTTATGTACCAAGGATTGTTTAAACAAATGAACAGATTATATTCTGGATTGAGTCAGATATATAGTATCGCGGCTTATATAAGAATGGCCCCTATAGGCTTATATACTTAAAACCTGTTCCTTAAATGGAAAAACTCTTTGAGAAGGATGAGGAGGTATGGCCATGTTGGAGGAGGTTTGCCACTGGGGCTGGGCTTTGTGGTTACAAAAGCTTGAGATATTCCCAATGCATTTTCAGGGAAATGAGCTTTCAGCTACTGTGTACTTCATGCCTGCCTGTATGTTTCAGGCTTAAGATATTCCCAATGTGCTCTCTGGGGGGTGAACTTTCAGCTGCTGTGTGCTTTATGCCTGCCAGGTATTACAATGTTTACTGCTATGAGGGTGTTGGGCCCCTAGCTCTCTGGAAACAAGAAAATACACCCTTTAAATAAAAAGAAATTTTAACCAAGTTACTGTGGTCATGGTATTTTATTACAGCAATAGAAAAGAAAGTAACACAGATAGAAAATGTTCATATCAAACGAGAGCATCTGAGAGACATTTAACCAGGAAAGGGGCTACCTGGGAACTTTATCAAAATGTTCATGGGCCCCAAAAATAATGCATGTGGGGAATTTTAATATTCCACAGCAAACCTTATCCTTACAAAAGCAAACCCTGACATTGTAAACTGACAGAATACTCACATTTACCATAGCATACCATACCATACCCCATTAATGAATATGGTAACAGAATTTTTAAGTAAATGTTGAACTGAAATATTCTACGCATACAATATGTTACCAGTTTGGCATGGCAACACAAGTCAAGACAAGCCTAGCCGACGTTAATATGCAACAAGGCTCCCTGAGGACAATAGATTACCTTTCACGATGAGACTGCCACTGCTTTTTCCATTGCCAAACTGATTTGTGGCTACACATGTATAAGACCCAGCATCTGACCTCGTCACATTGCATATCTTAAGGCTGCCATCCTCCAAGAGAAATACTCTAAAAAGAAAATATACAATGGAAAAGCTATTTTATAAGAATAAATCATAAATAATTTCAGATATTACTTAAACCATGAATATATGATAATTTCTATTTAGAAATAATCTTAAATCTAAGCATTGGCATAAAAGTCATAAGATTTTTCTGTTGAAACAAATTAATTATGTTATCACTTGATTATTGTTTATTTCAGTGCATCTTAAAAGTTAAATAAGTAAGTACCTGATACTCTAACACTTAATTGGTGGATGAATAAAAAGTGTACTTGTAGAATAAAAAGTGTCTATAGAGAAAAGAGTAACTGTGGGCAAGGGCACCTCTGTGACAAGCTAGAGACTTAAGTTAATGTAGGCTTCTGGGAAGATATGAGGGGGACTCTAGCAGAATCCTAGTAGTAGAGGTCACAGAGCCTGAAGAGGACTCCCTCTAACTAGACAAGTCTCCTAGTAGAGGGAGGGGAACACCAACCCACTCACAAAAACATTGACCCAAAATTCACCCTGCCTATAAGATGTGCAGAGATGAAGGTAGACCAGATGGACCAAAGATTGAGGGACTGTCCAATCAATCTCTGGCCCAACCCATGACCAACCCATGGGAGAGAGCCAACCCCTGACACTATTAATGATACTCTTCTATGCTTCTATTCTTACTGAAAGGAGCCTAGTAGAGTTGTCGTCTGAGAGGGTCCACCAAGCAGCAGTTAAAAACAAGTGCTGAAACTCACAGACAAATAGTGGGCAGTGCTTAGGGAGTCTTGTGGAAAAGCAGGGGGAAGGATAAAAGAACCTGGAGGTCACAGAAGCGCCATAAGAAGACTAATTAGAGCCAATTAACCATGGCCCAGAGCAGATTGCTGAGACTGAAACATGAAACAAGGACTTTACATGGACTGGACTTAGGCCCCCTACAAATATGTAGCCTATGGGAAGGTCAGACTTCATGTGAGTCTTGTAGTAAGGGGACCAGGTGCTGTCTCTGACATGAATTCTGTTGCCAGCTTTATGATAACTTCCACCATGGCCACAAGTGAAGCAGACAGGCTCAGCTCTCATATGACTTAATGAACAGGAGTGGATGGGAAGAAAGGGAATGAGGGAAGAGAGAGAGAGAGGGTAGGACTGGGAGGTGAGGAGGTACTGGGCTATGACCCAGATGTAAAGTGAATTAAAAAAAATTGTGCCATAAAAACCAAATAAACAAACCAACCAACAAAGTACATTTGTCATACTTTGGAATAGTCAACCCCCTTTTGAAAACTGAACTTAGATTTGGAAAAATTGAGGCCAAAGTTCCCATCTTAATCAGTACAATCATAAACCAAGTCTTTGTAGCCTTTTTTGATGACTGAACAAGGTGTGAACCAGGAAAATATTTACCTCTGCTAGATAGTCTAAAGGATGATCTATACGGTGCTGTGTGCAAGAGCTGCACTTCTTATGTAGCACATCATTAGGGAAAGTAGCAGCCTGAAGCAGAAGCATGAACTAGTCATGCACCACTTGGAATTAAATATGCTTACACCATATAGTGCAAAAAAGAGGACTAGCTAATACCTTCCAATCTTTCACAGAATGGGACACATCAAGTTTTCTCTGACATTCAGCAATAGTCCACATACACATCATAATTTTAATGTAATTAGAGAAAACCCAAGCATATTCTTCCTTACCTCATCAGAAAATATTTTAAAGAAAGAAAAATGGGAACAAATAGAGCATTTTTCCAAATTTAGTTTCCCATTTCTATGACACACAATGTTACTTAGCAATTCCTAAAACACCACTTAAAAATACTGATTGGTATTCAGAAGTCTACCAAAGAACATAGCAACAAACTAATAATGATGACTCTGGTTTTCAAAGGAAGACGGCAAGCCTATTTGCATGCATGTCATACCTATTAAAAATAACAAAACGTTATTTGTAGAAGTGCAAACAGACCATTGTTTCTCATCTGTGTACAACACAAAATGGAGCTAATATAATTAATTACCCAATTTGAACCACAGTGGATACCAGCCAACTAGAATTTACATGAAACCAGAATTTGATTCTGGGATAACTACTGAGGAAGGATTCCAAATTTCTGTCAGTGAGCAGAAAGGATTTAGAATGTTCTAGCCCATGCTACTTAGGACATGGCCGTGTTCTCCTGGAGCAGCTGTGCACTATAGTTCTGAATTCTGAAGCATCTGGCTTAACAAATCCTGATTCACCTTAAATTGAAATGGTATACAGGCCTTTACCTGACTTAATGAGAAGAGGACAGCACAATAGGCAGGGCTGTGCATTCTCTACTTCTAGCAGAGACTACCAAAACCTTTTCTTACATCCTAAACTAATTTAATATTGCCTAATAAAAGATAATGACAAGATATTATAGATATTGATTTACTTTCAGAATTTTAGACTCAACAAGATAGGAAAGATGTTTTCCTCATGGCTGCCAAATACAAATAGCCAAAAACACTATGAATGTAACATATATATAATTCCTGATTGGTTCATGGTTCTTCTTGGTGTAGGTATTTTATTGTATATATGTGTAATAATATAAATGTATATTAAAATATTTAATAGAAATGCAGAAAAATTATGTCAACAAAAACATCAGTACGCTGCTACTTAACAATAAGCAAACACTCCTCAAATATTACAACAAGAAAAATGAACAAGAACGCATCCAACCATAATCAAGATACAGTGAAGAACTGATACTTACAGATTAGGCAAAAGGCACACTATAGTCTGATGGAATATTTACTTCATAATTTTGGCAACATTTACATAGAAACATAAAGATTGATATTTTGTTAACCTTGTTTTGGGATATTTGCAAAAACATATTATGAGAAAGTATTTTGTGACATATGAGTGAATAATTTAAAAATGCTCTATGTACTCTACACTTAGGCTTCTTTAGCATTTAAAGAACAAAGTGAAGACATGATACATATGAATTTGATTACCTGTCAAAAATCAGGAAGAACATTCTGCTGATAAAAAAATGGAAATTTAAATGAATAGCAAAGAAAGTACGATTACAATGAAGAGAGTAAAAGAATAATAGTTTGATCAACTAAATACTTTTCAACTTCAGACAATAGTAAAGAACAGATTGTGTAAGTTAGTGTGGACAAACGTGAGCACCATGAAATTATGGGAAGGTTTCCCATAATTCAAAAACAATTTAAGTAGGCAACTGAGAGTTTGGTAATATAAAACATGATTTTTCTTTTTGGATTATTAATCCAATGTTTACTAGATAACTATATTTAAAGCAGCTTCAATATTATTGTTAACAATACTTATTCAAGGAATACCAAGTTACAATTTTCTTCGAAAGTAATAATCATTGGTCAAAATTTGAAGAGATTATGAGCCATGAAGAGCAAATGTGCCAATATATAAAAGGCAAGGGCTCATTGAATCCTCATGTCAAGTTCTGAACTCACTGCTGATGTCAAGTCCACTTCACCAGTCTGAGTACACATAAAGGTGAGTGAATAAGTAAACAAAGAGGCAGCTGACTTGCATATAGCCGAAATCCTTACCACAGTTTTATTTGGAATATCAAATACTTATTTTACTAGTTTACATTCACTTCCCGTTTCCAAAACACAGTTTCCAAAAGCAACAGTTAACTGATGTATTTCACATGGGTTCATAGTTTTATTAGTATAGAATGAGTTTTAGTGGAAGATTTTCTGAATCTGAGTTTCAGATAATCTAGTCATCCCCTGCAGTGAGCCAGAAAAGTTAGTATGTACACATGTGTGCAGCTTTCTAACTTCTTAGCTGTTCTAAACCACCCCTCAACTCTGATGCAGTTTCTCAGGAGACATCCACCTTGGTTTTGGAGTCAAGATCTCTCACCGAACCTGCAGTTTGCTGTGTCAATTATGCTGGCTTCCTAGTAAGTCCCAAGATCCTTTTGTTTTTGTTCTACCCCTGATGGGATTTAAAAAAGGAACTAGAGATTACCAGGTTTTTCACCTAGGGTCTGGGGATAGAGCTCAAACAAGGTCCTTATACTTGTACAGCAAACACTTTCTAACTGATCTCTCCCCCCAGCCATGGCTTTCCTCAAATCTTAACATTATGCTTAACACTGTATCCACTGTTCTGGAAGAATTTTGAACACCAAACAGGAGGTAACTATGATGGCCACACTGAGTTAAGGATAACTTTTCTTTTGTGTCATGGTGATACTTTATAAATGTGGTAAAATTATGGACTTTGGGGGTCAGATAGACTATGACTTAAGCCCCTATATTTGATACTTAGATGGCAAGAGGTAGTTATTACCCCAAGTGTCCAGATCTTTTGTGTTCGTGTAATATAAGGACATTAATATTACCTCCCACAGTCATGCAGATTGAATAACACTAATTCTTAAAAAATGAAAACAAACAGAAACAAAAACACATCTTTAAGGTTAATGAACTGGCTTCATATCTCATCTCTGAGTATGCAAACACTTCCTTAATTCATTGAACAATACAACAGAAAAGGCAACAAATTCATCACAGTTCAATTTGAACGCAAGTATGTAAAAGGTATATCCAAAGCTGTAAAGTAAATATTTTTGGTTGACACTTAATGTTTGCACAGATTTGTAAAGGAACATGTGGGAGTTTGTTTCATGGATGCCCTGAGTAGTAATAAATTCATTTCAGTTAACATAGATACCACCATAAACTTGTATCATTCTTTTATGATAAATAGATTTAATTTGTGTCTTCTAATTATTTGAGGTAAATAATGCATTACTCTTGATTTTATTCATCCTCCAAATTGTGCTGGAAAACAACAGAAGCTACCTCTGAAAGGATAGTGCTATGCTCACTTAATTACCTCTGACCTTCCCCTTCTACTCTTTTCTAAACCACCACTCTTCCACTTTCAGTTTCTCAGATAGCAGACTTTTATAATTCACTCCTTAGTAAGATAATGCAGTATTTGTCTTTTCATATTTGACATTTGTGTGTGTGTGTGTGTGTGTGTGTGTGTGTGTGTGTGTGTGTGTGT
>OU015745.1:37880172-37906859 GCA_907169655.1 Acomys percivali
GTGTGTGTGTGTGTGTGTGTGTGTGTGTGTGTGTGTGTGTGTGTGTGCGCGTGTGTATGAATGCTTTTAAACTATTAGGACAGAGAATCTTATCAAAGTGGTGATGTGGGTGGACTGGGAAGACAGGATGCTGGGGGTTGAAAAGAGTGTAATGCCAATAAGATGATTGTAGCAACTAGTTACACTGCTTTATTTCCTCTCTCACTTCGTGATATCTGTCTGTGTTTGGCCATTTTATAGAGTTGTTTTAAAAATTAAATTTATTACCTGCTATGTATTCCTCCCATTATAAGTCAGTTCAATATCCACCTTACTATTTGGGCTTCTTCTTTGTGCCATTATTAAAACTATAATATCCATACATCTTGTGGTTGTGGCTGGTATTCACTCTCTTAAAATTTGTCTGTTTTGGGCTGGAGAGATGGCTCAGTGGTTAAGAGCACTGCCTGTTCTTCCAAAGGACCTGGGTTCAATTCCCAGCACCCACATGGCAGCTCACAACTGTCTGTATCTCCAAGATCTGACACTCTCATACTAAGGCACATAAAAATTAAAATCAAATAAAAATATTAAAAAATTTGTCTGTTTGGATGCAGCAGTATGCTTTCTGTTTTAACTTATCTATGTTTACCTGTTCTTTTGCTTTTTGTGTCAACAAGTTTTGACACTGGATTTGTGTTTCTTTGTTTCAGGAAAAAAACCACTCTTTCCCTCATGTCTTTATTCTCAAGTACATATTTAACTGATATTTTCTACCCTTCACCTAACTGAAGAGAAACATTTTCTACCATTTATCAAATCTAAGTGTTCTATTACTTGAATCAGTTGTACAATATGACATTTATATTTGAAATGTTGTACAAGAAGGTGACTTTATTAGTCATATATATAGATGTAATATGTCCATCCAAATAACAAGAAGGGGAGAAGTTCATATTTTTCTGGATTAAATGGTACGCTTGATTTCATAAGTGGTGCATAACATAGGAATTAAGTATAGTAAACCATTCTCAATAGTCAAATGATACCAGGTATGCTTCACTGTGACTTGTAGAAATTACACAACACATTGAGACATACAAGGTTAATGTTCAACTCAAATACTACAACTGAGTGAGCATACAACATTACTATCTTCTGAGTGACATGGAGAAATAATATGGGCAAATAATGGGCTGAAAATTTGTATCAAAATGTGGAAATCAACCTGATTTCCAACTCTTACCTTCTACTCCATGGACTATTGTAAGCAACATTGTTACGATAAGTAGCACAGCAAATAACCAATTAAGGCTTTTTTTAAAATATGAAACATAGACATCCAATTCTCAGAGTTATGTAATGTTTTGTTTTCTTCTTTCCTTAAACTAAATGTTGTATCTATGTACACGATAAACTGTATAAATGTACATTTATTTTATATCTATAATTTATTATAAACATGTAACAAATATCCAATGCACTTACAGAGAGACTTATATAGGGTCTCTACACATAGACTCTAACCTGAGATGAAAATGAAACTGTATTTTTGTGTGTGTGTGTGTGTGTGTGTGTGTGTGTGTGTGTGTGTGTGTGTGTGTGTGTGATAGCTTATCAAAATGTAAGGACACAGAAGATTAGCAATAGCTAAATTTCTTAAAATGAAGGAAATTAGGACATTGAGCAATTATACTTTCTTATTGCTGAAACTAGAGCAATATTGCTATTTTTATAGTGAGATTATTAACTAGAGTATTGCTTCTGGTCCTGTCTGAAGATAATACTGTAGACCATGAAATTTTAATTGACTGTCTAATTTTACTGATATCTGGAAAATGTAAAATAGATTGGAATGAAATGAGTTAGATGAGAGGCAGAAAAATCTGTACAAATTTTTATTCTTTACAATTCAGTCTCAAAGTAAAATAACCCCCCAGAGCCCATTTTACATCAAATATTGATACTGCATTCCACTGCTTTTTTCCACCTGATCATTATAGTTAAGGTATGGTGCAATATCTATGCTAAACACATTGCCAATTAATAACCTCCACTTTAAGAATTCATCACTTAATAAGCTACCAAAATGTCTGGCATGTTGATTGACTGAAAAGTAAATACTGAGGCATCCATGGGTAAATAGAAATAAAGGTTATCTTCCTCCAGTCCCATGTCAACAGCTTTAAATTACCCTAATGACAATATAATAGAGGGACTATCAGGCACTTCTAGCAAGGCTTAAATTTCAGATTTATTTAATTAATTAATTAGAAGCCAGTTTATGTTCTCATGTGATCATCCATGCAGTAAATAGTGAATAAAACTACAAGAGAGATCTGGTTAAGTTGCAGTGTTGTCTCAAAGATCCTATTTGAAATGGGCCTTGACAAACTGAATGATGCAGATCATCTCCTGCATGGCATGGTACACTTGTAATCTTAACTAGTATTTAAACACAAAGAGATAGAGAGAGACAGAGAGAGATGCTAGAAAGCAGAGGACTATTTAGTAAGAGTGAATATTTTATTTAGCTTTATTCCATTGTTTTAAAATTTTGGGAATATATATATGGGCCTAAACAGGCATATAGAAGTACACACACACACACACACACACACACACACACACACACACACACACCCCTTCATATAAAGAGTCTTGAAAGTCCCATGGGGGGTTTGTGGTAATAATTTACAAAAGTAATTTAGTTTTTATGTTTTCAGAGTAGCCAGATGAAATCTCCTCCCCTCATATGCCACAGTTTTGAGCTCCAATCTGCTGGTCTACACCTATTCATCCTTTAGTACCACTGTTTCAGAAGCATTTTAGAAATCTCTTATGTTGTTTCAACTCCCCTGACTGTCATAGGTCCATATAATATGATCTCAGCAGCAAACAGGAGGAGAAGCAGATGAGGCCCCTTTTCTTTTCTTTGTATGCAGAACCCAAGTTTATCTACAGACTCGCCACAGAAGAATGATGTGATTTCAAACTACACTTCTCTATGTCTTGAAGTGATGCTTGGCAGGGCAATAAGATACAACCTTGCACTAACTCCATCCTCACTACTCCATCATCCTTTCTGGAGCAAAGGCCTAAGCTCGATTTCCTTGGGAATCAGGTATATCTAGCCCACTCTGCCCTTAAGCCCTACAGTTCACAGTACATTCTTCTGTGTGAGGGGTTTTCCCACAGAAACATGGCTGAGAAGCTGTGTTAGCCTTGTCATTTTCATTTTAAAGAAATCATCTGTTCTCCAAATCTAGTAGAAAAGCTTAATTTTTTTTATTTTCTTCATAAAGATAGGTGGCATATGAATGGTACACAATGACTGGTAGATTTACGTGTTCTGCACATGGTCCTGGATTACTCTCTTGAGACAGGCAACATGGGATCACTTACTTGATTCTCATGTACACATTTTATAGAACAGCATTTAGGGTATAAGAATAACATCTATAGGATTTTAAATCAGTTTAATAATGTCCATTAACATTGCTGCCTTTAAATAAATGCAACACATAGAGAGATTAAAAGCATAGTCAAAACTCCAAGTGGATGGGATTATTTTTTTGCCCAAAGATTAAACTCCAGATTGAAAAATGTTTTTAACAAACACAATCTGTATGGAATATTTACTGTAAACCATCTTCATTTTTAGTACTTTTAAAACCTTGGCATTGTACTAGGAGTGATAATTGTACTAGAGGTGATTTGATACATACAGAAAGATGTACCAGGCATAAGCAAATAATATTACATATTGTATGAGAGAATTAAATGTCTGTATAAATGGTGTATGGTGTGTGTGTTTGGTATGTTTGTGGAGTATGTGTGTATGGTAAGTGTGCATTTGTATAATATTGTGTATATTTGTAATATCTGTGTATAGTGTTTCCTGTACACTATATGATTTGTGTAGTATGTACAGTCTGAGGTATGTATGGTATGAGTACATAGGATGTGTATGATGTGTGCAGCATGTGTGTAGTGTGTGTGTATCTAAAAATGATTACAAACACATGATAGCTCTATTTCTATATTTAAATGAATTTTATAAAGTGTACAATTAGCAAGTACTTCAGTATGTATATTTTGATTATGTTTATGCACTTGTATCATGAAAGGCCAAAATGTTTTTTATTAATATCATTAATGAATTCAATATAGTAATGAACTTGTACAAACACTTTGCTTAAAATTAAACATTGGTCAAAGTCATCGATAAAGTGCTCATTTAATCAATGTATCAGTATCTTCTCTAGGCTGCTTATCTTTCTTATGTACTTAAGGATGATCTTTTTTTAAATTTAATTTTAATTTTATTAATTTATTCAGATTACAACTAAATTGTTATCCTATAACTTGTATCCTTCTGATCCTCCCTCCCTCCTGCTTTCACCCTATTCCCCTCCCCTAGGTCTATGACCGATGGGGACCTCCTCCCCCACTGTATGGTCATAGGCTATCAAGTCTCATCTTGGTAGCCTGCTTATTCTTTCTTTGAGTGCCATCAGGCCTCCCCACCAAGGGGAGGTGGTCAAATATGGAGCACCGGTGTTCATGTCAAAGTCAATCCCCACTCTCCGCATAACTATGGAAAATGTCCTGTCCATTGGGTAGATCAGAATAGGAGATCAATGTTTACTATTGTACTGTCCTTGGTTAGTGCATTAGTTTGAGCAGATGCCCTGGGGCCCCGATCCATCCATCAAAATGCTCTTCTTGTAGGTTTCTAGGACCTGTGGGTCCTTCTGTTTCCCCATCTCCAATATTTCTCTCACCTAGAGTCTCAGTAGGATGTCCCCACATCTATCCCAATCTCCCAGTAAGTGAAGACTTTCATGGAACGTTGCGTTAAGGATGATCTTGAAGTGATAGTGTTGATCATCCCATCTCCACCTCCTAATTATGTAATTACAGGTCTGCCATATCCATGTAATAATCCCCGGATCACTTATGGCTTGGGATCAAACCCAAGCCTTCATGTGTGGTAAGCAAGCAATCTTCCAACTGAGCTAGCTATCCTTCAATATGTTGAATGATTTCTGTTTGCAGACAGGAGAAGAATATTTGAAATAAAAGGATTGTTTCAGTCTGCATTGCGTGCTGTTTACACCAAGAAGGTAAAGATTATGACACAATCCATTACAACCAATTTTTTTTAATTCAAAGTAAGTTTAATTTAAAAATCATTTCAAAATGAAAACGCTTAAGTAGTACATGTTCTTATAGAAAATACAGTTATCCAAATGTAAGAAAAAAGATTTACCCCACCACTGCATTAAGTGGTAAGCTTTTTTTTTTTTTTTTTTGTAACACCATATCACTTTTTGCTTTTTGTTAGCTTGTTTTTTTTTTAATTTTTATTTTTTTAATTAATTTATTCTTGTTACATCTCTATGGTTATCCCATCCCTTGTATCCTCCCATTCTCCCCTCCCTCCCATTTTCCCCTTATTCCCCTCCCCTATGACTGTTCCTCAGAGGGATTACCTCCCTCTGTATATGCTCATAGAGCATCAAGTCTCTTCTCAGTGACCTGCTGTCCTTCCTCTGAGTGCCATAGGTCTCCTCCACCAGGGGACATAGTCAAATGTGAGGCACCAGAGTACATGAGAAAGTCAAATCCCTCTCTCCACTCAAGTGTGGAGACTGTCCTATCCATGGGCTAGATCAGGGTAGGGGTTTAAATTTTACCGCCTGTATTGTCCTTGGCTAGGGCCTTAGTTTGAGCGGGACCCCATGACCCAAATCTGCCTATCATAATGTTCTACTTGTAGGTTTATAGGACCCACTGGATCCTTCTACATTGCTATTCTCCCTTTGTTCTCTCTGAGAGTACAACCAATTTTTAAAAGATTTATTTTTATTATGTTTAATTTTGTAAGTACTTCTGCTTGTGAGCGTGTACGCATGCCAGGAGATCACACTGGAGTTAAAATTATTGTATTTAAGCCAACTTGTGTGCTGGAAATAGACTCCAGTCCTTTGAGCATGTAGTAAGCACTTATAACTGCTGAACTATCTCTAGAGTACACAATGTTTTCAAAGCACAATAGCTTAGACCATAATTGATGATCCCTAGCTATTATCTGGCTCACAAAAAGTGTTTTGTATACATTTCTAGTATTCTTTTGGTTTCTATCCTAGCTCTAGGCAAATGTGTTTCTCAGACTATATACTGAGTTAGGCATAAATGACTAAATTTACTGGATAATGAGGTAACATAGAGAAGGAGGGAAGGGAAACCAAGATGAAAATTCTATGAAAGGTGGCCATGTTAAGAGAAGAGATCCCAAATCTACGCTTGCTCAAGAAGCAAGGTTTTTCTATGGTTCACAGAAGGAAAAATAAACAAACAAATAAAAATTTGTTTCTTTTAATTATATGCCAGGGCATGAAACTAGGGACTAATGTATGCTAGACAAGACTTATACCAACAGGTTAAATTCCTATCCTCCATCCTCCCTTTTCCAACTTTTTAAAAACAACAACAATGGCAAAATGTGACAGAGTTTCACTTAGCTGCCATGTTAATTCTTTGAAC
Organism: Acomys percivali; assembly: GCA_907169655.1. NCBI lineage: Eukaryota > Metazoa > Chordata > Mammalia > Rodentia > Muridae > Acomys > Acomys percivali. Next base: position 37,886,704 of record OU015745.1, read on the forward strand.
ACACAGTGTAACTCAGGCTGGTCTTAAGCTCATTGTGCAGTTCAGGCTGACTGAATTAAACTGTCTCTTGCCTCAGCCTCTTGAGGAGCCAGGATTACAGGACTATGTGACCAGGCCCATTTATTATCCATAATCTTTCTCTCAGAAGACAAGAAAAATCATATTATATACTGAATAAATAGATGAGGATATACTTCCTATGAACTGATTATCTAAAAAGTGATCCAGGGTTTTTATAGCCAACACAGAGAGTCTTTATTTTGAAAAGCATTATTTAGAAGTTTTAACTAGAGATAAGAAATTGTCTCTACAATATTTTAAGTAAGAATAAAAATGTTTTTCCTGACTGTACTTAATAGTTAATTCTCCCTTGTGCTTAACATATAATTATGGGTGTGGACTGTGAAAAGATGTAAAGTTTAGTCTTTGATTCAATGTTCCTAAGTCCCAAGGGAAAAACAAAGAACTGGATATCCAGATTTCAGCATCCGTTCAAATTTATCTTTGTGTTTTATATGCAGACATAATTTAAGCAACAGCTTTGTAGTGGCTAACACAGAACGCAAACCCAGATGCCTGAATCAAGACACAGTTTAACAGATGACAGATAACAGAAATGTCTAAGTAACATAATAATTTGGTGTCATGATGTGATGTGTCTTTATCCCAATGGCATGCCAAGGAGTGCATTTGCAGGCTGCCTTCCATCAAATGTTAGGGGAAAATGATTTAACACCCACTGAACATACCAGATGCAAAGCTAAGCTATTTAACCCAGTGAAACTTGTCTTAAAAGAGCATGTATCTGTTGAGCAGAAAAAGTTACATAAGAAGAGTGTCCATATTTGTGATCATATCTGAGGGGGCTGTGAAATGAACATGAAAGGGAGATAATATAGATTCAGAGGCAATCATGTCTATGTTTTACCACCCAGCAAACAGAAAAAGAAGATGGAAATCAAAAAATGGCAAAGGACAAACAAACCAACTATACAAAACCAAACAAACAAGCATGTGAACACAGAATTTAAAAAACTCAGGTAAAGAAACTGTGTGTTCCCTAGAGGAAGGCTGGCTGAAGAGGCTGAGAGACGGGCACCAAGGGAGGCTGGAAGAAATCTGAACATCAGAGAACGTGTTCATTATGTTTTTTTACATATGAACAGATTACTGTATGTTTTCATCAAGATTTTGAGAATTGACATGTGGAAAGCTGTGTTTGCCACTGAGTTTGACATCAACAAGGTTCAGCTATGACCAGATGATCTTATGCTGATGATTTCATCTCTAGCATCCTTCGAGTCTGCCACGTACAATAGCAAAGGAACAGCTAGAAAGCTAATGATTAGTATTTGTTGCTTCTTGTCATTAGGATTCTGTAATCTGGTGATACCAGAAGACAAATCTCTGGGAACTGACCCTGCTACTTCATAAAGGTGTCACTGGAAGTGATGCACACTGGCAGAATTTCTGACTGTGGATCTCTCTTTTCTGAGTCTTGAACATACACCTTGGAAACCATATAACTGGGCTTTAAAAAGTGGCTGAGATTAGACAATCAGCATGCATGTGACTTCTTGTCTTTTGACCACATGCTTATTACAATTCCACACCCAGATCAATTATTTTAAAAGCTGAGTAAATTGACAGTTATATAGTGCATCTCCATACCTATGTCATCATGTCAGTAAAAGTATACTGCACTGTAATGGATGTAAATGTTTTTGTTTTGATCCCAGGTGTGAGACAGGAAACAGACTTGTGAGAGGGCACTTGCTGTGTTTCCACTAGAAGGGGAACTGCCTCATGTGGGGGCTTGTTTTTGCCAACGGATAAACATCCTGGTACAGACTCTGAGTATATACATACATATACTAAGAAAAGGTCTGAGTATGGTGTACCTGTTGTGATAGTGACCACTCTGGAGATGAAAACAGAGGGGTTCATGGGGTTCCAGGGCAAAAGTATTGAGCACAGTGAGTCACATATCCCACTAAGTGATCCTGTACCCAGCAATATAAATGGTATATATGTTCTGTAGAATGACTCTTGTGGTTCATCTCTGGGTCTGGCCTCTAAGTGCATTTGTATCCACATAGATGGGAAGTAATAAGATGTCCTCGTTTCTACTATAGACAGAATTCTGCCTAGAAGTGGGCAAGCCTCTTAGTAGGCAGAAACTCTGGCAAACAGTGTAAGCAAGTCTTCAGTAGTTCCTGATGCAAATATATGTGTGTCAGATATAATGGGCCAGACGGTTGAAGATGATGCTCCAACATTATAGAGAGTTTTGGGTGACTGCTCAGGCAACAAACTGTCTCTGTCATTTTCTCATTTTGGAAGCTGCTAATTTGCACTTTGTGTTTAATCAGGCAATTAATTTTATTCCTTGTACGTCTCTGATGGGGTTGAAGACCAGATTGTTTAGTTTTACAATTAAGCTTAGTTGTTTAGGGGTTAACTCATTTTTAGGTCTAGATAGATGTTTTTAGGTTGATAGAGATGAGATATGATAGATATTGATTTACATTCAGAATTGTAAACTCACCAAGATAAGAAAGATGTTTTCTCCAAGGTTGCCAAATACAAATAGTCAAAACACTGTGAATGTAACCTAATTGTTTCGTCGTGCTTCTTGCTGAGTGTAGTTTATTGTAAATATGTGTAATAATATAAATCTATATGTAAGGGTAAAACAATAATAAAAGAAAAACAAAACAAAAGATTTCATTTAGATAACCTATATCTGATAGCTTTCATAAATAAACACATTTTCTTTGTGGGTCTAGGGGTGTGTTCTCTCTCCCCTGTGATTGCTCTCTCTCTCTCTCTCTCTCTCTCTCTCTCTCTCTCTCTCTCTCTCTCTCTCTCTCTCTCTCTCTGTGTGTGTGTGTGTGTTTGTGTGTGTGTGTGTGTGTGTGTGTGTGTGTGTGTGTGTGTGTGTGTGTGAGAGAGAGAGAGAGAGAGAGAGAGAGAGAGAGAGATTATTCTAAGAAGAGTTTTTAATGTAAGCTGAACAACAACAACAAAAGCAATGTATATGGTATTAGGATATCTAGTTCAACAAATTGGTACTATAAGTCTTCAGAAATCTAATTAAAAATCTGCACTGTGGTGTTACAGTTATATTCGGCCTTGGAGTCAAAGCTTCCTGGAGCTGAATGCACATGACTGTGGGTGTGATATTTAACTTCACTAAGGCTTAATGTTACTATCCAAAAGTAAATGCGATAAAAAGTATATGTCATATATATATTGTGAAAATCAAATTAAATGATGTATGTAACATTTCATCACACCATCTTTCCATGATGGGTATGGTATCAATAGGTGCTAGTCTCATTATCATCATTCTTCTGTGATGAATGTCAGGGTCAAGTATTGGAAGGGTAGATTTCTGGATGCAGTGGTTAATTTAATCAGAGGTAGGTGGAAAGATATATTATTAAGTATAACAAAGCATCATTTAAGTCATCAGTTAGCTGTGGGATGATTTATGAAATAATTTTAGTCTCCTTTCCTGTATATAGATGATCCTTGAGGAAATACATCTTATCACAGGAAGGATAGTCAATGCCCAAACTGTGAGAAGCAGTGTAACTACTCCAAATGTCAGACTCAATTTAAAGCTGCTGATTGAGTTGTTCCCATAATAGCTCCCCAAACTAAACTATACTACATGCAGAATTCCATCCACCCATTCAAGTGCCACCTCATTTACCTACATCTTTTATGTGTTTGTGAACTGGTATGAGACAAAGCAATGAATGGTCCTCACAGTCTTCATATTATGTGGTGTATCTGATCCACTATATGGTAACTATGGTCCCAATTACCCTCACACTAGACACCAAGGATCTTACAGAGTGCAGGTCAGATTGACTTGCTACTGTGATAATAAATAAATGATCTGATAAGTAATGATTGAAAAGAAGATTATAGATCTACACTGTACATCAGTAGACATCAAACTCCAGTTCTTGCATATTTTGGGGATCCTCACTCCTACAATAGGCCACAAGGATGTGAAAGTGGAAAAGGAACTGAAAAGGACACTAGTTCTCCCTCTAGGATAGACAGATTGATTTTTCAGTGGGTATTAGGACAATGTTTTACATTAAATCATTTGGAAAGATTAAAATTGCATTGTCTAAACCAAAAGGAAAACTTGAAAATTATAATGAGAGTGTGACAAAATTCTATGGGAGCCTCTCTCTCATCCTATACACAGTGCCATGGATCATTTCTACACTGGGTTCCAGTGTGTATTTCTTCAACTAGGCCATAATAGATAGCAATTTTCTTTGCATTTACTCTTACTTTTTCTCAGAATCAAGACAAAACTATCTTCTTTTGAAGAACATCATACTTCAAACATATCCAGTAGTCACTTTTTAAGGAGTCTAGCCAAGAACAAAAGGTCATTTGTATAAATTACACAAATAATTGACCTTTTCTATCTATGAAATTATGGCTGCTGAATATTGATGTGAATTTTGGAGATATAAATGTCACTGAAAAATGAGCACTAATAGTAAATTGACATCATTCTAAGGCCAGTTAGATTTGTATTTTCATAAAGCAAGGAAACAGAAGACTTGTGTCTTAACAACAGTGAAGGAAGAAGAGTTGACCTTTCAATGTACGACCCCTAAGGGAGAGGGAAGATAACATGAAGAAAGTCTGCATTTTATTAGAAAATGAACATGCATTGAGCTGGCCTCAGCTTATTGTGGAGTCAGTTGAGTTGGAAGTTATCAAATTACAAGTTCCTCTGTCCTATTTGACAAACTGCAGAATCAATACCTTAAGTGCAGCTCTATGATCTGCATATTTCACAAGGCTCTTATGATGCGTGATACAATTCAAAACTTAGATATGGCCTTTGAGTTCAGAAAATCCCCATAGTGTAACTCGCCAATGTTCTTCTGTAGGATTCTATTCCAGCTTTCAGGAGATGATGTCTGTGTGTCCATGTTTGTATGTGTAGTGTTAGAAGCATGTAGGCATATGCATGTGTGGGTACACACACAGGTGCATGCCAGTGTAGAGGCCAGAGGGCTATTATTTGTGTATTCCTCTATTGTATTCCACCTTTATTTTTGAGAAAGATTCTGTCACTGAACCTGGAGCTCACTGTTTGGTTAAAATGACTAGCCAGCACTACTGGGATCAACCTGTCTCTACTCCCCATGCCGAACCAAGGGTTACAGATTCACACGCTTTGTAGGTTGATACTGATGCCCTCAGACTTGTGCATCAAGGAACTCGCCCAGAAGACAGCTCTCCAGCTGTATGCTTTATATCTTTTATGAATGAAAGCTACTCTTAGAGAATAGCAGGCAGGTCGTTCTGCATGCAGTGTATAAAATGGTAAGAAACAAAGACAGGTATAGGCTAGTAGGAATAAAGGAATGAGGATTAGATGACATAAGTGAAATGGGAGACCAAGATGGACAGGGGCACACAGAGGATTTTAGCTTATTACATTGTCCTGTGTCATAGGCAAGAATATCAGATAGCTCCTGACATCTTTGACATGTATTCCCTGGGAAAGGTTCACCTTAACAAGGCTCTGAGGAGCTGAGTATGAACAATTTAAAATTTTATTACAAAGAAGCATCACAAGAGGGAGGCTGTAATAAGGCTGGCATTATGCAGAATGCCACTCTGCCTTAAACATGGGAACATATGGTTCATTTGTCTACTTGATGCTCATGTTACCTGTCGGACTAAACTCTATTATATTAAGTAGTTGGTGGTACAAAACAGAATTAGGTTTATTTGCTTCATCTATTAGGAGGCTCTGTAAGAATCAGGAAGATGCCTTTTTTTTTCCTCTTTGCTGGATGATGATTAAAGCAACAAAGAAAGAGTTGTTAGTGTTGTTTTAGTATTAACGTAGTACTTGGGAGACTAGGCAAAGGAAAAAATGTATAATAATCACTCAGATTGTAGTTGGTGTAAAATATAGAGAAGCATCTAGAAGGAAGAGTAAAAATTTGACTCTCTTACATCTATGTAGCTACATTATTGCTGGTTAAGTCTCTACAAGGGAAGATAGCCACTCAAAGGTTCTAGGGCCAAAAGGCAATGTACAATGGTATACCAACAGGACTCTAAATAAAAGCATTGTCTTTTCTAAGTACTTTGCTCAGGAAAAGAATAAAATCAAACTATGTTTATCCCTTTCTTTTCTTTCTTCTGTCTCTCTGTCTCTGTCTGTCTGTCTCTGTCTCTTTGCCTGTGTCTGTCTGTCTGTCTGTCTGTCTCTGTCACTCTCTCTCTCTCTCTCTCTCTCTCTCTCTCTCTCTCTCTCTCTCTCTCTCTCTGTGTGTGTGTGTGTGTGTGTGTGTGTTACACACCTATAAGCTTTCAGATATGTCTTCCCACAGGTAACATTTCCCTTTACTCAATCAAAGAGTGGGAGTCACAGATAATGCACTTACAGGTCCCCTTTCTCCTCCCCCCCTTCTGCAACTTCTTAATTCTTTTGTTCTCTCTGACACATTACTTCTCTTTATCCATCCTTTCTTACAATTCAGTGTTCTTCCAGACAGGAAGTCTTGGTGCTGTAAGTGGCAAGAATATGGAGGTAAAGTAGATCCACTTCAGATGTGGTGCTTGAAGACAAATATATTGAATAGCACTTTCAGTAGCTGAGTGATTCCACAAAACTTGGTGGGCTTACTTGTTCCTACAGTGGCTTCCATTTGTCAGGCATCCAAACATAGTACAGGGATTAAAGGCGGTACTGCAAATTGGGTGATGCATAAAGAATTGGTGAATCAAAGAGGTCAGTCCATAAATAGAATTTAAATAAATAGGTGAAGGTAATAGAAATTATCTCACAAGGGAAAGATGTTTTCTTGCTTCAAGCCAGTGAGAAATGATTTCATTCTGAGACCAACCACCACCACCATGGCATAGAATTGGTTCTTTCTAGGGCACTTGACTGGGAATGCTGTTGTTTCTTTGTAAGGAATATTAGAGATTACCTGGGGGAAAGTGACTCAGTGTAACGTGTACTCTGCTAAAACACTGATCCTCAGCCACATAATACTATATGTGGAAAAATGTGTTTGTTTGGAGTTATGCAAGAAACACGATACTTTGCTTAGCAAACAAGAGTTGCCTTAAATGAATATTTCTATAATCATCGAACACTTCCCTGGCTGTAGCTGTGTTTTATTTTATTTTTATGATTTTGGAAATGAGGTAGAAATTCACTGAATTACTTATGAATTCCATTGTGGTTCTTCAAATAATAGAACAAAATTAATGTTTTGTTTCCATTTGCTTTTGTGGGCTGGAGCTCCTATGTCCACTACCCCGAAGGGTTGGATAATTCATGCACAGTGTTTAATGTTGCCTGTCAGAGCACACTGTTGAGCTGTCTGTTTGGCATGTTAATATTTCTTATTAAATTCAGGACATGATCCCAGAAAAGGTAGCCAGAACTTTCTGGGTATAAGGAGATGGATTTAGGGCTTTTGATTTCTGTCAGGTCACTGGCTAAGTATATCTACAAGAAAACGAGGTGATTAATCAAATTCAGCAGATGTAGGATTAAAGTCCTCAGTGGCCAGAGAATGCCTTGAAGACATGAGCTTCATCACATTCACCTTGACCTCCCAAGGCTAAGTTTTGGTTGCTCTTCTGTCTGATAACTGTAAGTAGGTATAGAGGGAACAGCACACAGGTCGAATGAATGCCGGAAAAGCAAATAAAGGTCATCGAACACACGGAGACTTCCTGTCCTTCTACATAGGCTGTGCCACTTAGATCTCAGACTCTCCTCTGTGAGAGACAAACAGTATTTTCTTGACAATGGTTGAAATGAGAACCAGAGAAAAGTAAATGATTTGCTAAAAGCCTATCATCTAAATGAGAAGTAAAACTGAGGACCAAACCATAGTCTTTGACACCAAATAGCTTTAAGGCAAAACTATTTTTTTTTTTTGAAAAAAAGGATGAAGGGAATGGTATATACCTGCAGCTACCTAGTTTAACAGTTTAGCACCAGAATACAGTGTAGTAAAAATATAGGTATATATGTAGGAATATAACAGGTGTTGAGTTAAAATTTGTAAAATTCATGAAAGAACTAACAAATGAGCACACCGTGTTTTTATTAATCTCCAAAAGTTTCAGTTAACCTGCATGTGGTATTTAGGGTGGATGAGAAATATACCCCATAGGTTCTGCTTTTTAAACACTTGGTCCCCTGCTGGGGGTTTTGTTTGGAAGTAGGTAATTGAACTTTAGGGGGTAAAAGCCTGCTACAGGAAGTATGTGAGTGTGGGCAGCCTTTTAAAGTGTACAACCTGTCCTGATATCTGGTCCCCATCTCTGCTTCCTGGCTATGGTTGAAGATGTGCTCTCTCAGCTTTCTGCCCGTCCCCCTGGTGTTATACTTTGCCCATCATTATGGACTTTTCCTCTGGAACTGTAAGCCCAAATACCCTATTTCTGAGTTTCCTTTTGGCCATGGTGTTTTGTCCCTGTAAAAGAAAAGTAGCTTATATAATGTATAATCTCTAAAAAAATAACGCAAACTTTAATTATTACTGATTACAGGAGATAAAAATATGTGCTGAGTGTGTTATGATCTAGTTTGTGGTTGAGTGTTCACACTGTCATGAGGAGGGAAAGAATTATGGTTGAAAGTCCTTCAGGGATTTTTCCACTCGTTGCAGATTCTTATTTAACTTCCAACCTTCCAAACACATCAGCAGAGTTGTTTCATAATTCACAGAAACAATCCTGTTTAGCTTAGTGACTTGCACACCTGAGTAAATCATTACCACATATATGAATTTGTGATCACTAAAAACTTACTATTTTAATTAGCCAGGCACTCACTTCTGTTGATAGTGACCATATAATCTCCATACAGGCAGCCATTATGTGGATGTAATAATCAATATTTAGTTAATACAGTGAATTTAAAAAAGTAACAGTAGCCTGCTTTTTGTTTGTTTTTGTTTGTTTGCTTGTTTGTTTTTTCAGGTTCTTATCCGCCTTAAGGAGAGTGATCAGAACCTGATGCTTTCTAACTTCAATGCTGAGCTCTTTGCATTCCACACTTTGTCTTGTGTCCAACCTGTTCCTAATTCTGTGGTAGCACCAAGAGAACAAGACAGACAGGGTACAACCAAGCATTTAATTCCCACAGAAAATCAAGCCACCTTGGGACATTTTAATGATGATAACCCATGTTCATGGGGAGGGAAATTCTCTGCCTTTGGAATTTTCATGTTCATGGACTCTTACCATTGAGACAAAAGTCTAAAAGTAGCCAAGACTGTGATGACGGTGCATAGCTAATAAGTGATATGTTAACCATATTAATAACTGCTGTTTGACCTGAGTTAATGGATCAATAGCTTAAAGTGCTGTCAACATTACTTCAAGCAAGGGATGGTTCAGACATTCTTCTTTATCACCAGAGTCAAAACTGTCTGGATACCAAAGGAGGAAACTTGGCTGCAAGTGTGAGGCTTCATCACCTACAGGGTCTGTGATGGGAACTCTTGATTCACGAGTGAGGAAAGAGATTGTCCAAACACATATATTGCCACCACTTTTTGAAACTAGGCAATAGAGTTTGATTACTTTGAATGGGTTTCTTTAAATCTCTCTCAACCACATTCAGATAGTTACACTTTATTGGCAGTAGAAGTTAGTGATAATGAAATTTCAAACAAGACAGTGCAATAAAGAAGTTTTAATACCACAAACTAAAAAAGTCTGTGTTTCATATATACACTCCCAAGGTCAAGAACAGAAAAGTTTCTACTTAGGATCACTAAAAATTTCAAATATTATATTTCTTTTTCTTTGTATCTTTTTTGGTTTTGTTTTTGTTTTTCTTCTTTCTTTCTTTCTTTTTTTTTTTTTTAGATAGGGTTTCTCTGTTACACTGCGCTCTGGCTGTCCTGGATTCTTTGTAAACCAGGCTGGTTTCAGACTCACAGAGATCTGCCAGCTTCTGCCTCCCGATTCTGGGATTGAAGGCATGGGTCACCACGCCTAGCTGTTTTTCATTTTTTATGCATACAAGTGAGTCATTTATTATCAGACATATGGGAAGTCTAAAGCTTTATATATATATTTATATATAAAGTTATATATTTATATATAAGGTTATATATATATAAATATATATAATGAAATGATCTACTTAGTATGATATTAAGAACATGTAAGAGAGCTCCATGTTACTTGTTGAAGTTCAGGATGTAGCCTTATACAAATTGGAAAATGGGCTAGATAATCTTTTTCTCCTTTAAATGAGACTATTCATCATTGTGTCTACCTATGCAATTAACCTTGTTTTGTAAAATATAATTTAAAGTAATATTTGACCATCCTTTATGTCTAATATTCTGTTACTGGCTCTAAGAAAAGGTATCTAATTGACTTGAAAATTCTTTCTCCCCCCCCCCCCCTCTCTCTCTCTCTCTCTCTCTCTCTTTCTCTCATGCACAGAAGGACATATTAAATCTAATAATTTTAATTTTTAATTTTTATGTTCTAGATGTAATAATTATTGTCAATGCCTAGCACTTTCCAGAGGGTCCTAGAAACTTACAAGAAGACCATTAGGCTGGTAGACCTGGACCAAGGGGTTTCTGCTCAAACTATTGTACCAACCAAGGAAAATGCATGCAGTAAACATTGAACCTCTATTCAGATCTAGCCAATGGACAGAACATTCTCCACAGTTGTTTGGAGAGCAGGTACTGAGTCTGACATGAACTCTGGTGCTCCCTATTTGACCCTTTCCCTTGATGGGGAGACCTGGTGGCACACAGAGGAAAAGTAAGCAGGCTACAAGGATGAGACCTCATAGGCTGTGATCATATGGTAGGAGAGGCGGTCCCCTTCTGTCACAGACCTAGGGGAAGGGTATAGGGTGAAAGAGGGAGGGAGGGGGGAATGGGAAGATAGAAGTGAGGGGATAACAATCTGGATGAAATATGAATAAAATACTTAAATAAAAAAATTTGTTTTCATGAAATTTTCTTCCATTTTGAACGCCATTTACAAGTTAAATACTATTACTTTGCTAGTACTTGTCCTGTGTGTAACAATAATAGTTTTTATAGATGAGTTCTGATTATGGAAAAGTATTCATTTCCCATCTCATGGTGTTACTACTAGTATAAGAGAAAGTATCTTATTATACCTGATGGGTTAAAGACAGCATTGGAATCTATTTTTAAGGCTATCTTTTAAAGTAATTTTACATGAGGAAGCCTATGGTAGAGAAATGTCTCAAAAGTATACTCAAAGCAAAATACTGCAGGGTTGTCAACTGAACTTCTTTGACATAATAGACAACAGTAATCCTAGTAGACCCTCTCTTTTCAAATTATTTCCATCACCATTTCCTTTCTTTTCCGCCTCATACCTTACATTTTTCTTTTCTTTTGCTCTTTCTACAATACTGTTTTTTTGTTTGTTTTAACCTTCAACTTGTCTGGAAGTACCTATGGCAAGACCACATAAACACGATTACACCAATAAAAAGGGCAACATTATGCTGTGTTTTCCAATAAGCAGCTTGAAGTCACACTATTAATGAAACCATTGGGGTCAGAGGCAGTAGGTGAGAGGAGAGGGTGGGAAGCCTAGTGATATAATGCCTTGTGGAGCCAGGTTCATGACCTTTACAAATGACTTCTCAGTACCCACCATACCAGGTAGACACAGATGCTTGTAATTATTGCATCCTGTTGGGACTCAATTATTTCTTCAAGTTTTTTGGAATACACATTCAGAACTTAATTTGTTTGCTTTTTATTGTTAAAAAATGTATAATGAGATCTCCAAACCAGCAGATGGTACCAGGTAGGCTCTTTGTAGGTTAAGAGGCCACAGGGACCATGGTATTAACCACAATAAGGTGAGCTTGAATCTAATATGACCAATAGTAACCGTTCCAAGGCTGAGATAGATTCTATCTGGGGCAAGTGAAAGAAACATAAAAACAAAAATATTTGAAAATGTAGTTTTCCTTATGCTTTCTGCATTTCTCTCATCAGTACCTCCAGTTTTCCTCACTTTTTCAAGTGAGCTGTCTCCTCACGGTCTTGCGTTTTGGCATTTTAAGGTCATGGAAGGTCACTGGCCTCTTTTCTTGCCTCTAAGTATTCACACTTTAAACCACACTGTCTATCACAACAGAGCCAATCATTTTATCCAGATCCACAGAAGTAGAGTTGTGTGTGATGTCTGGAGTGTTCTTGTACATCATTTGTTTAAAGTGTGATTAGATTGTAGGCATGAAAGAAAACATTTGGGAGGCAATTGTATGGTGTTCTGTAAGGAGCACCTACAGCAGTCTCCTATAAGGGGGCAGGCTGGGTTCTGGCAGAGGTTCCCTTCATCTTTATGTCCCCTAGTTCTGAGGCACCTGTCCCTTTGCCTTGAGGCATTTCTCTAAGTAAAGCCAATCTCTAAGACTCTAATACCTGACACCTTCATCTGTTCTGACTCATCTACTCAAAATCTCAGGGAATTTCTATTCTAGAAAGACTTTTAAGACAGAAACATAAAAGCGTTTTATAAAGAGCAAGACTAAGGAATGGAATAAGACACTAGGACACTTCTTTATAAACACATTATCAGGCATTTGGAGAGATCTATAGACAGCAGATAGATCCATGAGAGACAGACAGAAACAATGCAAATCTGTCCTTTTTTGTTGCATCTGTGATTCTCTTTTCCTTGGCTACAACGGCAATATCAGGACTGTTAAGAGCAAATCAACATCCTTGGTTTTGATTCACTGGCTTCAGAGTTTCTTTGCCAATACACATATGCATGAAATGAAGCTGTAACTGTTCATGTGAAGTGACAGCTCATACACTTCTCTTTCTGGTCCTTTTCTATAAAACTACCAATTGTCTGTTAGCCAAGGCCAACCCACTGGAGAAAAGCTCTTCCATTTTAGATAAGCTGTGACAATTCCCTTAACTATAGTAATCTTCCTTCTGTACTAATGTCCTTCCCCTGAATTTTGCCTTTCCTGCTCTGTGGGCCCCAAGTAAAGGCCATTCTGCAAAGATGTTTACTGATTACCCAACATTCTTTAACTGGTCCCTCAGGCTTACCTCTAGCAGTGGCCAACTGTGGACAACAAAGGAAACTTTTATTTCACTCACCCTTTCTGCCCTATAACTCCCTGAGTTTATAAGCAGAAGGCAGGCTCTGATTCTTACAGCGACCTCCTCTGTAGCCCCTGCCCAAATAAGGCTTGCATTATTTGTCAGTCACACATCCCCTTGTTCATGTTTCAGTCATTTTCACTGCACTTTACTTCTTCCTTTCACATGACTTGTCTTGCTAGGGAGGGTCACTGCTACCTATGATACGAAATCTGCACAGTGAAGCCATATATGCACAATGAAGATGTCCAGTCATGTACGGAGGTCATTCACGTAGAGCTGTTCTTACGATACAAAAGGACATATACAACAATGCAAGTATTACATATTGACAAAAATAACTATTCTATTCTGCTGCACTGTCCTAGAAAACATTCATGTGCTGACTTTAGATTTCTAACTGCATCCTTTCTGGAAGGAAACCTCTCTTGCTTCTCTACAGGAACTCTCCCACATTTTTTTCTTCATGTGGTGAATTCATTTTGTCATGGGGTGAACACCTGTGTGACTATTTAAAAACCACAGTACCAGGTGTGTGCACATGAGTGTCTCTTGCCTTTGTGTAATGTTCTCACTGATTTCTCAGCATGCTGGGTCAGGAAAAAGTCTTCAAACTGAATATAGAAAAAGGTCTTAAAGGATTTTAAAAATAAACCTCTATTATAAGTGTGTGCAATGGAAATATTGCAGCCAAATTACACAAACAGGCCTTAGCTTTATAGCTACTTATGTTTGTACAGGATGCGAAAACCATTGGCATCTCGGGGTACTCCACTAAAAGTTTATCACAGAGGATAGAAACTAGATTTGGGAGAAAGAACATTATAAAATAAAAAAAAATCTATTCATAAAATAAGGATGTTTTACCTTTTACTTTGCCTAAGGCTCTCTGTTCCTCTTTTCCAGGAAATAGATGCTTTTGGGAAGGCATTTGGTTTGCATTCAATAGAAATGTCACCGCCAACTTGAACAACTGAAATTTTTTTAATGGGTTTTTTTGAGAAATCTGGAGCTGAAGCTAAAAACATTAAAGAAAAAATAAAAATGGAATAGTTAAATCACTCAATTAATATTCAGTTACTTAGGACCAACATATTGTATAAAACTTAACATTTGTATTCAAATTTAGTTGTGCTTAAGCTGATTTAAGTCCAGTGTAAGTACAACACACACACACACACACATATGTGTGTGTATTCATTGAAAAAAACATATGTATATATGTGATTTACATCAGTGAACGAAGTCAGAAGGACTTTATCATGAGGCCCAGTTTCTTCTGGAAAATTTAAGGGATGAAAATATAATCTGTCTTCTACGGAAGTAGATCTGATAAGAGAAATTTTAAAACTTTACATTTGTCAGTGTCAGTCATGTTCCTACCAAGTTGGATAAATAATACTGAAGCAAGAACAAACAGAATGTCTGTGAAACATTTAAGCCTTCCATGTTCCTGAGAGTTGCATCTGTGTATCTAATCTCAATTTCTAAAGTTCGGACGAACTTAAATTTTCATGTATGTCAGGCTGTCTGGCTTCTTGGCTTTTTCAGGAATTGCTTCTCTGCCTCATTTTGACCCCTGCAGCTTTCTTTTGTGATCCCAGATTGAGAGAGTGTCCTCAATTAAGGTTCTATTTGGCTTGCCTTGTGTTTGGATATCAACAGTTCAGTTCTTGACCATATGAAGAGGCACCTTTTAAAATTTGTCTATTTTCTCAGTTAAAGTAGGAGTTCAGCAAAGGTAAAGATCACTCTCATTTGGGTATTTTATTCTTGGAACCTGGTCTATAATAAATGATCAGTGGAATGGTAGCAATGGTTGAAGGATGAACAATTTAGTAGATGCCTGACATGCAAAAGACTATAATATTTGTTCCCTTAACCTTATTCTCCTTATTTCTTCCATTCTTCCTATCACTAATCAATTCATAGGTAAAAATGCCCCAGACACGTTTGTTGAAGCATAAACCATTGTTTGACTTCATAAAATGCCAACCACACACCATTCCAAACTTAGTAGATTATACTGTAAGGAACTGTTATCCTTGTTCCAAGCTTTCCTCAATATTTTTCTGCCAATGTGGGAAGACTTCCAGTTAAGGAAATGAAGGACGTTTACTATTGAAACATAAAGAATGATGATATTTTAAACAAAAAGACAGATATGGTAGGATCTATCATCTCACTTTACTTTTGCACTGAATATGAACTTGATGTCTGCAAGTTTAAGAGGCCATTTTGAAACTACATATCTACATATCTGCCTGAAAGGGTTTTCAGTATTACTGTTCAGCTACAATGTTCTACTTGACAGCCAGTGCATAACTTAGAGGAGATAAAGTAGGGTACAAGATCTTAAGTCTCTATAAACTTTCATTGCCTTTCCTGTATCTATGAGGTTGAAATTATTTCTCATGCTTATATTTTTAGCTGAAAAGATTCCTATTGGGTTCTTTTGTTTTGTACTCAAGACCACCTGCTAGAATATAGCTAGTTGGTTGAATCTCTTCTGAATTGGCCAAATCTAATTAGGGGATCTTAATGCATTTCCAAAACAGAATAATAATTAAAGATTTTATGTTGTAAAAAAAACTGAATGAGAAAATGACAGAGACAGTTTGCTACTTGAATAGTCACCCAAAACTCTCTATAACATTGGAATACCATCTTCAGCCTTCTGGCCCAATATATATGACAGACATATTTGTGGGGCAGGAACTATTGAAGATACTCAGGTAATCAATTTTATTCCTTCTCAAGTCTCTGATGTGTTGAAGACCAGATAGTTTAGTTTTACAACTAAGCTTAGTTGTTTAGGGTTTAAGATATTTTTAGGTTTAGATAGATGTTTTAAATTGATAATGATGAGATGTGATAGTTATTGATTTACATTCAGAATTTCAGATGCACCAATATAGAAAAGATATTTTCCTCAAGACTGTCAAAGACAAATAGCAAAAACACTGAGAATTAACATTTATATAATTGCTGATTGTATCATGGTTCTTATTGCTATAGGTAGTTTATTGAATATATGTGTAACAATATAAATGTATATGTAAAATATAAAAAATGTTTAATAAAAAAAACTGAATGCGAAATATCTCATTGTTTCCAAGGAAAGTAATTTCTAGTTCATAGGAATAAAACAGGTTCAGATGATATATAAATCACAGCTTGTGAAAGTGTTTTTTCAAATATTTGATTAAAAAAGAATGACTCACCTAAAACTCTTAATTCTGCATTTGCATAAATTGTCTGATACTTGTTCTCTGCAGCACACTGGTAGATCCCAGAGTCTGACACATTCAGCGTGGTGATGATAAGAGTCCCATTTTCGATCTGAATTCTCTCCTAATAAAGGAATAAACATAGAAAAAGCGTTTCATTGTTAATATAAGCATTCCTTTGTGAAATACGTCAGTGAACAACATTTGTGCCTATCACTGAGAACTAAAATTTTTTTCAGTCTTTACTTCAAGATCCTGGGTGGTTTTTCTAAAATTAAATAAATAAATAAATAAATAAATTTGTTTGGTATAATTCTTTGTGAGAGAATTTTTTTCCAGGGATAATGCAAGTTAAATTATTTTGGTAAAAACTGGCCTTCTCTGTCTAGGATATGCAATTGCCCATTCTATGATATTAAAATCATTTAGCGGCTTCCACCATTCTGGAATGTGAACACTTTACAATGTGTTGCTTGAATTCTATGGTAGAGAAGCCACAGCCTTCCTTTCTGTCACCTCCTCTACCTCAGCAGCTAACATCTGCTCCAAGGAGCCATTTAGGGTGTCAAAGCACAGTTGGGAGTGCACACAGTAAGAAGTTAATAATATGAATCTAACCTAAACTAAACATTTCAATGCATCCACTACTATTCTGTAAGGTATATGTGGGTTAAACAAAACAAAGAAAAAGAAAATCTATTCCAAAGGCATCCTGAGGTAAAGTTTCACAATATCAAACACCAAGAAAAGTGTTGTCTTTAGCTTCCAAAGAACAGATTGTTTTTTCTGTTTAGTTTAGTTTTGTTTTTTTAATGACTCTGGCTATGGCTACATGTGCAAAATAAAATGCAACATTAATACAATTATCTGGAAAATGTGATAGGGGAAAATTTTTCTCCTGGGATAGACACTATAAGGAGAATATGTTCACATTGAAAATGTGCACAAAGTCTCAGGTCTTTTCTTATGGGACCAGGGACAGTTATCATATTTCCTAGAAGCAGGAGAGTGGGTATCAGTTCAGATTCTGAATCCTCCTATTAGACAAAGTTTAGTAGACTGCATCTTTTACTCACTGTTTTATAACCCTGGAAATTGTTTTCACTTCTCTAAGTGCTCCTCATCTGGGTCCTACCCACAGGTACTGTTCTGAAAGCTAATTTTAACTTAGTAGCTGCTGAATTATGTTGGACAAGTACCTCTGCCTCTCAGAAGGACATTCCTTCATCTCACTGAAGTGATAATTATATCTCCCTCTCTCCTACATTATCTTGAGGACAGAGCAATGTACAGAAAGAATCAGAATATGAGATCTGACTCACAGGAGAGCTCATCAAATATTAGATGTGATGATGAAGCAATCCTTTTACTATATTACTGTTTAGTATACTTTTATTTATTCCTAGAGGATTTCAGACTTTATGCAATGGCTCTTGATTAGATCCACTCCCCCAGTTCCCCACTCCAACTCTCCTTATATCCATTCCAAGCATCCCATCCCAACTTCATGTTCTATTCCTTCCTTCCTTCTTCTTTTCTTTCTTTCTATCACACCGAATTCAGTTAGTGACATTGGAACACTTGCTAATGACAGTATAGGATTGTTGGTGGATTCATCACATGGACACCCTTTGTAAACTTTGTATACTTTGCAGGAAAGTGGCAAGACTTGGCCTAATTAACTCCAGCAGGCACGCTTCGCCCTTAGACTTACCTAAGGTCCCTAAGGGTCATTTTCTAAGCAGCTTGGAGGCAGGAGAGTGGCCAGAATACACCCTACAAGACAAATCCCACCAATCCCTGAACAGGAAAATCCACCAATCCCTGAGCTCCCCGAAGCTCAGGACTTGAAATCACACCAAGTCTCACCCTGGAAATCTCTGCCCTGGAAAGCTTTGCACTCTAAGAAATCCTACATGAGCCCTGCTGCCTGTTCAATTCCCTGCTGTCTTCTCTTGGGAGTAGAGGCAGCCACCCTTAGAGTCATCCCTCCCAATAAATTTATTTTATGAGATTTGCTGCCTGGTGAGCCTCACACTGGAAGAAGCCAAGAAGCAATGGGAGGAGGGCTGAGGCTCTTGAGCTCCATGCCTGGGAGCTGCAAACTGAGAAGAGTAGTTCTGAATGGGCACTGCTACAGACAAAGCTATCCTCCCTCAGGCCTGCTATGCCTCTGCTGAAGAGGCTTCCTCACAGATATGTGTAGTTCCTCAGGTCCCTTGTCTCCGGATACCCTTCCATTGTTACATTGTTCCCTCAGAGATGTGTGGCTCCTGGTCTCCCAAATCCCAAGATAACTTTCCAGCTGAGTAGGATCGCCAACACCTTTAAGTTTCTTTTTTTAAATTTAAATTTAACTTTATTAATGTATCCAGATTAGAACTCAATTGTTAGCCCATCGCTTGTTTCCTCCCATTCCTCTCTCCCTCCCGCTTTCACCCTATTCCCATTCCTTAGGTCTATGACTGAAGGGGATCTCCTCCCCCACTATATGGACATAGGCTATCAAGTCTCATCTTGGTAGCCTGCTTATTCTTTTTTGAATGCCGCCAGGCCTCCCCATCAAGAGGAGGTGGTTAAATATGGAGCACCAAAGTTCATGTCAGAGTCAGTTCCTGCTCTCCACATAACTGTGGAGAACATCCTGTCCATTGGGTAGAACAGAGTAGGGGTTCCATGTTTACTATTGTATTGTCCTTGGTTAGTGCAGTAGTTTGAGCAGACCTCCCTGGGCCCCAATACACCCATCACGATGTTCTTCTTGTAGGTTTCTAGGACCCTCTGGGTCCTTCTATTTCCCCATCTCCTATATTTCTCTTATGTAGAGAATCAGTAGGATGTCCTCACATCTATCCCAATCTCCTGGTAAATGAAGACTTTTGTGGGAGGTGCCTTTTGGGCTAGTGCCCAATTATAAGTGAGTATATACCATGTGAGTCTTTCTGTTTCTGGGTTAACTCACTCATTATGATCATTTCTAGTCCTATCCATTTTTCCACAAATTTCAGGATTTCCTTGTTTTTAATAGCTGAATAGTATTCCTCAAGAACAAGCTATTCCACTCCTTGGTATATACCCAGAAAATACTCCACGACACAACAAGAAAATTTGCTCAACCATGTTCATAGCAGCCTTATCCATAATAGCCAGAACCTGCAAAAAGCCAAAATGTCCCTCAGTTGAAGACTGGATAAAGAAACTGTGCTACATTTACACTGTGAGTTTCTTTAAGAAGAGACTTGAGACCCTATGAGCATATACTAGGGGAAGAGGTCCCCCTCGTTCAGAGTCATAGGGGAGGGAAGTAAGGGGAAAATGGGAGGGAGGGAGGAATGGGAAGGTACAAGGGATGGGATAACAATTGACATGTAATATGAATAAATAATAAAATATATTAAAATATTTCAAAAAAGAATTACAAAAAAATAAATTTCTTTCATGAAGCACACAAAACACTAGGTAGACATAATCTATTACCGAGAACAACTTTTATTAACAAACTGTACTTGAGAGACAAGGGGATTTTTGACAGCTAGTTCCTTACCTCTGAGTTGAGGCGTTCACCATTCTTTAGCCACGTGTACCAAGGATTTGGCTTTCCACTAGCTTTGCATTCCCAATACAAGCTGTCATAGATAGAAAGGTATGTATTTTGGATTTTCTGTTTCCATTCTGGAGGGGCTGTTTAAAAAGAGAGAGAGAGAGAGAGAGAGAGAGAGAGAGAGAGAGAGAGAGAGAGAGAGAGAGA
>OU015745.1:37908170-37929566 GCA_907169655.1 Acomys percivali
TGTGTGTGTGTGTGTGTGTGTGTGTGTGTGTGTGTGTGTGTGTGTGTTGACTATGAAACAAGGTACAGAATAACATACACCTGATACCAGACTCTTTCAGCTGCTCCATGTAACATGTCGTGCTACATTCACTACATCAAATAAAGGAAGAAGTGGGGGCTATGTGGAGTTGAAACATTATGTACCACAAAACCTGAGTGTCTGATTTCCAGGCTTTTCTACTGTGATACATACCTCCATTAAGGCTCTGTAGGAACCGGTCACCAAATAGAAGGAATCATGGTATCCCTGGGTGGTAAGACTTAGCCTATGATTATATCCTGTGGAAATCAGCTTGATTTCCAATTTTAGAACATGCTTCTTGAAGCCTTTAGAAATGAGTCATAGCAAGGTTTATAGGAACCTGTGCTCTGACAAAACTGAATCTTCTGTGTACTATTAATAATTTTTAAATACTTATTAAAATTGTTATAATACATGTTTGACATGAGAAAATACTTCATAGCTTATAGAATTTAAGTTATGCATTTAAAATATTCATCACTATCATTTTAAATTATATAAAATATTATGTATTTATACATATATGCATATACACATTTGTGTGTGCCCATCTGTGTGTCTGTGTGGGTGGATATGCATGTGCTGCAGAATCCAGGGGTGCAAGATGCCAATGAGGCTGGAGTTGCAGACTGACAGCTGTGACCTGCCAGATACAGGTTCTGGAAAATGAAATCTATCCACTACAGCAGCAGTACATGCCATAAATCCAGGCCTTACCTCAAACCTCAGATACAACATACATACATAGTAAATACATACATGTCTATTGCTAAATGTAATAATTACAACACTAAGACATTTCCAATATTTAATGTGCATATTCATTGGCTTCTCATCATTCTAATGAGAGAGTTCTTACATGTTCATGTACATAAAAATACAGGAAACAAATAATTTAATAAATTGGGTTTACCATACAAGCTTGGGTTTTAGATATTTTTATTCTACTTCTATATATAGAACACAAACAAACTCCTTTACGAACATTGTATTTTCTCTAATCATGGTGACACATTAAAAGCTAATTTTAGAGGTAAAAATACAAAATATGGAAAGATATACAATGTCACAATTCCTGAGTTGTAACTTAACCTCAACAGTATAAAAAAATGGAAAGTCTTTCTTGATTCTCTTCAAGTATTATTCAACTCTGGCGTACAATGGGTAATCTTCATTTTATGACATGCACATTAATATGTGGCTATTATGTGAAGTGATTACATAATCCATCAGTTTTCTAATTTCCTTCTGAAAGGAATGTTTGTCATCATTGAGCAACTATCTGGTGAGATGGATTTTGACCATTGTGTTCAAAAACTATGGTAGAGAAGAAATAGTCCAGGTTTAGGTCATTCTTTAATTAATACTCTGGCCTGAAATTTCCAAAAGGTAATATCACTGAAAATTATTTATGCATAAAATTATTCTAAAAACTATGAGTTGATATCTTTAAATTTTCATGTAACCTAATTCTTGACAATTATATAGACTATAGATAATTCTGTTCTGGTCCTTCACTTAGCAACATCTTTTCTTATTACATAAAAATCAGGAGATATTTTTATTAAAATATAGCCAAATAATTTAATATTTTAGTGTGGTAAAAATCTCAGTTGTTTCTATACTACTACATTGCCGAAGATATCAAATGACAAATTCTGTCCTTTAATAAGTAGATACTATTCAGAAAAACAAATTATCCCTCTTGGCAAGCATCAATAACATTGTAGAACAATAATAAAAAGGAAATTATATTCTATTTATAAGATTTAACTTTCACTTCAAGGTAAAATTGGAAACTCTAAATGAAATGGAAAATAATATACCCAAAGGCACATGTATTCTCCTCACAGGATATTCAGTTATTACACCTATGACACAACTATAATGAACTTTTCAAATTCTCCAAACATTACTTTTAATAACTTTATTAGTGATAGAATCATAATATATATAGAAGATATTTTGACTATTAAAAATACAGTATCTAGGTGTTCTCTATCTTATAATCAAATTATAATCTGATTATTTATAATTATATAATTCATAATTATATATAATTATAACCATAATAATATAATTATATATAATTATAAAATTAAAATTATAATTATCAAAATATTTGGTAATTACTTTATATATTTTCTAGGTTTTGCCTTTTAAAATGAATTTTGTTGCTGCAGAGATGGCAGAGTTAAGAGCTTGGGCTGCTCTTATAGAGAACCTATGCTTGAGTCTCAGCACTTGTATGAAGCAGTGACTCTGTCACCCTTTTCTGGTATCTGAGCAACAGGCATGAATGTGGTGCACAGTCAAAGAGCTGGAACATATAAAGTAATAATAGAAGAATTCGAGGACATTCTTATTTGGGTTTAGATAAAAAGACATAAAGATATTATTTGGATAATTATGCATTCATCATGTGACAAAGTCTCTAATGATAAGAAACTATGCTAAAGGTGTATTATGAGGTAAGGAACTGATTTTTCTGTTAACTTCATATGGGCAGACAAGTACTGAAAAAATAGAAGAAAACAGCTGGGTATGGTGGCACACGCCTTTAATCCCAGCACTTGGGAGTCAGAGGCAGCTGGATCGCTATGAGTTTGAGGCCAGCCTGATCTACGTAGTGAGTCTAGGTCAGCCAAGGCTACATGGTGAAACCCTGTCTAAAAAAAAAAAAAAAAAGGAAGAAAATATTGCAAGCCATAATTCAGTCTATTTTTCTATTAAGTCCTATTCAGAATACTAATCATGATTGCCACAGGCTACTCCTGAATATTCTATGGGAAATGTACTGTAGAATACCTTATGTGATAAACTGTAACATTGCTGATATGAAACTGATGACATTCTCCTTTCAACTGTAATAAACCATGCCATCCATAGACGGTGATGAATTTGATGCCACTGTATGTCTCTCTGTGTGTGCTGTGTGTGCATGAGTATGTGCTGGTGTGTGTATATGTGCATATATACACACATGGGGGCAGAGATAGGTCTTGAGGGGGTATCTTCATCAATTGGCTCTATTTTGAGACAGTACATGTCTCTGAACTTGGAGCAGCTCTCCAACTGGCTAGACTGGCTAGATGACCTCAGAGAGATGATGCTCCAACCTCAGCCATGGAATATAAGAATATAGTGCTATGTCCATTAATTGTATGTGGTTGATGGAGATTTGCATTCAGGTCCCAATGCTTGTAGGACAAGCACTTTATACCAACTTCAAAAGCTGTATTTTAAAGACAAATATTTGTATTGTTAATCATTGAAATAAGCATCAAACAGGGTACATGTCCACCATATGCTATTGATTTCTATTTTCTCTGGAGCATAGTAAAAACTCACACACATTTTGCAGTTCTATTTACTTACCATAGAAAATGAGTTGACCCTTTGCAAGGTTTCTTCCTCGAAGGTTACCTGCGATGCACTCATAGAAGCCTTCATCTTCTTGTTGGAAGTTGGGGATTTCAAGGATAGCTTGTGATTTGCTGTACTTGACTTTCCCTGGCATCGGGCTTCCATCCAACCTTCTCCAACTAATATCAGGGACTGGACTAAACAGTTACACTTCATTAGAATAGATGATGGTTGCCATTATGACATCAGGATAAAATAAGTGAAACCTTGAAAGTAAGTCTCAAGAAAAACAATCCATTCTATTACAGTGTGATTAGTTTTTGGATCACACAGTCATTCACCACTCACTCATTCATATATCTATCTGCTTAATTGCCTCCCATTTACAAAGCATTCTTCTGTGCCTAGGGAACATAGTGGTGATAGGATTCACATGTCCTCTGCACTTAAATTCCTTATAGATTAACAGAAAAACATACTATAAACAGTGTGTAAAAAATATATTTGCAAGTCGTAATAACAGAAGCAAAAGAAATACGATGCAGAAATAGCATGATTTGATCAATGGAAATGTGTCTATTGTGGAAAATTCCTTTGAGAATTGAACTTTGTTTTTGTTTTAAGACGAGGATTCTCTGTGTAGCCCTGGTTGTCCGGGACTCACGTTGTAGACCAGGCTTACCCTGAACACACAGAGATTGGCCCGCCACTGTCTCCCTGTCTGCTGGGATTACAGTCATATATGCCATCATACCTAACTTGAGAATTTTACATTTAAGACTAAAGCAGTGTCTCCATGTATTTAGAAATTCTAATTAAAAAACATATTTTATTCCATAGCTAGATTAGCATTTTAAACTAAAATATGCATGATAGGTGAGTTTGATTGTTGAAGATATGAGGTAACATAAAACATAAATTTGAAACCCAGGATCTATAAACTTTTAAGGTTACAATTTATATGCTATTAAAATAGCAATAAAATAAAAATGGATTTACATTACAGTTGTGTTCTATTACAAAATATGTTTAGAGTTTTCTAGTTAGAAGAATTTAATATGTTAGTATAATATGGCTATATTTAAAATAAGAAAAATGATATGAAACTAAGTTTCAAACAATAACCAATGAGTCTGACATTACTGGTAGAGGAGGCCACATCATCATATGTGGAAAGAAACACAGCTATAGGACAAAGCACACGAAAATAGTCACTAGAACTCATCATTTGTAAAATGAAACTATAGTATATTTATGCAAGCTTCTCTTCTCTACCTTTAAGTCATTGTTCATTCTCATTTAGATTTTCAGATAACCTAGATATCTCTGCTACAGTTGTATTTCAAATTCATATGGACAATGCTATTAGTAAGTCCTTTTGCAAAGTCCACTTATCAACCTTGTGGAAGATGTAAGGTTTCTTAAAATCAGCAACAGTGATGCTGGAGAACCAGCCAACCACAGATAATGAGATAAGTGAAAGAAATGAGTGACAGTTCCAGAGAAGCGTTGAAGAAATCCACTGACATGCTGAAGCCTTAGGAATTCTTACTGTTTAAACAGTATGATGGGTCTATTACATCCCTCAAAGACAAACTACATGGTAAACTATTGTGAGCTTCCCCACAGTGGTCAGAAAACACGCCCCAAATCAAAGCTTGAATTATTTATTTTCTCAAAATTAATATACAGTTTCCAGTTATAATTTGAATTTATTCAACATAAAATATCCAAATTTTAGTTTCTATCCTTTTAAAATGTTACTTGCCACAACTTTAGATTGACATTTTAGTATTGGCATATTCCATGCAATTACCCTCAGGTAACTAATTTTCTTAATCACTCATTTTCTCAGTCTTCTAATGAATTAAAATGAAGTTCTGCAGGAAAATGTAGTTAGATAAAAAGATAGTCCTGATGTCTGAAATATTACAAACTCTATATGATAGTCAGTTGTAAATATACAAAAGCTGTCTATGTAAGCACAGTAGGGTTGCCTTTGGGTGGTTGTGAAACAAACATCATTTATATTCCTCTCTAGTGATTTATCCTTCACACACACTGATCAGATATTTATAACTGGTATTATAATTTCTTCTAAGAACATTAGTTTATCAGATGAACAATAGAGAATCTGGGATGTGTATATATTAAGCATGCTTTTTTTATCTGTTTAGAACAGAAAATCTGCAGTGTATGGGAAATATACACAAAATTATCCAAAAGAAACTTATTACCCAAAACTTTCAGACAAAAAACAGGAGGAAATGTTCAATATTTTCTCATGGTTTTATCTTATTGTGTCACAATTACTATGAAGGTAAATGTTAGACTTCAGATTACTAAATACTTAAATACCTGAGAAATTGATAGAAATGAAAATCATTCTAATGTCACAGCAAATGTCTAAACTCTACCGACAATAAGGTCATTGCTAGGTACTGTATATAATTATATACATATGATTTCATTGACCCTCCTAATACCTAAGAGGCAGAGATAAGGTTTTATGTCTGTACTCATGAAGCTATCCTTAATTACAAGGACATATATATTGAAAGAATGGCACATTGTAACCCTAGCATTTATGGTGTCAAACAGCAGGTCTCTCTTTTCACTGGTTCTATTATGTGGTATCAAATATATCAAGCTCAACTAATCTTAATTATCCTTCCTTTCCCAAAGACAAAAAACTCAGCGATTCCATTGGACTTTTTACTAGATAAGTGTTTGTTGCTGGTAGAAAAGAAGCATACTGTATAGATACAGTTTTCCAGTTTGTACAGTGTAGCAAAAAGAATCAGATATCAGTCATTTCTCCACCTTACTTTTTCCAGCCTTTATGCCTCACAGATCTTCATGAACTCCATTCCCAACTTATCAACAGCCATCAAACTGCTACTATAGCTACACAGGATGCTGAAAGAGTCTAGGAATATCCACACCCCCAGGAAAGGTTTCTAATCCATTGCTCACAGAAGTTTGAGCATAGATACACTGGCTTCTATGTCTGCAGCTGCACGATAACACTGAGTGTTCCTCCATCTTCTCCACTTCTCACTTAGTGAACAAGAGCAGATTTTGAGCTTTATGTGACTCTGTATTCGCTCTGCTCTTGAGCCTTGTTTCTTTGCCTCAGTTTTTCCTGCTCTTATGTATATTTCTTAAGAAGTCTTATTATAGTCACTTTCAAAAAATTATCCTTTCAAAGGAGATCTCCTGGAAGAGCAAATAGTTAGAGTCGTCTTACATTCTAATCATTTCTACTTCAGTTAAAATCCCAACTGCAAGGAATCCTTAAATGTGTCTCAGAATGGTGTTTCTAATATAGATGTTACATTTGCATAGAAATGGATGTCTGTAAAATTAAACAGCAATGACGTAAAGAGCAAGCAGTAGACCTCTTGTGCAAAACCATGCATAATTTATTTTTAGAACTTACTGTCCTACTAGACCAAAATTATATGAAACTAACAGGAAAAAGCAAGACATGTGGGAAAATATGAGACTAAGCAGAGTTAGGAAATTTTCTGGTTAAAAAAAAGGACAAAAATAATTGTTTTCTATTTCTCTTGTATTTAGGAAAATAAACATCCCTTAAGGCAACCAATAACAGAAAAGGTTTTAAGAGCCAATAGCCTAGGTTATGATTTTTTTGTTTTTTGTTTGTTTTTTCAGGTTATGTTTTGTTGTTAATATTATTTTGTGTTTTTGAGTCAGTGTCTTCCTGGTTGGCCTGGAACTTGTAAAGTAAACTCACAGAAATCTTCCTAGTTCTGCCTCCCAGGATGCTAGGATTAAAGCTGTATATAACAACACCTGGATTAGATGACATTATTATTTAATAACTTTCAGTTGTGAGGATAAAACAATCTGAGTCTTGGATTCCATGTCTCCAGGAAATGTAAGTTCTTTACTTACTTTCTTTAAGTTACTTATATTTTAAAGAAAGTTAGTTTCTTTCGTTAAGTAAATCAGTTCTAATTGAGCATGGTGGCACATACCTGGTATCCAAGCTACTCAGGAGGCTACTGTAGATGGATAAGGAGTTTAAGCCCTACTTTGGATACAATCTGAGTTTAAGGACACCTGAAAATTTTAATTGTGCCTTACCAAAAAAAAAATGTTTGAAAGGGGGAGGTGGTATAGCTTAAACTTGTTTTCCTCTTGGATAGCACTGATATTACAGGTGATAGAATCAGAGAGAAAAAGCAAAATACT
Source organism: Acomys percivali (assembly GCA_907169655.1). Lineage (NCBI taxonomy): Eukaryota > Metazoa > Chordata > Mammalia > Rodentia > Muridae > Acomys > Acomys percivali. The sequence goes on from OU015745.1 coordinate 37,915,821, forward strand.
AATTATTGAAAAAATAATTCTGCTGAAGTTTCCATTTTATCATGTAATTTTGTCAAAACTCTAAATAAAATATTTTGGTTTTTAACAGCACCTCAATTGTAGAGTGGGTAGCAAAACCAAAACTATGAAGACCGAAAACATGTTAATAGTAATAGTTAAAGGGTTGATGTAAAATTTTTTCTAAAATATACTATCCCATTTAAATATTAATGACTGTAATACACTTGTATGTTATTTATGTTATGTAGAGTGGAACGTATATTCCACATTTATCTGTATTTTGTAGTATATTGAAAAGCATGGGTTTTTTGTGAATCTACGTACATCCTTCAAATTGCATTTCCTGACTCTCACCACTTAAGAAACCAGCATTAACCCTGATCCTACTTGGTCATGTTTAAGCCTTAGTGAAAAGTGAACAGATTCAGGTGAAGGCATACCTCACTTTGGAGATCCTTTAGAAGTATGTCTCAATATCAAGAGACTATTGTTATAGATTAAAAAACCTCAACACTGTTGATCAAAGAAAAGAAACACCATTTATAAAAAACTGGGCATTGAAAGTAATATTAATAATAATCATTAATTGAGTAATTACTATGTACCAGGCAGTTTGACAGGTGGCTTCCATATGTCATCTGAGTTAAATCCTCAGCTGGAAGCTTCTAACAATGCTAATTACCTGTTCAGAATGGTACTCACGTTTAGACAGATAATTTATACTAAATTATTACCTGCCAATTTTTCTTGACTTGAAGTTCCAGTGGGGGCTAATTAATTGTGATCCACCCTCTAATCCTTTTTAGTTTCCACCCATTCAATTATAAGCACAAATGACTCTTACCTTCCTTTGTAGGTTCAGCCATTCCTTTAGATTCTACCTGGTTTGATTATGTTGATGACACCCGGCCATATTTTCTGGCAGCTCATTTATTCTAATCAAAGTAGATTGCTTTAACTTTTCATTGTTGCATTTTTACTTTGTTTTAAAAGTACAACGGTGTGGGTGTATGTATTTTTGGGTGCATGCCATCACATGTGTGTGGAAGAAAGACTGTATAGACTGAAGAAGAGAGTTCTCTCACCATGTAGGTCCTAGAAATTGAACAGGGTCATGTGGGCTTAGCAACAGGTTCCTTTACATGCTGAACCATTTCACTACCAATAAAAAAGTAAATTTAATATTTAATATTCCTGAGAATACCTTGGAACTACAGAAGACTCTGAATGGTCCTCATAATGCAGATTAGTGTTAAACTGGATTTATAAGGAGTCAAGCTCGCCATGTTGTATACTGCCACTCTATCTACACGAAGAGTCAATTTCCTCTCTCAATTATAACCCACCTGCGTCTTTCCATATTTTATTAAAAATTCAATCTACAATGCAAGTCTTAATAATAAAGAAAGCCAAGCAGAAACAATTGTCTTCCAATGTCTTCTTGCACCCTAGACGAGAGATTTTTCCGTGTTTTACTTCACAATGAGCATTGTTAAAGCTATTTCTTACTAAATTTCTATTTTATAATCCATTTGCCTATAATTTAAGTTCTCACAGTTCTAAAATGTCACAGATATAAAAGCAGGGCCTTCTTTCTTCTTCCTTTCCTTCAGTCTCTGTTTGTGCTTCTTAAATAAGTAGTACCAAAATGAGGGCATTCTATTCCATTCTCTCACACAGTTATGCTTTTTTGGAGTGAGCATCCTATTAATTTTATCCAAAGATAGAGAATGCATTTGTTAACCATCTGGCCTAGTTTAACCTGAATTGCAAGTTAAATTAAAGCTTTCCACATGCCAGTAGGAACTATGCTTCAATTCAATACTTTTTAGCCCATAAATAGAATTTTCATTACTAGTGCTATTTGAGAAAGCTCATATTTCTACTAGATTTCTTAAACTTAACTATATACAGCTCAAACCCAGGCCATCCCAAGTTCTCAGTGAGAGACTGGTACAGACAACCAGTTTCCTAAAATGTTTGTGTTTGGGATTATTCTTAACATAAACCTAATTTCAGAAAATCCTGTCAGTGACGATTTTCAATCAGACAGTGAAGCAGCATGACAAAACCACTGAAGAATGCCTTTGTTAAATTTGAAAGCTGTTCAGCTAGCTGCTTTCATTTCCCCAACTTGAAATATTCACACCAAAGGCTTGGAATGTAACACTCTCCTTTGGGAACGTAAGATAGATACATTTCTGATTTCCACAGAAAGCAAGGCTACTGTTTTGGTAAGGGGTAAAAGTTTCTTGAGTGTTTGAAATGTGGTCATGATTCTGTTTACTCTTCAGGATTGCTTTGGGGAAATGTCTGCATCCTATATATACTGGATTTCCATTCCCTGAGATCATGCTTTACAAAGAGAAGCTTTCGAGACTTGAGTTGTCCATGAAGGAGAAAACATGAATGAGATTAGTGGCCTTTCACTGTTCAAGACCACATTTCAAATGACTACATACGAAGTAAAGAGTGGGTCTTCACCAGGCACAGAATCTTCCAAGTGACTTTATCTTGACTATCCTATCTTTTAGGAAATGGAGAAATACAGTTCCAGAGTTTATGATCTACCTAAACTAATTTTTTTTTTTGTATTCTGAAGAGACAACAGTATGTTTGATTGGGATTGAGATGTTATGGATGAATTATTAACTCACAATAGCCTAAGTTTAAAATCTACAAATGGTTCATGAATAGTAATAGTGGTTGAATAATGGCATCTATATTTGCAATTAAATAACACATAAGATATGTATATGACTTAAAATTAGTTACATCTCTTCTCTAGAGGAATGCCTCAGTCCTTTGCACTCTCATTCAGCTGAGATTCTAATTGGTGAATAAGAAGATTGAATAAGGTATAAGAATAATAGAAAATAGCAGTAAGAGTACATTCTGAAATATAAAGCTTGAAACAGAATGAAACTAAAATAAAATAACTATCAAGATTATCATTAATGGCAGGGATCAAATAGGGTCATAGTCAACAATTTCATCACTGATCTTTTTAAAAAGATTTATTTGTTTGTGTGCCTGATTCATTTATGTGTGCTACTTGTAAGCAAGCAAGCAGGTGCCTATAAAATTTGGAAGGCAGTGTTAAATCTTATGCAAAAGGAATTACAGGTGGTGTTAAACCACTGGATATGGTTGATGGAAACTTCATGCAAGTCCTCGGCGAGAGCAGCCACTGTTCTTAAGCAACATCCCTGAGCCATTATTCCAGCCTCTTCTGATTTAGAGCTAAGCAAAGTAAGCATTAATTTACATATGAATTATAAACTGAACTCCATCAGTTCAAAATGTGATAGAGCTGAAAATGATACCGCATTTATCAAAAAAAGATAATTTGTGCATGACTTTTTAAATAATTAACAATAACTCAAAATCACTCCTCTGCTACTCTTAGAAGAAGTGAAATATTGTCATGATTTATAGGAAACTAGGGGCTTGAGCTTCCTCAATTTATTTTTGACCTCATCTCAACTGTTTATAACCCTTCATACAAAGAATGTGATCATAAAATGGCATAATGATATTGAATTATTCTAATATTATAAGTAACATTTATTTAGTACATTTTATATGCCATGTAGTAGCAAAAACTTAGGAAAAATACTTTAAAAAACATAACTACTGCTGTTGAAACATTTGAGAACAAATAGATGAAGAACAGATAGTTTTCACATGTTCAAATTACACACAAAATTAAAAAAAAGTTGATCAATATATTGTTCTGTAGTCATTGAATTTTAAAACACCATGTCCCTCTTGCTCCTACAAAGTCTATGCATCAAGAAAATGAAATCAAATCATATTCAGGAGAACAATATGTGAATAGCAGTATGTTCTTTATCAAATGTGTCTCACAATCAATATACAGATCCCTATATGAACAAGGGCCAGAATACATATGTTGGTTTAGCTTTTACATATTAATTTTAAATTTAAGTAAGGCTTAGTAATGGGTTTCATTACTATCTTAAAGAAAGAAAATAAAAGTAACTTACTCTTTTCTTTCAGATCCCTTCCAAAATAGACATAGTATTTATATCTCTTGAAACTGCCAATTATTTCAGTGGAAGAACAACAGAACTCTTGAGTGTGGCAGCTTTAATCCATCAAGAAAAGGATGGAGCCTCATGTCCAGGAGTGTATATATATTCTTGATGTTTTTTATAGCACTTAAGTTAATTTAATTTTTGAAATAGTACTGTGAAGAAATCAAATTTATGCTCTTTGAAAAAAAAGAAAAGAAATGAATTTTTGAAGTCAGATTGAGAACATGTGTTTAAAATGAACAGAGGTTTTGCATAGAATAGACCTGTGTTCTCCGAATTGTGTCCCTATATTTATTCTTAAAGAGAATTTGACAAGATATTTTAGGAAATGTACTGTTTTCTCTTTTTTTTATCTTTAACTACATTCTTAAAATAGAGGATGTTAATATGTCTGTGATAAAAATACAACCACAAGAATATTTGGTAAATGCTTGTCCATGACTGTAACAATGGAAACAGCACAATAGATGATGAACTATTCTGCAGCTTGAGAGTGGCTGAAGAGTGAGTGCTGCAGGAGCCCTCACTGTCTCAAATGAGTAAATTAGCTTTTTGCAATAACGCAAACATAAGCCTCACAAGGTATTTTGTTTTGTTTAGGTGAAAGCTGACCACACTCTTCCTTCTTTTCTTGAGGCTCTCTACAAATCGAGGTGTTGCTATGACAAAGTGTTGACTTCTGTAAATTGGCAGTGGGGCCTCAAGGCAGATAGCAAGACCTAAACAAGCCACTGAATATGGAAAAGTCAAGCTTGTGTCTACAGGGAACATTTGTCCATATTTTCCAGTTTCTTTGGTGCAGGGAGGTACTCTGCAGGCTACCAAAAGAGAAACCTTTGGACACTAGCTCAGCCATGAAATGTTTGACCTACAATCTTAGCTGTTTTCAAAAATGCTAAGGCAATTATGGCACAGAACTTGTGAACATAGCCAACCAATGTCTGATTTGAGTTAAAGCCCATTCCATGAGAAGGAACCTATGCCCAACACAAGAGACTAGATAGCCCAAAAACCTAGAGTGAAACCAATCACTATTGATCTAAGAGAAAAAAAATCAATAAAATTACTCCTATTGATATTTTGCTATAGTTATATATCGTCTTATCCAGTCGTCATAAGAGAGGCTTCCTCTGGCAAAAGATACAGATACAGAGACCTACAGCCCGGGACTATGTGGCGAGGAGAGAGTTTTAATGGAGGTCTTCATCAAATCTCTCCCCTCAGACCTCAGAGAATCCCTTGAAGAAGAGGCAGAACACTTGTAAGAGCTAGAAAGGATGGAAAATACCAAGAGAACAGGCTCTCTGAGCACCAAACAAGGTGCATATGAGTTCATAGAGAAAAAAGAAAAAAGCTCAGGGCCTATGTGAGTCTACACTAGGTCTTCTGGTTAACACTATAGTTATTAGCTTTGTATATTTTTTATGGGACTCCTGACTGAGAATGAGTGGATGGTAACACTTCTGCCTGCTCTTGGGACTCTTTCCTCTTGGGTTGCCATATCTAACTTTGTTATGAGAGGGTTTTTTATCTTATATTTTCTTTTGTGATATTTGGTGGTTATATTTGAGAAGTCTGGTCTTTTCTAATGGGAGACAGTAATGGAGTGGATCTGGAGGAAAGGAACTGGGAGGAGCAGAAGGAGAGAAGCTATAATCAGGATATATTGTGTAAGGAAAAAACCTTCTTTTAAAAATATTTTTATTAATTTATTCATATTACATCTCAATTGTTATCCCATCCCTTGTATCCTCCCATTCCTCCCTCCCTCCCAATTTCCCCTTACTCCCCTCCCCTATGACTGTGACTGAGGGGGACTTCCTCCCCCTGTATATGCTCACAGGGTATCAAGTCTCTTCTTGGTAGCCTGCTATCCTTCCTCTGAGTGCCACTAGGCCTTCCCCTCGAGGGGACATGGTCAAATATGGGGAAAAAGAAAAGAAAACATCTTTTGATGACAAAAATTGAATGACTACATAGTTTCATTTTTTAAGAGAAAATATGAGTCTGGCAAATGCAAGAATGATACACAAAGAACTCCAAAATGAACAATAGGGTTTAACTAACATGATATAAAAGTATGGAGCCTCAACATTAGCATGGTCTCCATGAGAAGAACACAGAGAATATTGGGCCGTTTCAGGATCAGATATTGGGATATTTAGATAACTGGTGGCAACCAGGATACCAGGAAAAATGATATTCATGGGAAAAGGAGACCTGTACATAACAATAGAGATGAATAAAATTGTGTGCAAATATATTCTGCAGAAAACACAGAATTATCTGAGGAAATGTCTTATCAAAGAATCTGGTGAATCTGTATATTAAAATTTTTCACATGTCTTTTCATGAGGGAGCAGCAAATCATAGCAGCAAGAAAAATAACTACATACCTGCTACATTGGATGAACTATTTTTAAAATCATCAAATTAGTAGGATTAACAAAATCCATCTCTCATTTATTACTGAAAGTTTTCCAAAAAGGAACAGTACTTGTAGCATGGAGCTTTACCAGTAAGCAAATGAGTAGCAACAGATCGAAACAGAGAGTAAAGGTACAGTGGCAGAGACAGCAGTAAGTATGCATAATGAAGTTTGCATAATAGAGTTATACACAAAACATATAGATGATTAATAATAATTATGCTACTATACATCTCCTTACTCTGTCATTTAGATATTGGATTCTAGTATCATTCTTGCCTAAGGGATCACAATTTGTTGAGAAAATGATTATGTCAAAGACTAGGAAATGAAATATAGAATTTGAACATGATACATCTTGTGACACCACAAATTTAGGAAGTGCTAAAGACACCAACAATCCATACATTTATGAAGCCATAAGCAAGAGTACAAGATGTATATGGAGAGACAACTCAGCAGTTAAGGGTCCTTTCTGCTGTTCCATAGGACCTGATCTGGGTTTCCTTACCCATGTCACACCTGGTAGCTCAAGAACCAGTGTATTTAGCAACTTCTTCCTGGCACCTGCAGACGTTATAGAATTTGGTACAGGTGCACTCATTCCCACACAGATAATCATGCAGACACACAATTAAATATAAGATGAAAAACTTTGAAAAATCAAAGAATAAGAGCCAGCAAAAAAAGAGTTCCCAATACTGGAAACTGAAGCAACTTGAGCAAAGCAGTATTTACAACACAAAGTATAAAATTACAACCCAAATTGAAAATAATTATTTATAAGTTAGTACAGATATAAATAAATTATTTAAAATTAATAAACAGAGAAGTATCAAATCTCTCAGGCTGAATTCTAAATAAATTATGTGGATTTAATATGAAACAGGAGGTAAAACAAATCTTTACATTCATGAATTATGGACTGCAGAAATTAACCTTCTTGAAAAGAATCAGTAAACCCCTACCCAGATCTAACCAATGGTCAGAACACTCTCCACACTTGAGTGGAGAGTGGAATATGACTTTCTCACGTACTCTGGTGCCTGGAGGGGGAGACCTGGTGGCACTCAGAGGAAGGACAGCTGGTTACCAAGAAGAGACTTGATACCCTATGAGCATATACAGGGGGAGGTAATTCCCCCCAGGAACAGTCATAGGGGAGGGGAATAAGGGGGAAATGGGAGGGAGGGAAGAATGGGAGGATACAAAGGATGGGATAACCATTGAGATGTAACAAGAATAAATATAAATAAAAAAATAAAAAAAGAGGAGACAACAAAAATGGTAATTTTACAGTGGAGAAAGTTCATAAAAATGACTGCAGCTGGTAAGGGAGACTAACTCCAACCTTCATAAATCATGGTGATAGAAACATATCCATGACATTACAAGATGAAAATGGGACTTTGCTTACGTGTTATTCCTCCACAAAAGTTGTGAGCACAGTCTAATTAGCATGTTCTTTTTTTTAAAGGAGTACTTGCATAGAATAAGCCTAACCATCATTCTTTAAACAGTCAAGGTCATGCAAAACAAGTAGAGTCTAATCTAGTGCTTTAGCCAACAGTGTTGTATAGAGACAAGAAACTGTGAAACGTGCTAAGGACTCTTATGGGAATAAGAAGGAAAGGCTAAGGCAAGTAGATAGACACATGACTTTAGTCAATATTAGTTACTTATTTGTGACAAATGTACCACAATAATGGAAGTAGTTAATAGCAAGTGAAGCTGTGTGGATTTATATGGTACTACTTTGGTAGTAAATGCTCATTTTTTGTGATCCAATACTACTTTTAACAATTTCTTGTCTAATGGGGCTGAAGAATCATCTTAAATTTGAGTTCTATAGCAACATATGAAAATTAAACTTATTTTTTATCACTATACAAAATTCTACACAAAGGAATGGAAAATAACCTTGTAAATAACAACTAAGGCCTTAAGTTGAGGAGTAGACTCAATAATCTACTTTTTGTCATACTATCTCTCTCTATTTTTAATTTCCCATTCTTTCATTTCAATCCCTATCTCCAAATCTCAGAAAGAAAGAGAAAGAGAAAGAGAAATATTCCTTAGTCTAACCTCGTTTTTCTCTCTGATTAAGGCCAATAGTAACTTATAACCAACTTCTGTGAAAATAAACATCTAAAGCCTAAGAAAGCAGCTAAAAATCTACCCAAACCCCCTTAAGGAAAATGCAATGTCATTCTCTTATGGTTTGAAGCTCCAGTATTATAAAGAGTTTTGGGTGACCTTTCAGGCAGCAAACTGTCTCTGTCATTTTTTGCACTTTGGAAGCTGCTAGCTTGCACTCCCTGTTTCCTCAGGTAACTAATTTTATTTCTTGTCAAGTCTCTACTGGAGTTGAAGACCAAATAGTTTAGCTTTACAATTAAGCTTAGTTGTTTAGGGGTTAAGAAGTTTTTACATCTAGATAGATCTTTTAAGTTGATAGTGATGAGATATGATAGATATTGATGAATACAGAATTTTAAATTCACCAAGATAGGAAAGCCGTTTTCTTCAAGGTTGCCAAATACAAATAGCCAAAACACTATGAATTGTAATGTCAATATAGTTCCTGATTGTTTTGTGGTTCTTCTTGTTGTATGTAGTTTATTTTATATATGTGTAATAATATAAATATATGTGTAAAAAATTAAAAATATGTTTAAAAAAAGAAACTAATGGGTATGAAGAGATGACAGCATGGTTGTGAGCCTAACCTTTAATGGCTGGGCCATCTCTTCAGCCCAGTGGTCAAATTTAATGTGCTCATCATGATGTTTGTAGACATCATGATGTTGTAGATGTTTGCTCAGTATGAATGTAAATCCACTTACAGAAAGAACTTGGAGGGAGAGACCAATTAATTTTTTCCATTATATAGTCTTATGTATACATTATCAAAGTGAAGTCTAAAGCAAGTAACTCAAAGTAAGTTTAAATTAAACTTTCTTTAATATAGTATTCTAAATCAGCTATATTTGGAAAAAGCAGTTATAGAAATTTGAATGCTTGAATAAATGGGTCAAATTATTTAAAAAGAAAAGAGTGCTTTTGACTCTTGTAGAGGTCCTAGGTTCAATTTGCAACACCCACATCACAGCTCATAAAGAAGTATAACTCCAGTTCTAGTTGACCTGGCATGCTCTTCTTTCTAGGCACCAGAGATGCACATATAATGCACAGAGATGTCCTCCTGACTGACTCACTGACTAATAAAAAATCATTGAGAGAGTGAGATATTCATTGCTACATGATTGCTGTGCTAATAAGGATAAGTGTCCAATTTGTCAAATGAGTGAATGAGGGAATAATAGGGGCTGTTTAGGAAGATTAAACATGAATATTTCAAGTGCTGAACTCATAATTCACCCATAGTTCTGGGAAACTGTCAATACAGAATTACCAGAGAGCCCATTCCCCTTTCCTAATGAATGTTCAAGTTTGCCTCCTCAGCCAGAACAGCACTGTGGTTTCCAGGGTTAAAACAAACAAACAAACAAACAGACAGACAAACAAACAGACCAATCAAACAAACAAATACTTCTACTCATCTTTCCTATTATGGGTTAGGGAATTTGGCACGTGAATTTAATAGTTCCTCTGATCTTACAACAATTTTATTGTATATGTCAATCAACAAATCTATTTTCATTTTCACTTTATAAGTAAAAAAACTGATCCTCTTCACTCACCCCATAGCTATTGAAATTATGAGTAAGAGTGTTATTGCTTAGTTCAAATCTGCATTAATCAGAACACCATGTAGCCTTAAAGCATCAGCAAAACCTCTAACATGTTTCCCATTTCTTGGGCTATGGTTGTAACTCAGTATCAGAGCACTTTCCTAAAATCCTCAAGGATTTGGGTTTGACCACAGAACTGGAAAAAATATCAATACACTATTGATTATCTAAGTAGATGTATATGTATGTGTTTGTTGGGAGTTGTTGTCGTTCAAGTGAAAGCCTTGAAGATTTATCAATCCTCAGGTTTGTGTACCTGGTCAACATAGTGAGTATTATGTAGAGTTTATAATTTTTTTATGTCAACATAATGTTATCCTATAATGCAAAGCAAAGAACAAGAACCTAAGATTAGGATTTCAGTATACATTCTGATATAAATGGGGCATAGCATGCCTATGAATATATTGTGTTCTCTACTAATTTAACTCTGAGAGAGGGCAAAGGGCAAGAAGTCAAATTGGAAATCATAAAGATAGTTGGTCAAATAAAGAAAAGCAACTGTGAAGAACCTGTGACTATTCAATGTATCTAACTGTGTTTATGTGGTAAAATAGAGTAGATTTAATAATTTTATGTACCTTACAGAGCACTAAAGGCAAAGTTGCTAAATTATCTTTAAAAAAGCAATACAGAAAATATATTGTATATTTTGTTCTGTTTACCAAAGTAGCAGCAGAGAGTTCCACGGTACACTTACTCTCTCCACTAAGAACAAATGTTTCTTTCAAGAGACGCATCAGTCAATCACACTCCACTGGCAGGGCACCTATGCAACTGAAGTGTTTCAGAGTATTTCACAATACAATTAATTTACAGCTTAGGCAATTAATAGTCTGTCATGTTCAACAAATGAGATGAAGCTGAGAGCTGAACAATGAGATCCTGTTCCCTTTCAAATCCCAACATAGAAAGTGAGTTACATGTCTCCAAGTCATAGCAATTACTATTTCGACGGATATTGTTCTAATTATTAGATACTTCCTTCTGAGGTTTAAGATGATGAGATTTGTAACTGAATGACTCAGCTAGCCATTGGTAGGCATATGTGCTACACATCATATCCACTGACTGCAACAGCATTCTGGGTTGGATGCAGTGATTTGAATTATGCTTTCAGAGATGTTTATAATCATCTCTAGAGAGGGTTTTTTTTTTTTTTTGAAAATGGATTAGTGACATCTAATCTTCTCATTGCCTCTGAATATTTTTCAGATACTTATTTCTTCTTATTAAAACCATATTTTGATTTATTTTTAAAGCATGTGTGTTTGCATGCTTGTTGCTTTGATATGTAAAATAAGATGCTTATTCTTGGAGTATTAGTAATCAACAGACAATACATATGATAAATACTTTCACATTTGCCTTCCTTAAGATATTTGTTGAGGTGGGCGGATCGCTGTGAGTTCGAGACCAGCCTGGTCTACAAAGTGAGTCCAGGACAGCCAAGGCTACACACAGAGAGACCCTGTCTCGAAAAACAAACAAACAAACAAACAAACAAAAAAAGATATTTGTTGACAATTAGCTTTAAAAGACTAACAACATAGATCAGTTGGTAGAGTGCTGATAAATCATTCAAAAAGCCCTAAGTTAGGTAATCATGGCCGTACCCACTGGCCATGGTGGCCTACAGCTGTACTTCCAGCACTTGAGAGATGGAGGCAGAAGGAGAAACAGTCAGAGGCTTGCTTGGATTACAACGAGACCCTACCTCCAAAAAAACCAATGTGCTGGTTAATAAGATATTTATAGAAGATGGATATTGATGCAGAGATAGAGGGTAGACCCGTACATGAAAAGAGTAATCTGACATAAATATCACAGGGTATGAAAATGAGCTGTGAAGTAAAATTTGTTAGTGCATAGCTATATACTCACTTCTCTATAAGAGCAGTAACTACTAAGTCATCTCTTCGGCCATGATGTCTATATTTCTCTAGATATTTCATAGATTTTTATGATATAATATTGTGGAAATTTTTCTGCATTAGTTTGTATTTAAACTCCTATTTATTCCCCATGGATTCCTTGGCATAGTATTAACATATCCTAGAATTTTTACAAACTGTGATATGCTTCTCATTTTTTTTTTCATTACTGCCTGAATGAGATCATTACTTGGCCTTTCCACAAGTACAGGTTACGTTTCTGCTTCATCTAGTCTATTGATGGAGCTTTCTGTAATGATTTTATTTCATTTATTGAATGTTAACTTTTTCTCAATTTCAAAGCCCTTGCTGAGTTACTGACTCATGAGATAGATTACTGCCTAAGTCTTGGCTTCACCATCTTGCTTTGTTCTCCAGTTTGCCTGAATCCCCCCCCCCCAGAAGCCTTCATTCCCCATTTCAAAACTATAGCTTTGAACAGTTTGTCTGGGATTGCAACCATTTTTACTAACTTTGGAATTGGCCACTGAAGAGTTATGAGTTTCAAAGGTGTGGCAATGCCTTTATCTTTAATATTTCAACTTTGTAATTTAGATTGGTTTGACATTTCTTTAAATTTTATGGGGATCTTATTAGGCGGTCTTGCATTTTATCACTCACAAGAGAGAGTAGTAACAAAAATAACAACAAAGTTCCACCAAAAATTTAAATGTGCAAAATAGAAAGCATCAACTATATCTTTAATAAGGATATAGAGATAAAGTGACTAGGATATAGTTTAAATAAGCTGTAAATTTATGAAAGTTGAAGATAATAAGGAATGAGTGAGAAAAGGAAAGTGTTATGGAGAAAGGAAAAGAGAAAAGAATGATTTGTTTTGTTTTGATTAATGATTTTCTTGACTTCACTCTGGTTTTTGGCCTCTTCCAGTCATTACTTATATTAGAGTAATATAAGTAATTGACTTATATGTAAGTCAAGTGAGAAAGTCATGTAACATAGTATTTAGTGTATGATGGGCTTCATTTTTAATTTCTGGTTTTGAATTATAGTTTAATTATAACACTTCCCTCTTCCCTTTCATCCCTCCAAACTCTCATGTTCTCCACTTCTTGTTCTCGTTCAAATTCATGGCCTTTTTTTTTTCATTAATTTTTGCTACGCGCATGCAGTTTGTATATATGTACAATTATTCATATATACATATATTTCTAACTATTACCTGGTCACTCTATATAATGTTACCTGTTTATATGTTTATTTTTAGGACTGACACTTTTGTATTGGAGAACCAGTTGGTGTGCTTTTCCCTGGGGAAGACTATTTGTTTTAACTAAAGGGTAATGTGGGTTGTGCCTGTGTGATTAGATTCCTTATATGTACAAGTGAACAGGGGTGTCAGAAAAATTACAGACTATTGTGATCTGCTTAATGTGGGTGTTGGGAACTCTGGAAAAGCAACAAATACTCTTTGGCAATGAATCACATGTCTAGCCTCAGAAGCAAGACATTTTTTTAAAAGGTATAAAATCAGGACACAATAAATAATAATAAAGTAAATGTAGAGAAAATAAAGGCAATTTTAAAATTCCCATCATTTTTTTTTT
>OU015745.1:37929576-37941294 GCA_907169655.1 Acomys percivali
CACACACACACACACACACACACACACACACACACACACACACACAGTATTTCTTCAGGAATTGTCTCTTTCTACAATATAAAATATTTGCTAAAAATAAGAACTGGCAAAAAAGATGATATTTTGTTTTCTACTTTGTTTGCATTTCTCCATCCTATGCAGATGTTGCCTCTTCTTCTGTCTGACTTAGTTTCTATTTCTGCCTCTCTTTCTCTCTAATGTCCATGGCCTTATGCACTCATTGCATGCCTTCTAGAATACATCCTGGTAAGTACTGGCTTAGCAAATTTAATAATAAATAATTGAATTCATTTCTCTCCAAGTCAACTAACTTTTCTAATTGCATTATGGACCATGTTTCAAAAGCATGGTTTGTATAGAGTTTATAAAAATTAAGAGTAAACCTATAACCTTAAGTTTTTAATTTAAAATCTAAGAAGCTGGTTTTATTTTCGGATTATTAATTACAAAAAAGATAGTTGTGTAGATTTAAATATCATAATAATTACCCTTTAACAAAAACACTATTTATAAATGCCAAAATTTGTAAAAGACCAAGAATTACTTCCATTATTGTGTTATATTTGATAAATATTATTAATTTCCTAAAATCAATTGGCAAGCATATATAAAGCCTTTTTTGTGGGTAATTCACATTTGAATATTTTCCAAAGTATAACAAACAATTTAAAATTTTAAAACTGTGCAATATCATAGAAAGTGTTTTAAATTCTCTTTCAACCAGGTGGATGTTGAAACTTTGGGTTCCAACACTATGGTACTTCAATTCGGTATTTATTACAGTTTAAGAAACACAATCTTGGTATTGATTAATCAAACCAAATAAAATTCATGGAACTGTACTCTATAAAACTAATTCTGTCATGAAAATTTCTATGAAGAATACTTAAGGTGATTTCACCATCTTTTCAGCTCTCATTTGATATTATTTTGTGAAATAGTTCTTTTTGTATAAGGTTAACAGTAAGCATAATTTTTCTTTTTTGTTATTTATTTTATTATTATTTAAGTAGTTTATTCAGATTACATCTCAATTGTGTTCCCGTCACTTGTATCTTCCCATTCCCCCCTCCCTCCCTCCTTCACCCTATTCCTCTCCCCTAGGTCTGTGAAAGGAGGGGACCTCTTTCCCTACCGTATGGTCACAGCCTGTCAGGTCTCATCCTGGTACCCTGATTACCCTTCCCCTGGGTACCACCAGACCTCCCCACCATGTGGGAGTTAAGCATAACTTTTCAATCAGCATCACTTTCTTTCTATATAAACCTATTTTAAAATGTTTATAATATAATATTATTTTTCAACTCAAGTGTTCCTAAGTTAAATATTGATGGTTTATTTTTATATAAAATAATTTAGGTGCTCTCTGGTGATTTTAAGATTATAAATTTTATCTTGTTTAGATTTTCAGTTTTTAAAATGTTTCTGAAACCATAGTACAAGTAAAATTCAGATATTGTTTATTTCAATTTGTTCCATAGGACTCATTTTTCAGGACTTTATTTACATCTAGTGGATTTTTATTTCATTTCTTTCACATTTTGCAGGTTTTTTTTTTTGCTTTTGTTTGTTTGTTTTAGCATTACCATATGCCAGGATCACAATCTTGCAGCTGAATGATGAGATTAACAGTGAGGGTCACCAGTTTTTGCCTATGTCTTACTGCATTCTCCCATTTTCCAATTTCTTTAGCAAAATGTTCTGAAGGGAGACACGGATCTTTAGTATTATTCTAAGTTGATGAACTACTACCTGTAAGTACAGATATAGTTATTCTTTACCATTTATGAGATGGAGAGAGAGGAGTAGAGGGGAAGAGGTAAAGAGAGTGGTGAGGCGGGCTAAAGGGGAGGCAGAGGACACAGGAGAGAGAAAAGAGGTGAAAGAAGCAAAAGGAGGAAAGATAAGACAAGAAAGTCAGAAACAAGAAGGGAGGGGTGGCTGTGGCAGTGGTTTCGTTTACAACGGACTTGAACATTACAGAAAATATAAATCACATGAGCAGTCCAAACTTCCAGAGAAACATGTTGCCTCCCTTCTTTCTTTCTTTCTTTCTTTCTTTCTTTCTTTCTTTCTTTCTTGTTCTTTTTTTTTTTTTGTGGCTTCATTCTTTCTATAGGCTCACAGAAACAAAGACAGAGAGACTAATGTGTTGGTGAGAGAGAATAAAGCACAGACACTCTGAAACTAATATTGTAATTGGAACACCTCCACTCACTGAAATACTGGTTATCCAAATTGGAATGGATTTCACACCATGGCTTCAGAATAAATCAGCGAACATTTACTGGCTAAGTGACAGTGCTGAACTAAATATTTTATATGTATTATCCATTATTACTTCCCTCACCAACATTCTAGGCAAGGAAGCTAACAATTCCTCTTGGAGAATATGCCAATTCACAGAAGTTATATACTTTCACTGATGATCATATAGCTCTTGAGAAAATTAGGAATTGAATTTTTCTCCAATTATTTCAAATGCAGCTACCTTACTATTTATTTGAATGTTCCTAACTTTTTAAGACAGGTTACTTATTTATCTACTCTAAAATCATTTTCACATTTATAATGAAAGATATCATTCCGTAAAATTTTCTATCAGATTGTTGAGAACTACCCTCAAGTAATTTCATAGTGTTGTTCTTATAATGTAATTTATTTAATTAAGAAATATTTCCCTATGACAAATATTATAGACCAGTGTTCTTTTCTGATACTTTATTTCACTGGTTTTCTTTTTGAAATAATCCTCATGGTATTATTGACACTCTTTTCATGAGTGGTTTCCCTATGATTCTGAGAAAGTTTAGAATAATACAAGTCTCTCTTGAGCACAAACCATTATTTATGTATTATTTAATTAAGAAGCATTAATAAACCATTAAGTAACTGGGTAAATACTATGGGACAATCACTGTATAAAAAGTATGTGTATATAAAATGTATGTATAAAATACAATTAGATAAATACTATGAGACAAGCACTGTATAAAAATGAACCATCTTTATTTCATTTGATAAGAAATGAATCATATAAGAAATATGATTAGATCACTTCACCCTAACAGGGGTGCTTTGCTTGGCCACTGTAGATGAGGAGGAGCTCAGTCCTGATGCAACTTGATGTGCTTGGCTGGGTTGGTAGAGGGGCTCCCCTTTTCCACGGACAAGTGGAGTGGGGATAGCAGGAAGAGGGTGGAAGGGAGGGACCAGGAGGGGAGGAGGGAGAGGGCTGTGATCAGGTTGTAGTGTATATATAAATTAAAAATAAATTTTAAAAAGGTTCACAATGTATGCAATGTTATTTACTGAGAAGAAACTAAGAGTCAGAAGTGATTACATGTACTTCTGGGTACACTTAGTAAATAAAAAGACCTACACTTTTAAAGATATTTTTCAGTGTCTGGAAGATCGATCAATATTTCATCACTGTGGGGGTCACATTAGAAATAGCCTTTAGATAAAAGATAATCCTTTATTGCTCAAATTCAGAACTTATTCTCATGTTTCTTAGGACATGTGCTAGAGATGGGAAAAATCACTATGAACTGGGGTTTCTAAAAAGACGGTAAATCAAAATTTGTCCTAGACCAGCAGCCAATACTCTGAATTTAACTGAATGAATATCAGGGTAACTAATGTGTACACTAATGTTTGAAAACAGCAGAACTGATCTGCCAGACAGTTTCTTTGGTGCATATTAGTGTTTACCTGCATGAAAACAAGATTCAAATGTCATGAAAAGCAAAGGGATTTTCCTGATGTTCTGTGCCTAAAATGTAGATATTTTGCTGGCTTAAAGACCAAACCTGTTGCTAACATACTTTTATCTGAATAAAACACAACTACCTAGGGCAGATTGGGCTCAATGCCAAATATCCATTGTGAACAATGGATGTTAATTAGTCTTATTTGAAGGAGAGTGGTGCAGGGTTTTCACTTATAAGAACTGCTGATTAATTAAGCATTAAGACACTCCAGGCAATCTATTTCTAAGTGTCAGAAAAGAGTGAAGGGTATGTCAAATGCTCAATGAGTTGCCCAGCTTCTTGTACAAGTGCACATTCTCTGTGGCATTGAGTGTGTTACGTGGGACACAATGTGTTCTGGATATATCTACAGCTACAATCACTTTCTAACTATTAGACATTTTGTTGCTGTTTAAATTCCAATCAGAAAGTCCCACCATGCACGGCACTTGAAATCTGTTTGGTAATTTCCCTTAGAGCAATGTTTGAATAATAAAAAGTTTTTTTTTTAAAATTAAAGCAACCATTAAAAAAAAAAAACAACCTTACTTTCCAAGGGCAAAGCATTCCAGTTTTACAGATGAATCCTTTGCAGCTTGTATTGTTTCAGGAAAACGCACTTCAATCTTTGGCTCATATTCCCCCATGACACCTGTTAAATACCAAAACAGCTAGCAGAATTTCTGGAGAATAGAAGTTTCCTAAGAAGTAAATGCTTCATTAACCAAAATGTGACTCTTGGATTTTAAATAGAGTTAGGGCTTCCGATCATCAGATGGACACATGCGTCTGGGTTTTCAACTGAGATCCTTCACTAGGGACATCTAGTCTACCCTCCATTTGTGGAACTCATGGGGCCAGAGTATTCTTGAAGAAGGGAAGAAGATTCAGTTACCACTATCAGAAGTCTAATATGACACCACAATTCAAAAGACCACTATTTCTGCAGCAAAACCAATAACATAACTACACAAATGAAATTTACATATCTGTATTAAAATAAGCACAATAGGTTTTGCTGCTTAGTAGCACATTTGTGAAAGCTCTATTTTCACCATAGTAAAGTTTTAATAAGGAATTATTTAATCAAGGTTAGTGTTCTAAGATGTCATAAACATGCTATCTGCCGGAGGAGTTATAACTAACAACATTAGTTCCAGTTTAATTTTTAGCTGAATTAATCAATGCAATATTGGGATTATTTTTGAAGCTTCAAGTATTTTATAAAGTGATATGAAAACATCAGAGTAGCTCATTTCTGCTGTAAGTAAATGAATTTGTGTGGTCACAGAGAGTCTAGGAAGTTCAGAAATTACAATCTATATGTAAAATATAAATATCTAATTTTCAAACCCTAACTATTGTAATATCCCAATCGAATGCTGAAATTGGATGCTTTCAGTTTGCTTTCCTTATTTTCTGAACAAGTTGTAGTTCTTGCATGCCATCTTTTAGAGGACTTAATTGATTTGTTTTACACATTATGTTTACATTCTACTTTTACCATTTAAATAATGAAGGGAGCAGAGGAGGTGAGAGAAAAAAGAAATTAAAAAGGGGTAAATAAAAATTAAGAGTAAAGAAAAATTAAACGGGAAAATGTTGTATAATCTTCATGCACATTGTTAGCTTATGCACTTTTCTACTTGTGAACAGAGTACTCACAGGAAGGGATGAAATGAACTTATAACTCTAATGTTTGCTAATATCTGAAAAAAAATCCTTGCAGAAATATATGAATAGTTACAGACTGCGAAACTGCTGCCAGGAGAACTCTGAGGAGCTGGCTTCATATTTCTGTTAGCTTGATTATCATTATAGCCTTGCTTGTCTTAAACTCCTCAGGGGGGACAAAATTCTATGAGGTATTGCCTTTCAAGTTCAAAATCTGATAATAAAATGAACTAACAGATTTTTTTATCTTTACATATCCCACTGTGGACATTTAATTAGAGAATCAACTAGAGGATTTTTTCCCACTTAGTTGACTTCCTATCTCACTAAACCTTGCACTAGCTCTGATTTGACTAAAGCTACAAAGAGTATCAGAGGCCAATCTGAGTGCCACTCCTTAGAGATATAATTTAGCATGAATCTTCTACTCCATCATTGTTTGGAATGCATTGTTTTCCTTTGACACAATATTTATTGTTTTCCATTTTGCCAGCCAGGTAAATAAACAACAGCAGCAGAATAAGGGCAAGGATGGAAAAGAAAGAGGACCACAAGTGAGGTCACAAAATACGTTCATCAATTCAAGTATGAAAATTTAGCAGACTCCACATGCACACATACACACACGCCAGGTCCCCTCAGACAAAAGCAATTTTATACACCAGTCCTTAAGCAATTAGAAGACAAGCCCTTCTGGTGCCAGAAATGAAATGGCACAGTATACCCAGAAACACGTAAAATTTACCATGTGGGTATTGAACTCTAGAATTCTCTCTTTAAAAAAAAAAATTAGTAATGTCTAATCTCCATTGTGTTTGTGAATTTCGTCTAAACCCTAGTGATTTTGATTCCAATTATGAGAAGAAAACAAAGGAACCTGAAGCCTTCCCCATAATTTAAGAGTCTCAAAGTGGAGTCTGAAGATAATTCATGGTCTTACCATCAGTGCGCTGTACTAGAGGAGTAGGTGGCCCTCGGACACTTCTATGGGCCTCTTTGTTTGTGATGAAACAAGTATAATTGCCCACATCAGACGGTTCTACCTTGGCAATGTACAAGTTTCCTGTGTCTTGAGATACAAATCGTCTAGTGTCTTCTTGAACATACAAGGGGTTATCGTTGAAGGTCCAAGCATATGATAAATCTGAAAAAATAGAAAAAAAGAAAAGAAAAGAAAAAATTCATTATCAGTACTGCAATTATTCTTATCTACAAATTCTGGGTTCTGTTTAATCATTACAACAAAATTTGTACTTATGAAAAACAGTAAAAGAAATATATTCTATATCCAATATATATTTCAGTTTCAGAGATAATTTTTTTTCTTCTCCATTACCATTTTTTATTAAGAATACAATCATAGGATACTTAGAAAATTAATAAGTAAGTTTCTTGAGCAAAACCCACAGAGCATATAAAGCACTGCTAGTTAGAAGGGTCACAGTAATTTTTCAGTGGTACTCATTGCAAAACAGCGCTTTGTGATGTTTTCTGAAGGAGTAAGCACATTTAGCAGCTGAAAAAGGAGCCAAGAAATATTGTAATTCCATAAACTCTTCCATTAAGATCACTGTGATGGGTAACTTTAGTTGTCAGTTTGACACACTGTAGAATCAACTAGAAGATGTCTTCAATTAGGAGTTATCTACACTGTTTTGGCCATGTCTGGAGTAGAGATTTCTCTTAATTATGTTAATTGATATGAGAAGATCCAGTCCACTGAAGACTGGCAACCATCAGGGAACAACTGTTAAAAAGCCTCCCCCAACCATTGGACTACAAAAGCAGAGGCATGGTCTTTCCTGAGCCGTCCGAGCTCCATCACCCCAGTATGCTCTGAGATCCATCTCCGAGGCACACCTCATTTCTCTGGTCCCATATCTTCCTGCAATCCCAGAGACCAGAAGCCATCAGAGACTACCAGTTCTTCCTGTATCCCGGAGGCTTGCTACCACCCAGGAAAATCAGAGGAACGCTACCATCCGGGACCACCAGCTTTATCTATAATCCTTGAGGCTTGTTTTCATCAGGCTCAGCCAGGCTTGTAACACCAGGGACAAGCAAATGGCTAGAGGAGCCTAAGAATACAAGCAAAACAATGCACAGACTTATGCACTACCAGAACCCATTTACCCTACTTCGGCAAGCTCTGGAGACCCTACCACATAAAACAGGAGAAAATAATCTTAAATCTTGATGTTATGAAAATGATAGTGGCCTTGTAAGAGAAAAACAAATCCCTCAAACAAATACAGGAAAATACAATCAAACAGCAGAAGGAGATGAATAAAATTGTTCAATACCTAAAAATCGAAATAGAAGCAATAAACAAAACACAATCTGCAGCAGTCCTGGGGATGAAAAATCTAGGGATGAGAACAGGAGCTACAGACATAAGCATCATCAACGCAATACGAGAGATGAAAAAAAAAGAATATCATGTGTAGATGATATGGTTGAAGTAATCAATAACTCAGTCAAAGAAAAGGTTAAATTAAAAATATTCCTGAAGAAAAAATCATCCAAGTAATCTGGGACAATATAAGAACATCAAAACAAACAATATTAGGAATAAAAGAAAAAGAAGACTCACAACTACTAAGCCCAGAAAATATTTTCAATAAAATCATACAAGAATACTTCCCTAACCTAAAGAAAGCGATGCCTATAAACATACAAGAAGCTTCCAGAGCACCAAATATGTTGGACCAGAAAAGAAAATCCTCTTGCTACATAATAATCAGAACACTAAATGTGCATAACAAAGAAAGAATATTAAAGACTTCAAGGGAAAAAGGCTAAGTCACATATAAAGGCAGACCTACAGTAATCACACCTGACTTCTCACCTGAGATTGTAAAAGCCAGAAGGGCCTGGAAAGATATCCTACAAACACTAAGAGACCACTGTAGGCTTATTTTTCTTAACAAATATATTTTATTACACACTTATTAACCTAGCATATGTCATTTGTAACCTGACTAGCTGAAACAATAGGAAAAGAGGATTAAAGAATAACAAAACCGTAAGGATATCAGTTCCGAGGAACGATTCTTCTGGCATTGTCAGCATGACTTCTTCTGCTGGAACCTTGAGAAACTAGAACGTGGAACCAAAGCTGGAGCCAGAGCCCTGAAGCCTTCCCTTGAGCAGTTCTCTCTCGGAGCATCTTGAAGTGGAGCAGTGAACAGCCAAAACTATCCCCAGTCTCCAAAGGCTCAGCCTTCAGTTTTGGGCTCATTTATATCTCCTCCCAGGATCTTTTCAGCTGGCAACAATCAAGGTGATTTCTCTTGTAGTGGATTAACCTCACCTGTTCTCACAAGACCATTCCAATACCACACTTGGTATCATAACAAAAACAGGTTTATCTCTTCTTCAGATTACAGATGTCAACCCCAACTAATATACCTAGCAAAACTTTTAATCAACACTGATGGGGAAAACAAGTTAGTCTTCAACAAAAACAAATTTAAACAATTTCTAACCACAAATCCAGCCCTACAGAAGAAACTAGAAAGTAAACTCCAACTGAAGGATGCTAAATACACTGAGGAAAACACAAGAAACTACCCCATATTAGCATAACAAAAGAAGGGAAGCACATACACACACACACACACTCCAACAACAACAACAACTTCAAAGTAGTAGAAATAAACAATCATTGGTCATTAATATCTCTCAACATCAATGGACTCACTTTTCCAATAAAAATACAAAGGCTAACAGAATGGATGTGAAAACATGATTCATTAATCTTCTGCATACAACAAATATACCTAAACAATAAAGATGAATAGTATCTCAGAGTAAATGGCTAGAAAAAATGTTTTTCAAGCAACCATACACAAGAAGCAAAATTGGAGTAGCCATTCTAGTACCTAACAAAATAGGCTTTCACCAAAATTAATTAAAAAAAATGAAGAAGCACTTTATAATCAACAATATGGACTTTATAATCCACCAATATGCTGTCTCATTTCCAAACATCTATGCCCAAATGGAAGGGTACCCACATCCATAAAAGAAACATTACTAAAACTTAAACCGCACTTCACACATTAATAGTAGAAACTTAAACACCCTTCTCTTACCAATGGACAGACCATCAAGTCAAAAACTAGGCAGAAAAAGAATGCAACTAATAAATATCATGAATCAAATGAACCTAACAGATACCTACAGAACATTTCAAACAAATACAAAAGAATATACACTCTTCTCCATACCTCTTGCAACCTTCTCCAAAATTTACCAAAAATTGGTCACAAATTAAGCATCAACAGACACAAGAAAATTCAAACAACCCCTTGTATCTTATCAAGCAACAATGAATTAAAGCTAGGTTTGTTGCCATAAGGTTATTGTGTAATTCAAATGCTGATTTCTGTATCCCCCATATCTGGTTGCAGGCCTTGTTCTGAGAATCTCCTGTCTCAGCATTGTATAAACTCTGCTCCCCAATTATCCCCTTGAAATAGGAGTAGGGGCTGCTCTGATATGGTTTCTGTTGCATATTTTTTATCACTTTCTCCTAGTGGGGCTGCCTTGCCAGACACAGTATAAAAGAAAGTGTTCAGTCTTGATCTGACTGCATGTGCTGCTGTGGGTTAGTGTGTGTGTGTGTGTGTGTGTGTGTGTGTGTATGTGTGTGGGGGGTGGAGGGGACAAAGCTCTCCATTGCTAAGGGGCAGGGGAAGGAGAGTGGGGGATGAGAGAAGGTGGAACTGGGAAGAGAGGAGGGAAGGGGCTATGATTGGGAAGTAAATTGAATAGCTAAACTTTAAAAAATAAATAAATAATAAAATCATCTGCTAACAAAAGACCATTAATAGCAACAAAGAACAAAAAAATTAATTTTAACAGCAGCATACACATGTCAAACATTTTTAAGATATGAAGTGAAGTTATGACATAAAGCAATAGTAATAGAAATATTGCTTCTGCATGAAGCAGAAGTTATCCTAACAATCTTATAATCAATAGAAAAAACACAAGCTATATCATTATGTGAGAAATATATAAAAAAGGTATGTCTAGCTGGCCTGTTGAAATTTATATATTTGAGTGTAAGAACTCATGTTTATAAATGTCCATGCATATTTTCTATTTTTTGTAGTAGCTTTCCCAGTAAGAGTAGAAAATACTAAATCTTTCTATTGGCTAAAAAATATTTCTGCCCTATGTGAATTTAAATTAGTGTGTTCTCTATGTGTAAATGGAAATGAAAGTCAACCCTTAAAAAATAGTGTCTGAAGAGCTGAACATGAAAATATTCATCAGCTGATAATCATAATATCACTTGTAGTCTTACTTAAAAGTGCTCAGAACAGAGCATTACATTTTCCTTAGGCATTGATATCCCTGTTGATATGCATTAAAAAGCATCATGAAAAATTCTAAAAATACAGGACAGTAATTTGACTCTTATTGTCTGATTTCCTTCTGTCCATAGGTATACCATATAATCTGCTTTGTTAACAAGGTCCAGGGGACTTGCAAGACTGACTTTTAATGTTATATTTGTAGTAGGCTTTACTAAAAAAGGATTGATCAACCTCAAGTGTATCAAGAGATAGAAGACAAAATGTAGCCAAGGCTAGAAGCTATTTCACAAATGAAAGCAGAAAAGCAAAACCCTATTTTTTAAGCTAATGATAAAGATGTGGGAAAATTAAACCCATTCCATACATGGGAGATCTATGGTGTACACAATGGATAAGAAAAAGCCCTCTGCACTATAAAAACACAAGTATAACTAAGACCAATGATGTATCTTGAATCAGGAATATGGTAAATGATTTGTTTTCCCAGTCTAGCACTGTTGGGAGATGGTAGTAACTTTAAAATGTAATAATTACATCCTAAAGTGAAACTCCTGCAGTTGGGTTGCCTGCCATAAAAGTGACAGAAACAGATCAGTCCATTTGCTTACTTTGTGTTTTTTTCTTCTCCACCTATAAGGTAAACAGCTTCACTTCACACTCTCCAACATCACACACTGCTCCCATATTGTCTAGAGCCAGAGAACCCAGAGATGGAGGACAGCAACATCCAAGCCCATGAATGAAAGAAACCTTTGCTTATTGTGAATTGAATACCACCAGTGTTCATGACAGTAATAGAAATCTATTAGAAAAGTTGAGAGCTATGACAGTTGATTTTTTTCCATGTGTGTGTATGTGTGTGTGTGTGTGTGTGTGTGTGTATGTGTGTGTGTGTATGTGTGTGTGTGTGTGTGTGTGTGTGTGTGTGTGTGTGTGTGTGT
>OU015745.1:37941304-37975471 GCA_907169655.1 Acomys percivali
TGTGTGTGTGTGTGTGTGTGTGTGTGTGTGTGTGTGTGTGTGTGTGTGTTTGAGATAGGGCACCTTGGTATCCTGGACTTACTTTGTAGACCTCGGTTCTCTGTCCTGGACTTACTTTGTAGACCAGGCTGGCTTCGAACTCACAGAGATCCACCTGCATCTACCTCCCGAGTGCTGGGATTAAAGGTGTGTGACACCTCGACTGACTGACAGTTGATAAATTTTAAGGTGAAGGATGAACTCTTTCTGTCTTTTGAAATGGTCAGAGAGAGCATGGATAATCATGACCAGCAATGCTGCAAAATAGATGAACCAAAAATATTTATGCTATATCTCATGGGTGGTAGCCCAATTGTGAATGGTCTACTTTACTCTCAGTATTTTCATCTCTCTTGGTCATGCATGCATGAATGCAGCTAGCTCAGTTATCATTACCAAAACTATGTGTTGAATTTTCTGTCTTTTTCTCAGGCATTGAACCTTCATTTTCTTTTGCAAATCCCTGTTGGGAACTCTCTACCTTCCCTGTGGTATCTTCATTCTACAATGCTTTACTGCTGTCCCTTTCTGGCTCACTTCTATGCCCATTGCTCTCTCTCCATGGAATACATACTCAAAGACTTTAGCTTGAAACGAGTTTGGTGTCCTGATAGCAAATTTTTCTCAACATAAAAAGAAGAAAAAGACGTAATTCAGATCACCTAACCTTTGCACCTTTTGCGAAATAAAGAGAATCTCGAGCAAATTCTTAGTGCCACATCTCAGTTTAGGGATCCTTATTCAAGACCTTTTTGAGCAAAGGAACAACTGTTAGCTTTCTCAAAGCAACATAACCCTTTCCACTTCACAAAAATTACAGGTTGCCACCAGTGCCTGAGAGATCTTTGTATTCATCAACCTATAATCTTGGGACTTTAGACTGTAATTTTCCTCTCTAGTTGAACTCATTTTTTTTCCTCTCTCTCAGATACTCAAATGTTCCCATTTGTTCCTATGTGTGGAGCATCCTTCTTCAGTGGTGGGATATTTAAGACCTGTTGGAAGAATGAGAAAATATATAGAGAAGAGTAATAAAATGTTAAGAGTACTTTAGTTTCATCCTTACAACTGTATTATAAATTTAACTTAGTATTATGAACATGCTCCTTATATGGAAGAGGATCCTGGAGACTCCAGTATAGAGTTACATTTTCAGAATCAAGTAGTTGTCATGTGTAAGTAGTATTAGTAGACCCAAATCCTTCAGAAGCCTTGCTCTTTCTGTAAAGGTGCCTTTTGACCCTTCTACTTCTTGATTCTCCTGCCTGGGACTCAGATTCCGTTACAATCCTCCTTGATCCACATGTATTAGACCCAACTCAGATCCAAAGTTTAAAGGTATTTACCACTCTTTATATAATTCATCAATACTTTCTATTCTGTGATCTTCAAGCAATCTAAAAAAACTGCATAAGATGGCAGGTTCATCAACTTTGAAATAACTCTAATTGTTTATTTCTAACTCTCATGGCACGTCTCATAAAGTCTTGATTATCCCATTCTAAATTCCCAAAATAGGCCTTTAAAAGCCAAGGCTATAGATGCAGAAAAACCAAGTTGTCTGGCTGCAATTTGGACTCAATGTAACACGTCTATGAGTGAGTCTAGCTCGAGGTTTCATACGCAAACAGAAGTTTAAAATTTACTGTTGCTGTTTGGAGATAATGTCTGAAACGTCCTAGCTTGGCTAAACTGTACAGCTATGAATGGCCTTAAACTCCCGATCCTCTTGGTTCTATACTCTGAATACTGAGATTACACTTGGATACTACTGCACTCTGTTTTGTTTTTGTTTTTTGGTTTTTCGAGACAGGGTTTCTCTGTGTAGCCTTGGCTGTCCTGGACCCGCTTTGTAGACCAGGCTGGCCTCGAACTCACAGCGATCCACCTGCCTCTGCCTCCCGAGGGCTGGGATTATAGGCGTGCGCCACCACGCCCGGCCTTACTACTGCACTCTGATAACCCAGGACTTCGCTGTGAGATTATGTCTCTCAGAAACAACCGAAGGTATACCTGTAAAGACTCATCACCACGTTCAAATGTGAGCTCAACAAGAATGACTGCAGTGAACATGCCAAACTGACAGAGGAAAGCCTCTTCCCCACAGGAAGAGCTACAGGCAGCCAAATAAAACTGACAGGGGGAGAAGTGGACCTTCCTAGGGAAGAACACTCCAGTTTGTTTTCCTCTTTCAGGAAGCCCTGAAAACATATACAAGTAACAGTATATGGACTCAGCTGGTTATAATTAGGAATATATATGTATACACATATGCATGTGGTAATAATGACTTTAAAAAGATGGCCATGAACTTGAAACATGTATAATAACTTGGGCTTAATACATAACACCAAACACCACATAAACTGGGTGTAGTGGGGACCTGAGATCTAAATTTCATGTCTATTTTGAACTTGGAGAAGCAGAGAATACAAGTGTAGTAGTCTATGAGTGAGTTCTTTTTTTTTTTTTTAAGTCAATAAATTTTTATTTAAGGAAGAGTCCATCCAGGTCACATGTGTTCACATTCAGGATTTCTATGAGTGAGTTCTGTAACATATAAGGGGGTATTTTTCCAGCCTGAACTCAAGGGTGAATATACATATAAATGTGTGTGTGTGTGTGTGTGTGTGTGTGTGTGTGTACAGTTAATTAAGAATTTGGCTTTGGCTTTTCTTAATTAAATGTACACACACACACACACACACACACACACACACACACACACACAATGCATGCAACATCTGTCCTGGCTAGCAATTGCAAGACAATCTATTTTGCACAATAAAAGCCAGCAGAAGTGGAGAACATCTGTAGATAGAGAAGTTTCTGGGTTTTTAACTTGATGTAATATTATATGATACTTGTCAATCACCCTATATATGTACTGGTTTAAACATTTATTTATAGACATGGGCTATAATGTCAAAACTTATAAAGCTCCACATTCTTCCTGCCATCCTCACTCTCCTCTGCCCTGCTCTCTTCCCCCACGGGCTGCCTCTGCTCATCCATCCCCATAGCTAGCCTGCAGGGGAAGCATGTTTTTCATGCGTTTCATCACCAGCCACAGCTGGGACATAATTTGTATATTTTTTAATGGGGAAAGAAAAAAAAAGGCTTTCCAAGTTAGAAGTTTAAAAACCTTCTCATTTGGCCTTTCTTAATTAAATGTATAATTCATGAGACACTTAGTTTGAAGCCATTGGATTTTTAAATATTCTCTCCACCCTTTATGACATTTATCTGTTATTAATGGTGGTGATGCATTCTTCTTGTGATGATTCAGCAGTAACATTAGTACAGAATGATAATTGGTTCTTTCTGGAGCATTCATGTAGTTTTTCATTGACACCATCCGCTACAATTATATTATTATTAGAAATGGCAGATCTGCAGTAAGCAATTGAAAGCTATCTGCTGTTTTCTCAAGCAGACAACAAATTCTATTTTCCCAGAGGACATTTGTGGTTTTGACATATTTGACAGCCTTATACATAATACTGTGACATTTAAAATACAGACAAAAATATATATGCAAATATAAGCATTACATGGAGTGTAATTTTTTTTCAAGAAAGGGTTTCTTTGTGTAGCCTTGGCTGCCCTGGACTCCCTTCATAGACCACAATGGCCTTGAATCACAGCGATCCACCTGCCTCTGCCTCCTGAGTCCTGGGATTAAAGGCGTGTGCTACCACTCCTGCTAGAGTATAATTTTTATTAAAGGAAACTGTCTTTGATGAAAGAGACCAAAGCAGCAAATACTCTCCCACTCCCAAACTTCATAGGGCTACAAAACAGATCTCAAAATTGAGGTGAAAAATAAATTATTATGTAAAGAATCTGAAATATAGAACTCATATTTAATAGATAACCTCCTCTTGATTTGGATGCTGCAGAATGAGAACACTTTTATTTCAATACTTCCAACCTTGCATATTCTTTAGGCTTTAAGCTGAGCAACTCCTGGTTGGTAAACTGTGAGTACGTCAGCTCAAAAGCAAAGATCTACCCCAAGAATAACAATTCCTTTATTGTGCTATATTCCTCGATGTTGTGTGCAGCAAGGTTATAATACAATCCTGAAAATGCCCTTACATGTTTGTCACCTATCCCTATTTGTGCACCCATGTGGTCTCCAAATGCTGCTTGGGGATGAAGATTATATTAGCTCTCTTCAGATTTACACACCTATTCTCTGAAACCATAGAAAGGGGATTTTTCGGGGCTTACAAACAAGCCAATAAAGGTCCCCTGAGTAGCCACTACTGTTAAGGTCCAGATATTTCCAGGATTGATTGTTCACTGCAAACTCTACCTAGAGAAGAAGTGAAAACACAGTTTTTTTTTTAAAACCACTTCTGGGAAAACTCCTATTCCAAGAAACAGAGAAGTTTAGCAATATAAACATATAAGAAATATACTTGCTTTCTTTTGTCCCAGTGTTCATTCATACTCTATGGAAATATGCAGAGAAGGGGCTATATACTTGTTACCAACCAAGGATTATTTATGTAATTTATGCGCTATCAAGACCTGAATACATCGTCATTCATATTCAAGGTGGAGATGATGGTCTTTGTGCCTTGTGTGTGGCATCTAGTGATCAAGAATGATGCAAAAGTGACTTAACAGTGAAATATACTAATTTCTTTTCTATTCTCTTTACTGCAGGCATGTGCTGTATGTGTGTGTGCACTGGAAACTGTCGCATGTGGCCTAGGGAAAGGTCTGGAGTAGACAGAGGCAATGGAGGACTGGAGCAAGGACTCCACTTGTGCAGATTCTGAGGAGGCACACATCCCTGATTGTTAAGGCTTTATGGGTACAGTCAGTTTGAGGAGGAATGCCCCCACCTCTCTAAATAAACTCTGACCTAGCCTCTGATGGCAATCCCAATAAATTAATTTTTTCCCCAGAATGAACTTCATAGTGTTTGGATTTGTCCTTGGGTCCTTGGGAAGAGGAGGGATGTTGCTCTATATCTTCCTCAGAGAAAGAATGTTAGCAACAATGAGACTTACTGAATTTAACTTTGGTCAGTTTAAAGAATGGGAAAGCCATATGCTTTCCGGTTGCAGCACTATTCATGCATTTTAAAGCAACACAACCCACTGTTTTTGGTAAAACCTACATATGTCTTTTTATCTTTATAAATATACATTTATACTCTTGGCTAGACTAGGCCAGAGAAAGTCACCAATGTCATGTGAAGTCATAAATACATTGATGTTTTCATAGGACCCTTTGAATACCAAATACAAATCCATGACCAAAATAACAACATTACAATGATAACTAAAGTTTGAAAAGTGAGATATTTTACCTGAAAATATAAAATGAATCGACATATAAAATTGGTTGTGTGCAGTGCCAAATGCCAAGGTGTCTTGGTTAAATTTTGTCAACTTGACACAAGCTAGAAGCATTCTAGAAGAAAGAACCTTAATTGATAAAATGTCACATGCCAGATTGTCCTTTGGGAAAGTCTATAGGCCACTTTCTTGATTAATGTTTGATATGGGGGTGTGGCTAACCAATTGTGGGCTAGCCAACCCTGGGCATATGGTTTGGGTGTCATCATCCTCTATGAGCAAGCTTTGACATACAAGCTAATGTGCCTCAGCCCTCCATGGCCTTTGCTTCAGTTCTCTCCTTGGCTTCCCTCAATGGACTGTGTTCAGGAATATGTAAGATAAATAAACACTTTCCTCCTCAAGTTACTTTTGGTCATAGTGCTTTGTCAGTTAAAGGAACCCTAACTATAGCCTTTCTCCTGCACATGCTATTTCAGGTCCAGTGCCCCATCCCTGCCTTGTAGGCCCTTGGTGGTCAGGGAAGACAGGTGCAATCTCTACAAGCCTCACCTTATACCCAGCCACTGGGCAGCACCCAACACTGGTGAGCTACATCTGTCTCCCTGCACCCATTATCCACTGGACCTCCATTTCTAGGTACCACCAGGTAAGACTCCGCAGACCACAACTCCCAGCCTGTCCTGTCCTCCTGGCAAACTTACCAGCAGAGAGGCCTGCTCTGTCCCTGGCATACTCCATTCCCTGTCCCCATCCCTAGATGCCCTCAGTGGCCACCTGAGGAAGACAGAGGCTTACATCCCCTGGGACTACCAGGACAAAGGGCAAACACAGCAGAGATGAGCTATATCTGGCCCTCTGTACCAGGCCATCTACTGGACCTCATACCTATGTGCATTCCTGGGAGCTGTGGACCCTAGGAACCACAAGACAATACCAGAGACAACCAGATGACTAAGGGCCAGTGTAAGAATAAAAATAACAAGAGCCTGGGCAATATGTCCACACTAGAACTTGAGTATCATTCTACAGCAATCCCTGGATATCTTAACACAGCTGAAAAACAAGAAAATGACCTTAAATCTGTTTTCATGAAGAAGAGAGAGGCCTTAAAGAAGAAATGAACAAATCATGTAAAGAATCACAGGAAAACACAATTAAGCAAGTCAAAGAAATAAATAAAATTGTCCAAGACCTGAAAATGGACATATAAACAATAAGGAAAGCACAATGTGAAGAAATCCAGGAGATAGAAAACCTAGGGAAAAGAGCAGGAATAACAGATCCAAATATCTCCAACAGAATCCAAGAGATGGAAGAAATAATCTCTGGTGTAGAAGATACGATAGAAGAAATTGATACATTAGTCAAAGCCAATGTTAAGTCTAAAAAGTTCCTGACACAAGGTGTCCCAGCAAATCTTGGATACTAAGAAAAGACCCAACTTATGAATAATTGCAATAAAAGAAAGTGAAGATTCCCAGCTCCAAGGGCCATAAAATATTTTCAACAAAATCATAGAATAAATTTTTTCCAACCTAAAAAAAGAGATGCCTATAAACATAAAAGAAACATACAGAACACCAATTTGAATGAATCAGAAATGAAAATCCTCTTGCTATATAATAATCCAAAAAACTAAATCTACAGAACAAAGAAAGAATATTAAAAACTACAAGAGAAAAATGCTAAGCAACATATAAATGCAGACGTATCATAATTACACTTGACGTATCATCTAAGACTCTAAAAGCCAGCAGTGCCTGGACAGATGTCTTGAAAACCCTATGAGACCACAGATGTCAGTCCAGACTACTATATCCAGAAAAACTCTCAATAACTGTAGATGGAGAAGACAAGACACTCCAAGACAAAACCATTTTTAAGAATATCTATCCACAAATCCACCCATACAGAAAATACTAGAAGGAAAACTCCATCTCAATGAGTGTAATTGCATCCACGAAAGTACAAGAAATAAATAATTCCACACTAGCAAAAGAAAAAGAAAGGAAGCACACACAAACACACATATTAACAACACCAATATTAAAATACAGGAAATAACAATCTTTGGTCATTAACAACTTTCAACATTAATGATCTCAAAATTCACCAATAAAAAGGCACAGGTGCAAGAACAGGATACATCACTCTGCTGTATATAAGAAACATACCTCAGCAACAAAGATAAACATTACCTCAGAATAAAGGGCTGGAAAAAGGTTTTCCAAGAAAACAGACACAAGAAGCAAGCTGGTGTAGCTATTCTAAAATCTAATAAAATAGATTTTCAACCAAAATTAATCAAAAGATAAGGGGGAGAACACTTCATAGTCATCAAAGTAAAAATCCACCAAGATGACACCTTAATTCTAAATATGTATGCCCCAATTGCAAGAGCATCCACATTTGTAAAAGAAATAGTACTAAAGCCTAAACATACACTGAGCCCCACGTATTAATAGTAGGGGACTTCAACATGCCACTCTGATCAATGGACAGATCATCAACCATAAACTAAGCAGAGAAATAATGAAATTGACATTATGAATCAATTCGACCTAACAGATAGCTACAGAGCATTCCACCCAAACACAAAAGAATATGCCTTCTTTTCTGTACCTCATGGATATTTCTTCAAAATTTACTACATACTCTGCCACACAGCAAACCTCAACAGATATAAGAAAATTAGAATAACATCTTGTATTTTATCAGACCACCATGGATTGAAGCTGGACTTCAAAAGAAACAATACAATGTCTACAAACTCAGGGAAACTGGACAACTCTCCACTAACTGATCACTGGGCCAGGGAGGAAATAAAGAAAGAAATTAAGGACTTCCTAGAATTCAATGAAAATGAAGACACAACATATGCAAACTTATGTGATACAATGAAAGCAGTGCTAAGAGGAAAGTTCATAGCACTAATTACCTTCATAAAGAAATTGGAGAGATCCCATACAAGCAATTTAAAAGCACACCTGAAACCTCTAGAATGAAAAGAAGGTAACACATCCAAGAGGATCAGTCAGTAGGAGGAGAAGGGGGTGGGATTGGGAAGGAGAGCAGGGATGGAGCTATAATTGGAATGTAAAGTAAATAAATAAATGAATTAATTAAAAAGGAAACTCTAACTACAATGACAGTAGTGGGTGTTCACTATTTCACTATTACTCTAAACAGTAAGTACTGTTTATGTGTGGCATGTTCTGAATTGATCTTTCTAAATCAAATCATGTTTCTTAGGCAATTCCTCCATCTTCCTAATTGAATATCTCCCTATGTTACATTCATAAATAAGAACTTAAGTGAGAGAGAGGGAAAGAACAGAGCTTCTGTATGCAAGGATGGATACCAGGAAATAGGGTAACATTGAACTGCTGGTCTGCAGCCT
Organism: Acomys percivali; assembly: GCA_907169655.1. Taxonomy (NCBI): domain Eukaryota; kingdom Metazoa; phylum Chordata; class Mammalia; order Rodentia; family Muridae; genus Acomys; species Acomys percivali. The sequence goes on from OU015745.1 coordinate 37,950,065, forward strand.
TCTTAAGGACTTAAAAAGAAGAATATTAGGCAGAAATACTCTTTTAGGAAGAAAAAAAGGCAAAAAAGACAAAGAAAGAGAAAACCAAACCCAAAGAAAAGTGGAACCAAAACTTCCTTTGCCATTTCATTTCCCCTACAAGGACACTCTCTGAACTGCTGCTTTTCTAGACAAAAGAGAGCGGATACACACATGAACTCACAGAATTGTGGACAAATGCACAAAACCCTCACAAGTTTAAGCCAGACAAATACTGCCATGGAGAAAGGGAAATGAGCACAGTTTCACTCCTAGCCAAGAAGGTATTTACAAGGTATTGATAGCTGCTGGGATATTGAAAACTAGTTTTTTCAATGGAATGACCGTGGGCATATCAACCATATTCAAGGGCAGAGAGTACCGTCAGGAGTAGTTGCCTAAATGATTCTGTGTGTGTGTGTGTGTGTGTGTGTGTGTGTGTGTGTGTGTGTGTGTGTATTTCCTCAGTTTGATTTTTTTCTTTAACTAAAATACAACCTACATGAATAGGGAGGTGGGAGAGGACCTGGGGAGAGTTGGGGAATAGAAACAAACATATTCAAAATATACTGTATGAAATACTCAAAAATAATAACATAAAACTAAATTCCCTATAGTCTCCATCCCATTTTATCTCCTTGCTCTCCATGTGATGTTTCTATATCACTAATTATTAACGTCCAATTTCAAGTTACTTAGCCCAAGGACCTGCACCCTATATTTATTCTTGACTTTCTTATACAGTCTCCATCCAAGTTTCAGGTAATTATTTCACTTATACTTTCTACACATATACTGAATTTGGTAAGTTATGATTTATTGACCACTATTAATGGGTCTAAGCCCATTATCTCTCACCTCAATATTGTGGTCACTATCCAACTGAAGATACTCTTCCTGGCTGGGGAATAATGAAAATAGAGGTCAAAGGAAGTGGGTCTCTTTTCTGTTCAATTAATTTAATATATTCTGATCTCATTTAGAAAACAAAACAAAATTAAAGACCCTAGAATGTTTTAAACTAGGATTCTGCATTTTCATTGACACTCCTATTAATGATTTGTTCTCTTCATAGTGATGTTTTCCCTGCTCCTTCAACATTCCGGATGTGGTTCCACCATAGCTCTTTTGCATATATTTCTGCTAAATTATCTTTTGCAAAATATCTCTCTTATATCTTCATTTTTCCCCCAAACTTTCAAGGAACTATTTATTTAGCTAAACAGGAGTAGTAGGAATGTTTCCCATTCCATATACTCTGTTGTTGAGTCCTCTACTTCTTAATAGCTTCTATGATTTATATTAACTTTTTATGAATTTAGAAATTTATAACTTGACATTTGAGACAGACAATCACTATGTAGCATAGGCTGGGCTTGAAATTATTATGTAAGAGGTTGCCATCAGCCCATGATACTCCCTCTGATGCCTCTCTCGTCCTGGGTTTACAGGTATGCTTACCAAGTTTGACAAGAGTGGTGTATGCATTGTGATTTTGTCCTATCTAAGATATTTGCTCCAGAAGAATAAGACAAACCAACTAGAAGAAAGAGGATATGAAAATTTTACTTTCTGCAGCATAATTTTCTCTCTCTTTTTCTTTAACAACATGATTTTTGAGCCTTTCCTTGAAGTAATTTTCCATTTAAGTTAAAGTGTCAGCATCATTATTGTCCTTCATTGTCCTGCAGGTCCTGGGTTCCACATCAAGTGGGTTGGTCCTGGTGCTGCTTGTTTTTGGATGAGAACAGAACAAAGAGTGTTACAGTTCAGCTCGTTTTGAAAGAAACTGAAAAGTCAGCAAGAGAGTACACTCCAGTGAGAGCCACCTCCTCCCCTCATCAGGAGACCATCATGAAGCATGGAGCCTGAGCTGCCTATCAGCCACACCCCTTCAGGGGACCTAGGTCCAGTTCATGCAAGGACCCGGGTTGGCATTCCAGTCCCCCAGGGCTATCTCCTCCCTCCCTTTATCCTTCCACACTGTTTCCCATGCTTTGCCCAATGCCTGGCCATGAGTCATCCCAGCATTTGCCTCTAGCTCATGTGTCTATATGGAATGTCATGACTTTGGAAACCATTTGCCCAAGTACCAAACTGCAGGTCAAAGAATCACTATAAGGAGCTAAAGGCGAAGCTTATTTTACTAAGATAGCTGGGCATGCCACATAGGAGAAGAACACAACCAGTAACAGATATATATATATGTCAAATATGTCATAGCCACCAGTGGATAAATTTAATAGACAGGAATTGATGTCCACAGATGAGTCTCAATAAAGTTTCATAATTGGATGTGAAGCATACTCCCTGTTACAGTAGTGTTACAAAACTTCCAGCAAAAGCTACATTTCAGAAATATTTTTCTTTATTATTTTACATGTATGAATGTTTTGCCTGCATGTATATACAGAAAATAATGTTGTGTCCCCTAGAACAGCAGTGATCTGTCATTGGGTGCTGGGAACATGACCCAGATCTGGAAGAGCAGCCAGTACTCTTAACCTCTGACCCATCAATACAGTCATATTTTTTGAATTTTTTTAATGTCAGAGTACCGAGAATTGTATGAAGAAGGAAGAATCTAACCATCATGAAACTCCTAATCATATAAATATCTATAGTTTTTATATTAAATGCACCACCCAAAGCTCATCCAGTTATAAGATTAGACCATGTAGTAGTGGTATTGGGAAGTAGTGGACCTTTTAGTAATAGAGCTTGGTGGAAGGTCTTTAGGTTATTGGATTCATGACCTCAAAGGGAACAGTGTGATCCTACATCCTTCCCTTTTCCTCTTTTATATACTTGCTTTGAAGGAGCAATTTACTATGCCAAATATCTTCTACCAATGTTATCAAGGATTGAATGGCAATTTATAAGCTATGATCCCAAACAAACTTTTTATCTTTAAATATGGATTATCTTATGTATATGTATGAGAGACAAGAAGCTCAATGTTACAGATATCATAGGATTTAATGATACAGAATACAAAGAATCATTTTTGACTAAATTAAAATATTATATATTGAAGTTGTAGCCTATATCATGATTGCTTTCTATAAATGAGGTGACATTCTGTTTCATATGTCCAATCCCTGATAAGATAATTTCAATCTTCATAAAATTTTCCTCCCTTTCCCAGAGGGATAGCATGCCTATACTTTTGATTACTGTTAAATTTGTGTAGAAAGCTTTCCCAAAACAATCAAGTCTAGAAATTGGATTTCTTTTCTTCACTCAAGAGGAGAAACAATAATTTCTTAATCATATCTGTTCAGCTGGAGGCATATGATATTTTATGCTCTACTGCTGCTAGGTTGTCATGTTATGTTAGATTTTATTTTAGGTCAGGTTAATTTGTTATCCAATGTTATGTAGTGTTGTATTGTAATGTATATAATACTACAGGAAGAAATTTTTTCTCACGAGGATTCCAAAACACTACCTACTCCACCCCCATGAAGTCTCAATCCAAACCAAAGTACTAATCCACCAAAGTTTATGCTGTGGAACCAGTGAGTTTATTGTGCATAATATGTACAGAGTATGGGTAAGGAGTTATTGGCAGGAGTGATAGTGACATCAAAGCAGTAGCACAGGAAAGTGTGTACCCAATGTAGGTGATGCCTTCTCCATAGCTATGTGGATGGATCCTCTTTCCATTAATTTTGCTAGATTATATAATGTGTGTCTATGGACACAACCCTGGCACAGGGCATGTGCAGCAAGAGCAAAGTTGTACAGCTTATCAAATGAGAATTGAGGCTGATCTGTTTGAATGGCTATGGTTTACAATGCTTACATTGTTGAGATGCTATGTTTCTAGTCAGCACTTATCCAGAAAACACACACTCAATTTAATACCTTGCTTTTGGGTCCATAAACATTTTTTTGCCAGACAACAAATAGAATTCAAAAATGTTGTATTTTCTTGTGTTCTTAGAATGTTTCTTTATGAAACCCATTGAAATATATTTTGCAGACTTCTATTGCTATGGGGTGTTTGGATACATTTCTATGACCATACTACATGAACAACCTAACACACTCAGACATTATGACTTCTCCCTTGATATAGAAGTACTCATTGTACTCACCAAGCTAGTTCTTTGTGGACAGAAGGGCACAGCTAAATTATATGCAATTTCTTCTTTTAAAAAAAAGTATCAGCCTTTATGATTATCAGTCATTATGAAGACTATAATTACCTTCTCAGAGAAGTAATGTTGATATCAGCACATCAGAATTAGAAATAATTTGGCCCATGAAATGCACACACATACTTACAAACCACACACACACACACACACACACACACACACACACACACACAAATAAGATAAGCATTTAAAACACTTGAATAAATTGTATATAGAAGTATCACAGCTCAGCATAACTGACAAACATACTGCTGAGAATTCTACAGCCAATGTCATGATTAGTGGGGAATATTGAAACATTTTCTACTCTAGAACCTGTAGCATTATATAGAGAGACACCAAAGTTATCAAGTATAGAGATAATGCCAGCCACAGCAACCAGGCAGGAGAATTTAATTAAAAAGGAGTCAAACAAGTAAGAATGACATCAAATTATTCTTCTTTGCAGATCATATGATCCTATACTTACAGAACCCTAGAGAGTCCACAAAAAGACTTCTAGCACTGGTAAACTAATTGGTCAAAATGGCCGAGTATAACACACACACACACACACACACACACACACACACACACACACACACATACACACACACACACACACACAGCTTTCCTATAAGACGGAAATAGAGAAAACAATTCCATTGGGGAAAATATTAAACAAATTAACAACGAACACTTAAATCTAATCAAGGGAATTAAAAAAGCTCTTAATGAAAATATGACAGTGAAGAGAGGTATAGAAGAAGACACAAGTACGTGGTGTGATCTACAACAAACAACAAAAGAACATTACACCATCATATGTATCCAAAAGAGATGAGGTCATTCTAAGTGAATGCTAATGCTATTCAGGAGGAAACTGTTAAAAATACCCAGGCATCATCACTGACAGATATCCATGGGACCAAGCAAATGATTCCCAATGGAAATAGGCAATCTTTTTCTTTGCTCTCATCAGAGAACCTTGTTCCTTACAATGTGCTTACTTTAATGTATTCTGTGTTATCCCCTGACATAGATTCATGGGGCTCATAACATGACAGTGAGAGCTTTTGCTTTAAAAGGTCAACACAGCCTTTCTCATTGGGAGGTGCAAAAACTAACAACAGAACATTTTCCTTGTTCAGCTGCTGTTTAGTTTTCATTGAACATGTATAGCCACTTTATTTCCAATTGTGTTACCTTTCTATCAGTTATGATTTAACCAAGTAGAAAATGTTTTCAACACCATCAGGAATCCTTGAATGTAGTCAGAGTACCAAAGGACATAGAGCTTTCTTATTTTTGAGGCTTAGATTATAGTACTAGAACAGAATTTTCCGTAAGTGAAAAAAAAAAAGGCACTATCAAAAAGCCTAAGACACATGTGCACGGCAAAAATATAACTTTATGCTGAGACAGCATTGTGTGCATGGTAAGTCTCCTCTTCAGACTTTGGGCAAACATAATGCTATATTTGTTAGTAGTGAGGAAAAAAAAATATTGTTAGTTTCTAACTATGTTATTTCGCTTTTTGTGCCAGCACGTCATAAAGGTTGTATAAAATAAAAATAACAATTAAAATGTTTTAATGATCTATTAATGCTATTTAGTTTAACATTAGGAATACAAATTTACATTTGTCTTAAAATATCTATTTTATCCCTTTACAGACCACTGCCAATTGAGGATTGGATTTTAATATAAATAGGCAGTAGGAGCCCATGCAAGGGTCTAGCAGTGAGAGTGCCTACATGGGACAACTCTTTTTTCCAATAGTTAATATGAGAAGACCATGAAGAATGTTGGAATTTGCCTGTACGTAGGGATCAAAAGTAAAAACAACGTAATTTTAGCTTTCATTTTAATAAAGTAGTCATATATAAATAAAATTAATTTATTTACAATTTTTAATAATGTTTGCCTAATTCTACACATGAGGAAGCTGACTTCCAAGAAAGTTAACTGCCTTATATATTTTCATGAGCAGTAGGTCATAGCATCAGCATCACATCATGTACTTAGGTTCATACAAAGCCCCTACACCAACACTGTTTACAGCTCCCAGCCTCCTCGGCTCATGGTCATATTTTTTCTATGTAGCCAAATGAAAAGTAATTTAAATAAAAAATTTGGAACACAGGATTGTCTGTGTGGTTCATGAACTCCTCACAGTTTTTGTAGTTCCTATGAATGTATGGTGGGATGCCAGTGATCCTAGGGCCCTCTTTCATCTTCTGATGGAGCCCATGGATTGGCAGACACAAACTACCCACAACCTACCTCCAAAATGTGGCGGTGGGCCACAGAGGAGAACCACACCTTGACCTTCTCGGACAGACACTGTACTTCTGGTTTTGGTTTCAAAGTCTTCAATATCTTGGAAAACAAAGAAAACATGTTCAGAATTCCTTACTTTCCAGAAAAAAATCTAGAAGATTATGAATATCTTAAGAAGAACTTCTTTTAATTGTTATGAATTACAGATACTTATAGCTTACTGACCAGAATATATAATTAACGGCTGATATATCTGCAGTGGTGCGTCTTTCACAATGTCTTGCATTTCTTTCTATCTTTGTTTTTTATACAATTAAAATAGAGTTTGTGATAAACACATTTGCATAGACTACTCAGTATATGTCTACTTTTATTGTCTTAATTTGTAACCCAGCAGGTGGTCCTCTAAGCCTAGTACATATTTTCCAGGTCCAGATGAGTATCTTTAAAAGAGTATGCAGACAATACACTCAAGTCTAACTTCTTAGATTATTGGCTGTCTTTTAATGGCTTGTCAATGTCTCAGATTTAGGATATATTGGCACAGAGACAAAGCTGCCATTGACAGAACCAGTGATGCAAGGGAAGAGCCCTAGCACTTTCTCTACTCTTGAGTTCTTGGACATGCCACTACCAGCACAGTGAGTCAAATAGTAAATTCTGTATTTTCTCTACATCCCTTCATAAAGCTGATTCTTGAATTTACTTGAGATGTGATTTCCTACATCAAGGAATCCTAGAAATTCAGAGATTGATGAAATCTTTATAAGCCATATAGTTAACATTTAACTCTTTCAGTATTCCTGTGTAACCTCCAAAAATGGGCAAATGTTTAATCTCCTCTGAACACCAATGTTTTCATTGGTAAAAATCATCCATCCATCCATCCTTCCATTCATTCATACATTCAGTGAACTGGTAATCTTCTAAAGGATCAGAATGTTGTTTAAGCGTAGAAAGTGTATTTCTACGGATAACAAAGAATTGCAAAAAGCTGGGTCCCTATTATTCTGCTCAGCGTCAAATCGGAAAATCAGAAGACTTATAGAAAAAAAAAAGGTATATTATTAAGAACCCCTACCCAGATCTAGCCAATGGACAGGATATTCTCCACAGTTGAGTGGAGAGTGGGGTATGACTTTCACACGTACTCTGGTGCAGCATATTTGACCATGTCCCCTGGAGGGGGAGACCTGGTGGCACTCAGAGGAAGGATAGCAGGCTACCAAGAAGAGACTTGATACCCTATGAGCATATACAGGAGGAGGAAGTCCTCCTCAGTCACAGTTATAGGGGACGGGAGTAAGGGGAAAATCGGAGGGGGGGAGGAATGGGAGGATACAAGGGAGGGGATAACCATTGAGATATAACAAGAATAAATTAATAAAAAATATTTTTAAAAAAGAATTAATGACTACCATTTTAAAGTAGAGTCTGTTGTCTGTGAGGATCTGTTCTCCATTCTTTTGTAATGGTAGGATTGGAATAAAATGTATTTCTCTTGCTAGGTGGTACATCCTCCAGACTCCTTTTGGGTACATACACCAAACAGAAAAAAAATGTTCTACTTGTAGGTTTCTAGGACCCACTGGATCCTTCTACATTGCTATTCCCCCATTGTTCTCTCATCTAGAGTCCCAATAGGATGTCCTCCCCTCGGTCCCAGTTTCCTGGTAAGGGAAGGCTTTCATGGGACATGCCCGTTGGGCTAGTATGCAAATATAAGTGAGTATATACCATTTGAGTCTTTCTGCTTCTGGGTTAACTCACTCATTATGATCCTCTCTAGCTCAATCCATTTGTCCACAAATTTCGGGAATTCCTTGTTTTTAATAGCTGAGTAGTATTCCATAGTGTATATGTACCACAGTTTCTTTATCCATTCTTCTACTGAGGGACATTTAGGCTGTTTCCATGATCTGGCTATTATGAATAAGGCTGCTATGAACATGGTTAAACAAATTTTCTTGCTGTGTGCTGGTGCATCTTCTGGGTATATTCCAAGGAGTGGAATAGAGTGGAGAGAGGGATTTGACTTTCTCAAGTACTCTGGTGCCTCACATTTGACTATGTCCCCTGGCGGGGTAGACCTAGTGGCACTCAGAGGAAGGACAGCAGGTCACTGAGAAGAGACTTGATACCCTATGAGCATATACAGAGGGAGGTAATCCCTCTGAGGATCAGTCATAGGGGAGGGGAATAAGGGGAAAATGGGAGGGAGGGGAGAATGGGAGGATACAAGGAATGGGATAACCATAGAGATGTAACAAGAATAAATTAATTAAAAATAAATAATTAAAAAATAAAATGAACTGTTTAACTAAAAAAAAAGAACCTCTATGTTTGAGACTGTATCGCTACAGACATTCATGGTTCATTTTCATTCAACTTCATTACCTTTTTAAAATGCCAATAAAATGGAAGTCACTTCCACTTATAAACTACTCTTTATACAAGAAAGATATACTGTTATTGGAGTATTTAAGAAATTGTATGACAAGCTGTGCCCATTGGTCTTGATTGTCTACCATAACTACATAGTAAGACCTTATTGTTGAAGATCCCCCTTGCTTGGGTTCAGAACACAGAAAAATCAACGTTGACCTGACTGGGACATGATTCTCAATCTTAGGCATCTTACTTGGTGGCATGGGATACTATAAAGACAGCTAAAGGACAAAACACTCCAGTGGTCTTACCCAGCACTAGACTCTGCATGCTACAATACTGACCATCCAAGCAAAATGTACTTATTGGTATAATAGTGGCATGGCTAATATGGAATAACTAATGTTTTCCAATTAAATATGAGGCCTGCTGCACAGAGGGGATTTCATGCCAGGCACTATAACCCTAGTCAAAACCCATGACTGAAGTGATCATAAGCCTTAATAGAGAAACATATTGCTTTTGTTTTGCTAAATGGTCATGCTGTCAAACTTCTTTCTAAATTTTTTTTTTATACCATAGACTTGTGCTTCTCTCATCTATAGTAAAAGAGGTTGTTTTGGTAATGGATAGTGGCTAATGCAAAAACTCCTACTTGGTCCAAATACCAAGTATAAATTCTAAACATTGAGTTGTAGGTGGTCATATATCAACCTTCTCATGCAATGCTCAGGGAACATTGTGGAAGAGAGGTGGAAGACAGCTATAACACTAAGAATTCTTGATATAGAATGGCTATTACACATCAAATCACAGTACTGCGTTTATCCATGCACAATCAACCTTGTCAAAATTCCAGTGCAGATGGTGTAGTACTGGTGGTTGATGCTGCTGTGTGAGGGACAGTCACTCTACTTAGGGGATACAGCTATTAGTATGTGGCTCATGCCCCAGTCAATGGCCACACACACACACACACACACACACACACACACACACACACACATACACAGAGGGCTTACTGGATTCTATGCATTATTAATAACACAATAATAAGAAGTAAAAAAGCTTAGCATGAGCTGGGCTGGGGCCTCTAAGAGGAGGAGGATGGTGGTAATGATGGATATATATTATCAATACATGTACAAATGCATGGCAAATTAAAAATGAGTTTAATTATTTTATTAAGATAGTTGTGTAAATAAGAACCACTGTAAATCTTTGTTGTGCTTGAGGCATTTACAGGGTCATCTCTTTATTATTATAGTTTAACCTTCTACTCTCAGGCATTCTTCAAATGAAATGAAGAAAGTACAGATCTCATGGATACTAAGAGGGCTAAGCTTGGCTATTTGGGGAGAGAGAGAGAGCAAAGAAACAATATAAAAGCCTACATATGAACAGCTCATTAAGCTGTTATAAAGTATCTTACAAGCTGGATATTTTGAAAATTTAATCACATTATTTATAAGAATAACTGAGGTGTATCAATTTCTCTGTGAAATTTATTTTATAACCATAGTGTATATAACATGAGTTTTTTCTTAAGGTAGTTTAATGTCTCACTGTAGTGTGATCTAAAGAGTTATATTTGGGGGGGGGGCAAATCAAAGACATATGTCTGTGAAACACTTCATCCCTGGATTAGAGAAGCCAATGCCCAGTTGTATAAGAAGAGGATTCGTCTGGAAATAAATTATTTAAAGTCATAATAACAGATAACGAATGACTTCCCAATCTTTGCTATGAACAATTTATCAGATAAGTCTTTAGACTCAAAATACTGAATATACATGCTCTTCAAAGGTGGAGAGACACTGAGATAAAAGGAAGGGTAAGAGAGAGAGAGAGATAAAGGAACAATAGAAAGTATGGAACATAGCAAGGAAGAAGTAGAAAAAGATTAGACAGACGTTGAGCATATGTAATCTTAGCAAGAGACATTCAGTGACACTTTGGAACAAAACCAAGTGTAGTTGAGGGCTTGTGGTTCAGGGGTATTCAAACCAACTCTTCAGAGCAGGCCAGGAACATGAGAGGGGATTTAGGAAGAACATGGAAGGGTTTGAAAAACTATACTGATTGTCTTGCTTGCTAAATTAGAAAAAGGGTTATTGAGGAGGGATGGTCCTTTGTAAGAAAGTGGAGTGAGGAGAACTGATCTATAACTCCTATATGGGTGGCAGAGATTTGTTGATTAGAATAGAAAGTTTTAGATAATGGCTTCATATATTCTTATGAAACTGAGAAGAGAATATTTGCTAGGTCATTAGGGAGGATAGGGAATTCACCAATCATATCTACTTAGCACTTTGATGTGGAGATTGCATGAAACTAAGAACATAAAGAGTATAGAGTGCAGCTAGAGTGGCACTAGAAGCAAAGAGAGAGAAGACAGTTATATTTCTTTTTCTTTTTCTCTTTTTAACCAACCCTGTGCTCAGATACACTCATTTACAAACAAAACATGAACAGAACATTTGGCTTCCACTCACATTTGTACAGGTAGATATCTCTATTTAACACATCTGTAGTTTCTTTCTTTGATACATTATTTCATAAATATGTTTTGTTTTTCAAAATACAAAGTCCTGGGTTCAGAGAAAGAGATGCACAAGAGAGACACTATATGTGAATTTAGAAAAATGCACCTGTTCGTGACAGAGTTTTGAGTATGATTGTGTGCATGACGTGAATGTTTGGCCATGTGGGCAAGCATGTGTATGAGCATGCACTTAAAGATAGAGGACATTCTTAAGTGTCACTCTTCAGGCACTCTCCTCATCAGCCTGAGCTCACTTGAGTCAGGTTGAATGACAAGTAAAACCCAGGAATCTGACTGTCTCCTCTCCAGGTTTGAGATTACAAGTGTATGCCTTCACTCCTGGCTTTATTTATAGGGGTTTTGGTGATGGACCCTGGGCCCGCATGCTTACAGAGCAAATACTTCTTTGACTTAGTCATATCTGCAACACCTGATCCAGACCCTTTAAAATGATGAAATTTCCTCAGATGGAATCTATTTACCCCCTATAATTACCCCTTTCTCTGTTAGTTCCTGATCAGTGGTCATTAATTGTGTTCTAGCTGAGAATCTGGCCTGCTGGGCATGCATCCAGTGGATACATTAATCAAATCCATTCAATTTTCTCTTTGGTTATGGCAAAACTAAAGTGGCCATACATATTTTGGTGCCATCAATATGAAATGATATGGTTAGAGTCACAAATCAGTGGTAAATGCTTACCTAACAATGCAAGAGGGCAAAGTTCAATCTCCATCACTGAATACATAAAGCTGATGTCTTAATCTGTGATTTCCTTATAACTTAGCTTTGCATCACTTTAAATACAAAGCTCCCTAACTATATTTCAAAGCTGAAAGCTAATAGACAGGCTTTGCTGTTTCTATTTCTTGTAGGCCTAAGAAGTGGCTAATCTAAGAATATTTTCTATCACCTTATACTATTAGATTTTATTGATTTCATTAAATTATTGTTCCTTTTTAGTGGTCACAGAAAGAAAAAATACTGTCTAAGTGAGTGATGACAAATGTCGTGGTACGGTATTAGGAAGCTTTTGATTGGATGCTCCTGGTATCACCTTGTCATTCTCTTACTCTCAAAAACATGAGCATATTTTCAGGGTTGATCAGAACTCATTATGACCGTGTTGATAAGACCCATGATACCTTATCCACTATTTTCACTTCCAAGTAAATAGCATCTATTGGTAGCATAATTTCTCTGGGAACTTTGCAATTACAATGTGATTTCTTTTAGCTGCCATGAAGGAAATCACCTTCTCTCAAAATTCACACAAATACAGCCTGCTATCAAAACACAGATGTTGCAAAGTGTGACTAGTTCATAAATGTTAATTCATAATTCAGATATTAAAGCTGTTTAATACCATATAGATCATAGTAAGGATATAATTTGCATTATTCATACTAGGTAGCGCCTATCTTTTCAACGGGATATATATTTTTTGTGTCCAGTCTATATTTCAAATAGCTTTCTGCCAGCTAAAAATGACAACTTAGTTGGGATAAAATTTGAAACAAGAGCCAATGAATTTATGTAGACATGTGAGCATCCAACGAATATTTTCTTTGCTATGTAATACCTTTAAAAAGCTTAGATTTATTTCTTTCCAAGAAGAGGTCAAGGAAAACCACCAATTTCTATTTTTATCTTATCAATTTTTTTCTTAAGAGAAAAATAGCTCAACATGAGAGTATTCACTCAGATCATGTCAAATTGAATAACATTTTGAGATATTCTCATAAACCCCAAAGGTGACCTGCATAGGCTGTCCTAGGGTTAAAGGTTTAAGTCCTGTAGTGCTGGTTGCTGTTATAGACCTCAATTGTTGAGATTGTTTTCATTAAACTATTCTGATGACCATAGCTTATAGGGCCCTGTGGTTTTACTGTGTGTGTGTGTGTGTGTGTGTGTGTGTGTGTGTGTGTGTGTGTAAGATTTTGGCAGAAACAGAAGCAAAAATGCAGCCACAAACAAGGCTCTGTTCCAAAGGCCAGCAGGACGTGTTCATAAATGGCCCATAAAATGAGCTTTAAAGAATTACTGGGCCATATGCTCTCTCCTGGAGCCTCCATGGTACAGTACATGGACAAGATCTACAAAAAAATGTGCTTAAAATGAAGTTCATGCAATGGTAAGTATTGAAACATTCAACTGGAAGGAGAATACATCTTTGCAGCTGTCATATGCAGGAATGCATCTCAGCTTAATTAAAGCAAGAAACTGTGCCTTTGATGCCAAAGCCTGAGGAGCACATTCAGATAATGTGTTGGCAGTGCCAGCTCCTGACACCAAAGGGGGCCAGTCACTTGCCAGATCTCACAAGCTTGAAGGAATTCTTTGAGTAGCCAGGGTCAATCAGCCAGAATCAAGAAGATAACACTTCACTTTTTGAGGATAAGGGAAAATACATATTCATCAGAAAAATGTGAACACTGGGTGCAAAATAGCACAGGTGAATTGTTAAAACTCTGAATAGTGTGCCATAAACACTTAATATGCTCAAAATAGTTTGATTTAACAGTGTAAAATAGTTCCTTTATCTTATCACTTATTCATATGTAAAGAATTGCTACTATGAGAATGGTCAATGAATCCTACTAATTGCCTGTAATGTCTATGAAACTGGCACACACACTGAGCTGAGAAGGAACTTCTGGCTTAAAGAATCATTGGCCTCTAGGAGTCAGGACAAGATTGAAAGAGTGTGGTTTCTGAGCACATGCTCCCAATTGTGTGATGTTCTGCACTGCAGATGTCAGTTTGTGTCACTCTGTCATGGCATTAATGTTACTTACCCTGCAAGTCCATGCCCAAAGAATCCAGCCAAGTAAAGGCAAATGTCTTTGCATGAATTTACATACATTCCTGAAGGTACAGAGGAGATGTGGTATTACTGAATTTAGACCCATCTCTGATGCTCTGACTTTCCAGAATCCTTGTTTGTTTCTTGACATGAACTCTATCTTCACATGAATGCAAGATTGAATTAACCCTTATTTTAACCTACCTTGAGATGCGAAGCCCCTACAGTAGTAAGAAAAATTTTTGTTAATACAGTCTGGGGCTATCCCAGTCTTACTCGATTTTTGTTTGTTTGTTTGGTTGGTTGGTTGGTTGGTTGAATTTTTGAGATAGAGTTCCTCTGTGTAACAGCTCTGGCTGTCTTGAATCTTGCTTTGAAGACAAGGCTGGCTTAAAATTCATAGAGATACATCTGTCTCTGCTTCCCAATTGCTGAAACTAAAGGCATTTATCTCATTTACTCATTTAGTAAGATGCAACTCAAACACTTTAGCATAAACTCTAGCTACTGCTGTCTGTTGCTTGTATCTGTTCTTTCTTTGATAGTCTTCTACCCCTATTACCATCCTATCGGGATTTACACTTCTATGTAAAAAATAAAATAAAAGAATTAGATCAGATACTCCGACCCCTTCCATCAATCAAAAATTAAGAACTCTGAACTGTTTTTTTTCCACAAAGTACAAGGAAATGACGATTTATTTCCAAGTGCCAGTCTGTTAAAATGTCTGGACACTTTTTAGAACCAGACTAAACTTCATTTCTCACTAACCCTCTCGCATCCCACAGAGACACAGACTCTGTAGCCTCCTTCCAAATCCAAGACATTGCTCAGTTTGTCTCTTGCTCCACACGGTCAAGAGAACAAAGCGACAGCCTACAAACTGGGAAAAGATCTTCACCAACCCTACATCTGACAAAGGTCTAATATCCAAAATATATAAAGAACTCAAGAAATTAAACACTACCAAACCAAATAACCCAATTGAGAAATGGGGCTTGGAACTAAACAGAGAATTCTCAACAGAAGAATATCAAATGGCTGAGAAACACTTAAAGAAATGCTCAACCTCCTTAGTCATCAGGGAAATGCAAATCAAAACAACTCTGAGATTCCATCTTACACCCATCAGAATGGCTAAGATCAAAAACTCAAGCGACACCACATGCTGGAGAGGATGTGGGGAGAGAGGAACACTCCTTCATTGCTGGTGGGAATGCAAACTAGTACAACCACTTTGGAAATCTATCTGGTGCTATCTCAGAAAACTGGGAATAGGGCTTCCTCAAGACCCAGCTATTCCACTCCTTGGAATATACCCAGAAGATGCACCAGCACACAGCAAGAAAATTTGCTCAACCATGTTCATAGCAGCCTTATTCATAATAGCCAGATCATGGAAACAGCCCAAATGTCCCTCAGTAGAAGAATGGATAAAGAAACTGTGGTACATATACACTATGGAATACTACTCAGCTATTAAAAACAAGGAATTCCCGAAATTTGTGGACAAATGGATTGAGCTAGAGATGATCATAATGAGTGAGTTAACCCAGAAGCAGAAAGACTCAAATTGTATATACTCACTTATATCTGCATACTAGCCCAATGGGCATGTCCCATGAAAGCCTTCCCTTACCAGGAAACTGGGACAGAGGGGCGGACATCCTATTGGGACTCTAGATGAGAGAACAATGGGAGAATAGCAATGTAGAAGGATCCAGTAGGTCCTAGAATCCTACAAGTAGAACATTATGATAGGCAGATTTGGGTCATGGGGTCCCACTCAAACTAAGGCCCTAGCCAAGGACAATACTGGCGGTCAAATTTAAACCCCTACCCTGATCTAGCCCATGGACAGGACATTTCTCCACACTTGAGTGGAGAGAGGGATTTGACTTTCTCAAGTACTCTGGTGCCTCACATTTGACTATGTCCCCTGGCAGGGGACACCTAGTGGCACTCAGAAGAAGGACAGCAGGTCACTGAGAAGAGACTTGATACCCTATGAGCATATACAGGGGGAGGTAATCCCTCTGAGGAACAGTCATAGGGGAGGGGAATAAGGGGAAAATGGGAGGGAGGGGAGAATGGGAGGTTACAAGGGATGGGATAACCATAGAGATGTAATAAGAATAAATTAATTAAAAAAATAAAAATTTAAAAAAAAAAAAAAAAAAAAAAAAAGCAATTTCAAGTATTTGTCTCTTTGAAGCCATCAGATCTGACTTTAAACGCAGAGATTTATTTTCTCTTGCTCCTTGTTTTCCAGCAATCAAATACGCTTCCCTCCTTTGAGAATCCTTCTGAAGAAGTTTCCCTGTTGAAGCATGCACTGGAGTAAACAGGACTCCGGAACATGCTCTCACCTTCATGATGCAGCTCCCAGTTTGAAGATAAGTGTTTTGTTTTGGCCTAAGGCAAAAACATTGTGCTGAGCAGTGAAATGCAGACACCTTACCCAGCAAAAACGCAGTGCGGAAAGACATAAGGAAAGTCCGCTCCTTCTGTGTCACTCCCATAGGACTCCCAGGGATAAATGCAGGGACCTTTCAGAATTAAAACTGGAAAACAATCTGTGTAAAACTCTGCAGACTGAGTTTATATATCTCCATACTTCTTTTTCTTTGCCTATATTTCTTATGTCTTGAGTGTTTTGAATAAGGAGCGGATCGTAGTTCTATTATTGATTTTCTCAGACTTTTATTAAGTGGCTTACAAAAATATCTCTGCTTAGCCCAGTTTCATTTTCCGTTCTCATTCTCTGGATGCTATATATTCCATTACATTGTTTCTGATAATATTGTGTTTCCTGGTTTAACTCAGTAACATAACATGACATAACCTAATAAAGTGCAATGCTATTGTCAAATCCTGTAAAAGAAGCAATAGCTAATACTTGAGATTAGACACAAATCTGGAATGCTAATATCTACGTAGGAAGTAAGAACCTATTTTAAGAGCTTCTAGTGAAGAATACATTTAGAATACCAACTAAAATGTCTTTCCATTGTTTTCTTGTTGACGCTGCAAAAAATACTTCTATTAAAATTTGTTAATAAATAGTTCAGCCACAAGATGGCCCAGAGAGTAGAGGTGCTTGCTGTCAAGCTGAAAACCTGTATTTGATCTCTGAGACCTTGTGGAAGAAGACAATAGATTATCACAAGCAGTCTTCTAATCTCCACATGGATGCTTTTGGCATTCAAACCACACCACATTCTTATACAGGCATGCACACACACACATACCACACACACACACACACACACACACACACACACACACATACACACACACACACCACAAGTTAATAAATGTAATAAAAATAAGTAATTTATGAATAAGTGTAGGTCCAAGTGAGTGGTTTCCTGGCTTTCTAGCCATGATACATTGACAGAGAACTATTTTTGTGTGGCATTCTATTAATGTAAATAAAAAATAATCAGATCTGGGTAAGGGTTTAAGTTTTACCGCCTGTCCTTGGCTAGTGCCTTAGTTTGAGCGGGACCCCTTGGCTCAAATCTGCCTATCATAGTGTTCTACTTGTAGGTTTCTAGGACCCACTGGATCCTTCTACATTGCTATTCTCACATGGTTCTCTCATCTAGAGTCCCAATAGGGGAGACCTGGTGGCACTCAGAGGAAGGACAGCAGGTCACTGAGAAGAGACTTGATACCCTATCAGCATATACAGGGGGAGGTAATCCCTCTGAGGAACAGTCATAGGGGAGGGGAATAAGGGGAAAATGGGAGGGAGGGAATAATGGGAGGATACAAGGGATGGGATAACCATAGAGATGTAACAAGAATAAATTAACAAAAAAAATTGATCAAAAAAAATGATCAGATAAGAGAGCCACAAGATTTTTTTCCATCAGCTCAGGATCTGGATTTTCAAAGAGATATGAATTTAGTGAATAGAAGAAGTAAACACGTTTGCAGTAGCTAACAGCTTTATTATACTAAAGATGGAAATCTGCATCTGACTTACTATAATGAGTTCATTTATCTGATTATTAATGACAACCACAGTTACACACATGAGAAAAAGGAAAACAACCAGGCAACCTCTACTTAGGGTCTACTCTTACTCTTGACCCAGAAGTTTGTAATATCCTCTGCAATTAACACCATACTTGGGGATACAGAGATGACTCTGTGATTCAGAGTGCTTCCTGTTTATCCAGAGGACCCAAGTTTAGTTCCCAGCACACCGATAAGGAAGCTACCAATGGCCTACAACTTTGCTGTTAGGGTATTGACAGCATTCTTCTGACTTCTAGGGACAACCCCACATATGTAGCATATACACAAAAGAGTAAAGAAAATAAAAATACCTTTGGAGTAAGACTAGATAAGAGAAAAAAAAATGAAGGAGAGAAGTCGCTTTGATAATTTATGGTAATTGGAAACGCCATTTCAACCAAAACATTGGCATACAGTTTCAGGGTTTCTTAATCAGAAAATAATATGTGTATGTGTTTATGCGTGCATGTGTGTGTGTGTGTGTGTGTGTGTGTGTGTGTGTGTGTGTGTGCGTGTGTGTTTGTGTGTGTGTGCAAATTAGATCTCAAAATGCTCTTAGTTGAATCTGAGGAAAGCTCTCTGATTGGACTAAATGCTCAGTCCACAAGTTTAGACCCAAAGAATGTGTACAAATGCTAATTTACCAGAAACAGTATTGATTACTAGCAGACTTATGAATCTTTTTTACTTCATTTTTTCCCACTTTTGAAATGCGTAAACACTAGCATGGGCCTCAAATGAATGTAGTATTTTCTCCTTAAAGGACACAGCAGACATTCTTTAACCATACCTTCAATATCTCATACAAGTCACCAATATCATAAGCTACCAGGAAGGACAACCCGGCTACAGGTGGTGGTGCATTCAGGTTCCTTAATCCCCATTGCTAGAATTCTCAGGTAGTGTCACCCCCATGGACTCAGGGGAGGCTCCCCTGCCCCCCACTGATTTCCATTCTTTCTTTGGGTCCTCCTCTCACCCTTTCAACCCCTCCCACTCTCCCTACACTTGATCCTTATGGCTGTTACCCTCTCCATCCCCTCTCCCACACAGTTCTTTCCATCCATCTACTTCAGATGTCTATTTTATTTCTTATTGTGAGTGAGATTCAAGCATTCTCCCTTTGGCTGTCCTTGGCTTCATTCACTCTGTGAGATGTAGCATGGTTATCCTGTATTATCCACTTATACGTAAGTACATACTGTGTGTGTCTTTCTGGGTCTGGGTTACCTCACTTAGTAAGAACTTTTCTAGTTCCATCCATTTCCCTGAAAATTGCATGATGTCTTTGTTTTTTAATAGTTGAATAATATTCCATTCTGTAAATGTACCATAGTTTTCTTTTTTAAAAGATTTATTTATTTATTGTGTACACAATGTGTTGCTGGCATGTACACCTGCACATACCAGAAGAGGGCAACAGATCTCATTATAGGTGGTTGTGAGCCACCATGAGGTTGCTGGGAATTGAATTTAGGACCTTTGGAAGAGCAACCAGTGCTCTTAACCTTCAAGCCAACTCTCCAGACCAACACATTTTCTTAAACCCTCTACACATATGTAGCATAGGTGCAGTCTGGTCAACATATGTGTTCTCTACCAATGAGAGTAGGGGCTCTCTCTGACTCTACTTCTTCACTTTGCATCCCTTTCTCATAATGGACTGCCTTGTCAGTTCTCAATGGGAGAGGATACATTTAGTCCTGTGGCAACTTGAGATACAGAGTAGATTGGTATCTCTTGGAGGCCCTCCCCTCTTCTGAGAAGAAGAAAAGGGAGACTGAGGAGAGGAGGCACACAGGTGGGACTCGGAGAAGAGGGAAGGGACTGGGATTAGGCTGTAAAGTGATTAAATAATTAAATAGAAAATTAAAATAAAGCTATCTGATTAAATCATTACATAGAACCAAACAGATGATCACAAACCCTGAGGAGGGACATAGTCAGTAAAATGGTTCTCATGAGCCAACTTAACAAAAGACCAGAGCTTTATTCCTTGTAAATCAATGTTTAACTCTAAGGATAGTGACAGAAATGGATCAGAGGGTGATATGGATGCCATAAAGCAGAATCAAAGGACATGAATGATTCTATTCTCTTTATGTACCAAACTAATAATATGCTGAGAAAATGTCAATGAGATTTTAGTTTTACAGCCTTCAGCTTTGCTATGTTTGAACCATACAGTTTCTTGAAGACTGAGTGTGGCTTCCTTTGCTACCTCCCAGTGGCTAGCAGAAATGTTCAGTGAATGATAAAAAAAGCTTCAAGTCCAAAGCATGTGAATCTTATTCCAAGCACAGCCATGTCATGTTGTATTTTATTCTAGAGCCTGTTTTACCAACTTGACACAAATTGTTAGATAGAGGGTCATTGAACCCCTACTGGCTAGAAAAGCTATCTATCCTAGTTGGAAACAGAAGCAATCTCTTAGCTTGGTTTGAGTAGCCAGGACAAAAAAGAAAAGAAACAAAAAATACCACAGGCTGCTTCTCCTCATGGTCATGGGTGTTGGCATTTTGTGGTATAAAGGGAAGAGTGTCACTGTCTTTTAGGTCAATAATCTCTAATATAAACACCACTCACACACACAAATGAAAGTACTTATACATACAGGATCCTATGGCAGATAAACTATAAAAGAGAAGAGACAGCTCAGATAGTGTGTCATCAGAACTTGTGTCTTATGTCTGGGAATTTAAAGGTTCTACTAACAAATCTCATAATGGTAGAGAGAAAAAAAACATATCTTTAGTGGTCTCAGTAGATACAAAAGTAACTAAACCGAAGGATAGTATATATTTATTAAGTATGCATCAAACACAATAAGACAACACCTATAGAAGGAAAGCATTTTTTAAAACTTACTGAGTATAGAAGAACTTTAATCCAGAAACATGGCTGCTCTTTCAAGGGTTCACATCCAAAGTACTTTTAGGATATATGATCTGTCCAGAATGCAGTTATGAGACAGATTACAATATGATCTGCCTAGAATCCAGGCAGGCCCTTATTACACACCTTTAATCCCTAACAATAATGATAAGGTTAGTTCATAGAAGGGCAGACATGTTTGAAAGTGTCATCTATTTGAAGGATATACAAAGTGACAAATCAGAGAAAGATTTGGGAGACTGAGTCAGAGATAGGATATATCCAACTCTTGAAAGAACATATAGGCCTCAAATTCATACACCACTCTAGCTGAGTGGTTCTGTGAGGAAGCTTTGCACTTGGAGCAACACTCTCAGCTCAGAAAGTATGCCAAGGTTATTTTTATGAAGCTATATTTGTTTCTCAGATTCTCTCTTAACCCAGCTATCACACAATAATTGAGCCTCTTATATTTGTTTTATAGTAAGCTTCACAACACACAATAACTGAGCAGTTATTACTCTATTCTTAACCCTCTAAGTTAATATGGTTTCCTCCCAGAGTACATCTCAGAGATATTTGCATTTTGTAACTTCTCCTAATCCAGCGCTCTCTCTCTCTCTCTCTTTCTCTGTGTGTGTGTGTGTGTGTGTCTCTCTCTGTGTCTATCTTTCTCTTTCTCAGTCTCTCTCTCTGCCTCTCTGTATCTTTCTGTCTCTCTGTCTGTCTCTGTCTATATCTATCTATCTATCTATCTATCTATCTATCTATCTATCTATCTATCTATCTATATCTTTCTCCTGATGTCTCCTTGACATCACCTGTGTGTGGCTGAGTTCCCTCCTCTTCCTCTATCTCCTCCTGCCATGGCAGGAAGTCCATCCTTATTCTCTCCCCTGCTCAGTGATTGCTTGTAAGCTGCTTTATTGGCATATCAATGGACAACTGGGGATGAGTGTTTACACAACACTGAGACAGGAGATTCTCAGAACAAGAATTACAATGAGATATTTATGATCTCTAAGAACTGAAGTCCAACTGAAAATAAAAAAATAAAAAAGGCTCTGTACTAAATTTTACAGAGTATTATGTTTTTGCTGTTTTAAAATATAATAGTATGATACTCATCTGTACAGCACTTATAATGAGCTTTATAACTAATCTAAAGTGATTGAAATGTAAGAAGTGTGTGGATTATACGCAAAGAAGCACGTAGTGTTTGCAGAAAGGAATTGACACTGTTAGATATGAACATCTGAGGCTGGTAGTGGAAACTGTCCGCTCAGATACAGAAGGGGGACTTTATGAACATCTTATATGATACTTATGAATATTATTATATATATTTTACTATGCATTGCTAAGTTACAGCATGTTTTCAAACAAAATTTTCAAAGGGCACTGAACTAGAATGAAAGCCCAACACATGTAGGTGCCTTGTCATCTTTACCACAGTGTTAGCATATATGAGTCACAGATTGCTTTCTTTTTTTAGGTTATCTCTGTTTCTGCTGGCATATTAATTGTGTGTTCCTAGTTTGGCTGTGTCCAGCCTCACAGCATCAGTATAAATTCCTTTAGTTTCAGTTAAAGGATGGGAGGCATTTTAAAAGGGGAAGGAGGAACCTCAGAGCACAAGCATCTATAAAATCTGACTAGACCCACCTACCCTCATCCATCTCTATTATTATCTTTATTTTTTTCTTTCCTTCATTTCTCTGAAGCCCAATTTTCTGGAGGGTTTTATTTTTATAGTTCAGGCTCCAGCAAATATCACCCTGTAATGTACTTTTGGCTTATCCTTGCCACAATACTCCTCACATTTTTACTCTTCCATTAAGTTTTCCTGTGTCTGTTACTTTTAGTATTTGAACAGTTTAGTGCCTAGCATCTGTGAGAGAAGAGGCTTTATACCAACATCCAGAAGTTTCTCTTTTATGAGACAGGCAGAAATTAATTATCAATATTAATATAATGATTAATCAACAAGACCACGTTCCAATGTTCTTACTTAGCCATTACATATCTCATTTGTTTTGCAGGTGCAATAAATCACCTCAAGCACAAGGTCTATACTCAATGAAGAAGACCAGAAAAATAACTTATTTACTCAAGAGCACAAAAAGTAGATATTAAACATCCTAATTTTCTAAATTGCTGTCTCTGAACATTTATATAAAAAATTTCTGGTATACCCAAGGGTGATTTAAGACTAAGGATGACTTTAAAATTTAAATGACAGTGTCCATGTCCCATGCTGTGGCAGAGGGCTATGTTGATTGTTGTGGTCCGTACTGCCACTGGAGACCATGTTGAGGTACATGACATGTGCTGATGCTAGAAATCATGTGGAAGTCCATCATCCATTTTCATGCTTACTGTAAAGGACAAGGAAGCTACTTTTGCATAATATTGATGATTGCAGATTCACAGTTGAGAAAGAGGGCCATAGAAGGCTTATGTGACAACTACTTCCATCCCCCAAAACGTAATAGTCTAGAGAGAAAAATCATAAATAAGAACTCTTAAAATTGTGATAAGAAAGATGAAGTGTAACTCTCCAAAATGGATAGGTTCTGTGTGGGGTTCCAGTAGGGAAGGACTCTGCTTTTATGAAGGAGCAGTCCACTGAGAGTTTGACTATGCTCCAATGAATATATAGCAACACAAATTGGACTTTTTTTCTTCTTCTTTTTTTTTGTGGTAGGAGAGATCTCATGGTGTTGAGGAGCAGACCTGGGAGGACTAGAAAGTATATGTGATTAGGGTTTATGATGTGAAATTCAAAAATAATCAATAAAATATTATTAAAAGAAAAAAATTAAGTGATATAATAAATGTTAACATAATGTAATAAAATTCTCTTGTCATTTTTAATGTTTTTCTTTTATTCATTATTATTTTCTGACACACAATCTTACTATTCTATTCAAACATCCTCCTGCCTCACCTGTCTATGTGCCAGGATTCCATGGACTACCATGACCCACAAAAACCAGTTTCTTAAAAATTCCAACAGAATTAAGAACATTTTTACCGAACAAAGGTATTCTGATTCTGAAAATATATGTTTGTCATCACTATACAGTTACTGCTCACCTTGTATCAATCAGCCCAGTGGACAGAGGAATTCATCAGTTGCACAGGGGCCAGTTAAAGCCAAGGGCGAGATACCACCAATACCAGATTCTCTCGACTTTGAGGTTGTTTTTAGGTCTTGTATGTCATATGGTGCACACTACCATCCAAAGAGAATATCTTAGACTACTGAGATTTCATGTTCTCAGAGGAGACACTCAACAAATGTGTTAATCAATAACAAAGTAGGCCTCAAGATGGGCCAGTGACTGGTTTCCCATTCTCTCAATCTCTGTTCCATCTTTGTCCCTACACTTTATGTAGACAAGACACATTTTGAGTCCAAGGTTTTATGTGTGGGTTGTTGTCCCCCCCCTTTGCTGGGGGGTGCCACTTGCATACAGGAGGTGCTGACTTTATGCTCCTTAATACCTGTTGCTTGTAGTCTCATCTAAAGTCACCCCATAGACTCCCAGGAGCCTTCCACTGCCTCAGAGTTTCCCACCCCATTTTTGTTCTTCTCTTCACCTCCTCTTCTCCTCTCTCCACTCACCTGATGCCCAATCCCATTATCCTGTACACACCATCTCCCACACAGATGCCTCCCTCCATCTACTTCTGAGTGAGATTCAGGCATCTTCCCTTGGTCTCCCCTTGTATTCTTTAAGTCTGTGCATTGTAGTATGGTTATCCTGTACTAATGGCTAATATCTGCTTATAAGTGAGTATATACTAAGTATGTCTTTCTGGGTTTGGGTGACCTCACTCAGAATGATATTTTCTAGTTCAATTCATTTGCCTGCAAATTTCATGACCCACCTCACAGAAGAAGGCAGACTACTGTCACTATTAATGATATTCTTCATGCTTGAAGAGAGGAGTCTAGTTTACCTGTCTTCAGAAGACTTCCTCTGGCAGCTGATGGAGACAGATGCAAAGATCCATGGCCAGTCATTGGGCCTAGCTCAAGAATGCTGTGGAACAGTGGGAAGCAGGATACAGAGAGCCAGAGGGGTCAAGGACACCACAAAAAGACACACAGAGTAATCTAACCTGGGCCCACAGGAGCTCACAGAGACTGAACCACCAACCAAAGATCATGTATGGCCTAGACCTAGACCCCTACACATATGTAGCGAATGGTCATCAAATGGTCCCCTAAGAATAGGAGTACGGGTTGTCTATGAATCTATTCCATACTAGTAAGTCTCTTTTTCCTACCTGGGCTGCCTTATTACTCC
>OU015745.1:37977981-38001977 GCA_907169655.1 Acomys percivali
GACTATGTCCCCTGGAGGGGAAGACCTGGTGGCACTCAGAGGAAGAATAGTAGGCTACCAAGAAGAGACTTGATATCCTATGAGCATATATAGGGGGAGGAAATCCCCCTCAGGGACAGGCATAGGGGAGGGGAGTAGGGGGAAAATGGGAGGGAGGAAGTAATGGGAGGATACAAGGGATGGGATAACCATTGAGATGTAACAAGAATAAATTAATAATAAAAAATAAACTCTGGGTCTTTTCTACAACCCAAGAGCCAAATCTACTGCCTTGGTTCTTTCTCCTAAATAAATGACCATAGGAACATAGCCACACCCCTCTGTTTAGTATTACTGATGACTGACTTTACCCTGCAACAATGTATTTATGAAAAGAAAAGTTTGCTAACTGCTAGGGTCTACCAGTTGGCCCTACAGACTAACAACTCCATCAGTCTTGCATGCAGATAAGTGACATAGACAAGAGTACTGGTTTTATTTCTGTTGCTGTGATGAAATTTCCTCACAAAAAGCAACGTAGGAAAGAAAGCTGTTTTGTTTTTCAGGTTATAAATCAAAGAAAATTGAGGAACAACTTAAAACATATATTAACATCATACCCATAGTCAAGAGCAAAGAAAAACAAATATCTTTATGTTCACTTCAGCTCAGCCCCATCTCTACAACTTCATATAGTCCAGGACTGAAACACAAGGAATGGTGATACCCATGGTGGGTTGGGCCTTCCAACACCCCTTAACTTAATCAAGACAAACCTCACCCCCATCTGTATGCCCATTGCCACATGATCTGGACAGTTCTTCATTGATACTCACTTCCCCCATGATTGTAGATAGTGTGAAGCTGACAATTAAAACTAATCATCACACCAACCATTTCTGAGGGACGGAGTGTCAGTCCCAGCAGGAAAAGGCAGCTTCATCTTAGAGTAGGTAAAACCATGTAAGAACACTGTGAGGATCCGGAGCTACAATTATGCCAAGATGCCAAGTGAAAAAGCAAATGGAGGCAGTTGACTTTCAACAGCCCTCTTATCTACACAAAAATGACTCTGGTTTTATTTGCAATAGCAATCTTCTTCAAACCACACTTTTTACTAAAAGTATCCATGGGTATTCTTTTAATCTCTCATACATAAACCATACACCCTTATAGCCTGGCCACAGTACCTTGAAGCTTCATGACTCATATGAAACCAAGTTTACCTGAATTAGACCAGTGAAGGAGACATAAATTGGGTGCATTATTAGATTATGATCAATGAAAAATCTTATTTTATTGTTAAGCTTTGATGCTTATTACAGAACTTCCACTATCTCCTTTTCTCTATCACCCAACTAAATAGTGACAACAGTACCAAAAATTATCTGGACATATTTATACTGTGGCCTATTATTTATTCAAATACCAGTCATGTTATGACAACAAAAATAGTGGATACACAATGAACTTCACCCACAATGCAAAGAAAGAGTAAAAATATTAAATTTTATCAAACAGAATCTAGCAGCCCTGGAATAAGAAAAGTCTTTGTTAACAATATCTCAATCTTACATATTGCTTTTCCAATACAGCTGACTAGGGAGTGATTTGTGATAAAACTGACACAGGAAGTACAGAGGGGCACAGACATATAGCTAAATAAATCAGATTAAAATGAAATTGATGGAACAGACTCAAAGGCAGCTCCTCAGGCTCTTTCTCAAGTTCAGATGTGGTGTCTCCATGATGTCTCTGAATTCTTTGTATCTGACTCATTTCACAGGAACAATAAAGAACCTAAGCTACAGCAACTTAGGCAGGGCTGCCATTTTAGAAATTTGCCTTTAGTTGACAATCCGATGTTCTCTACAGGAGAAATATGCTGTTGTACAAATCCGGGCTTAATAATGCACTGCAACCAGGTAGTGTCTCATTCTTCCAGGAGGAACAGAACAGGGAAGAATTCTTCAGGGGTTAGCACAATGTAGCATGATATTGTGGATACAGCAAGAGAAATACTACCATTTAATTGGAAAGTGAGCTTTATTAAAACTAGCCTACTTATAAATTCAAATGAGACAGCCTCCTGCAGGAAGCCTGAGGAAACAAAGTCAGGCATTTACCTCAGGCTTGGAACCAAAGTACGTTCCCATGGGATCTAAGGCTTACATGTAAGAAATGAAATTAAACGAGAACTGTACAAAATAGCCTCATGACTCAGAGCTTCAGAACATGTTCTTATGCATGACACAAATGAACACTTCTAAGGAAATAAGAAATAAATTGACTTTAACAAGTGCTGACTTTGCATGATAAAGTTTCTATATGATAAAAACAACATGAAAATGTCAAAATAAATATAATAGAAAAAAGTATATAGCTAATCATTTCAAGGAATTATTCTGAGGTTTTCCACCAAAAACTGAGCAAAGAACATGACTAGGAAATTTGCCCACTCCTAAACTGACAATGAACATACAAGAAAAGTCCAATTTTATTAATAAACTAACAAATGCAAAGGAGAGAGACAATAATGTGTCCCTCATTAGATTGTTAAGAATAAATACTAAATAACTAAATATTATATAGACAGAGTAAGAGCAAAACCAGGAGATGGTGTTGCAAGCAACATTTGTATAACTAATTTTCAAGGACTTTTAGACCAAACACACTGACATGTAAAATATATAGCATATTTTCCTGAAAAATCCAACCATAGAGTATTTAGAATAAGAATATAAAGAATATAGAATTGTTATTTAACTCTCCAATGACTTCTAAGAAAATTCATCACCATTTAATTAATGAAATAAATTGTTAAACCACATGAGAGAATACAAGAAGCCATTTACAAAGAGGAATATATCTCTCTGGACCGATGATGTCTAAGAACTGGAAATATTTTATATTTATTTCAAGACTTTTCTTATAATTGAAATATTTACTTTTAATAATGACTTCATATATTCCCTATGGCTCAAAATAACTTCCCTCTGTAGTACACTCTCGACTTTAGTCATTTAGCTCAGATATTCCTTGTACAACATAGAAGCTCCAATCAAGCCAAGACTTTTCTGAAAATGAATTCATTTTTTTTTTATTTTTTTCTCAAATAGCTGCTTACATCTTCATCAAATTAAACAATCAGCTTCAACTATCTGTTTGTTGGTGGAGCTTGGATGTTCTTCTTGCCATGAAAAATACATGCCATCTGGAAGCGTTTGATTTGATATCTAAGATTTCCCAACAATATCTTCAAGTTCCTCAGCCCCCATATCAATGTCTCACATGTCTTCATTATTTAACATAAGAATGGTGGACAGTCCTAAAAGCAATTTCATGGTTATATTTTGTAATTTATCATAAAGTGTACAAAAAACTTTAGTTAAATTCAAATTCTAAATTTAATGCAATAATAATATAACAAATAATGTAATAAAGAAACTGAGGTTATATAATAATAATATATAATATAATATATTACATATTATATTACATAATATATAATAATAAAATAATATAAACTGAATTAGGAAAAAAGTGTGATGGCACATGCCCTTGATGTTTTTTAATTGTGATGAGACTAAGAAAGAACCACTATCTTTGAAGGTGATCTAAGCTATACAGTGAACCCCAACTAGACCCTTGGCTACATTGTAAGGCTCCATCCCAAGCAAACAATAAAACAGATAAGATAAAAGTTAATGACAATGATATCACATAAATTACTTCTTAAGGTATTTTTTTTTCTTAGAACATGTTTCAAACACAGGACAAGGTGAAAAGGCCACTGTATTTGGGCCCTGCTGCCCCCTGGATTGCTCTAAGGCCTTTCTTCCCTTTTTCCTTCCTACTAGGGTTTTGAATGTTTCACTTTCATTCAAACTCCCATCTTTTAAATACACTGTTCTATTATAGAGTGTTTCTCAAACCCATACTGGATATCACTCATGGAAGACTAAGTACAAACTAGCGTCAAATCTTACATCCATAGCTATGCACTACCGTGACAACTGCACTGTGGTTTTAGAACATTCTCCATCAGAGATAAAGTCTGTTTCACCACTCTGAAATGTAATCTGGTGTTTCCAACTCTTGGCAACAGTGGTGACAGGTTAATTCTAGTGCACTCTTCCAGTAGCCTGGCAGTCCTCTGCATTCTCACTGAAGCAAACCTATTTTACTTCTACGGAAAATGCCTAAGCTACTCAGCTGGATGACATGGGTCTGTAGAGGGGAAGGAGTCATTTCACTTGGCTCAGCCTAGACCATGATACATAAGAGAGCAGAACAGAAAAATAAGTTCATATGTGAGCTTATACAAGTTCTAAAGAAATAGCCCACAAGACTTGAGAGTAAAACTGAAACTACAACCTAGTACAACAGTATAATTTCCTGGTGGTTTGTTTTACCACAATGTAACACTATGAGCACAGATATTACAAAAGATACTTAATACTAGGTGGCCCTCAATGTTCATCTACTGAAAAAAATCTCATTCATCTTCAGCTTTTTTCCTGGGTTCTCAATAAAAAAATCTTTCCAATTTTTCAGAGTTTTTTTGGGTTATTTATTAAACTTTTTATGCTGTTAAAATATATAGAATCCATCCTTCATCATCCATATAGCTGAAAAAGACTGATAATGTGCTTCCTTTACAAAGCCTAATACCTCTGGCACAGTAGTGTCTGACATTTGGTAATACCCAAATATGAAGGAAAGAATGTAGAAATACATGACAATGCCACTATAATACAATGTTCCTTAAAGTTTTGTATCCTTAAATTGAAGTAGGAGGAAAGCTATGCTATTTTTTTTTCAATGAAATACCATTGGTTTTAACAACAAGAACCAGAAGTTACCAGCCAGGTATGATGGCACCACATTTAACTCTAGCAATTGAGAGGCAAAGGCAGACAGAACTCTCCAAGTCCAAAGCTCTACATAGATGATTTCAGGCTGGTCAAGTCCATTTAGTGAGATACTGTCTTTACAAAGCCAAAGAAAACAATCAAACAAATTATACTAAATAATGTAGAGACTCGGCTATGTATAAACCATAAATACAGAATAAGAAAACTACAAAATATGTTTACTCTGACATAGTCATATAAAAACTTTAAACAAAAGTAATATAAGCTCAAATATATAGCCACAAATAGCATCTCCAGGATGAGATAGGAACTTAATAACAGGGAATATGGAGGCTGAACTAGCCATCTCCTGTACCCAGGCAAGACTTCCAGTGGAGGGATTGCGATACCAAGGCCACCAAAAAAAAAAAAAAAAAAAAAAAAAAAAAACAACAACAAAAAAAAAAACCCTTGGTCTATAATTTTTCCTGCCTATAAGATGTGGCTGGGATAAAGGTGGCATAGAAATTGTGGGGTTAGTCAACAAATGACTGTTCCAGCTTGAGACTCATGCTACAAAAGGGTATCCACCCTTGACACTTCCTGGAGAGCTAGGAACCAGAATTTGAATAGCTCAACGATCTAGCACATGTGACTGCCAAACAAAGCAAAACATAACATAAAACCAAAAAATGTCAATTAAATGATTTCTCTTTGATACTCATAGACTGGAGCCAAGCCCAATTGTCGTCAGAGAGGCTTCATCCAGCCACTGATGGAAACAATGCAGAGACCTGAAGCCAACAAAATTCTGGGGATCATAGAGAATAAGGTGGGACTTTGGGAGGGGAAGAGGAGAATTGTATGAGCCAGAGGGGGTCAAGGACACCACACACACACACACACACTCAACTAACCTGAACTCATAGGGACCCACAGAGACTAACCTGTCAACCAGGAAATCTGCATAGGACTGACTGAGGCCTGCATTTTTTGACTACTTTTGGGACCCTTTTCCTAATCCTGGTTTGCCTTGTGCAGCCTTAGTATGGAGGGAGGTGCCCAGTTTTACTACAACTTGATATGTAATGATTGGGTGATAACTATGGGAAGCCGGCTTTTTTCTGAAGAGTAAAGAAGGAAGCAGGGATGGCCAGGGTGGGAGGTAGGAAGGTCGGGATGAGAGGTGGGAGGGTCGGAGTCGGGGTTGGGTGTCAGGGTGGGTGGGTGGGTGGGTGTGGGTGTAACTGGGAGATGAAGAAGGAGGGGAAACTTTGATCTGTGATGGGATGTCAAAACATAATAAAAGAGAAAAGCAGGGTGCCCATCCACTGCTAGAGAAAAGCAACTAGTTTTGTTCCCTATAGTTAGCACAGTGGAATAACTCTTGGTTTTAACAATTTGTTATAATTCAGAATAACTAACTGAGTAAGAACATTTTGACCTGCGATTTACACCTTGTTTAGGTATATTGAGCTACAATAATTATCAAGTACCAGTATCCAGATTTACTATCAAAACAGTGTTAAAAAACAAAAACAAACATAAAAGGATGGGTAATACAAGTTATAAAATACAAAGAATAGGCTAGAATCATTAAGATTTTTTTACAGATGAAAAAAATCTAATGGTGAATGATAACTGAGTTAGTGAAGGAAAGGTTCTGTATTTCTATATTCTCTGGGCTTTAGTGTTTCAGGAGGATTATATTTGAGAAAGCAACTCTAGTTATACTCAACTGAAACTCACATAGCCAGTGAATATGGCAGAGGACTGGTCATGTCTCTGGCACTGTAGGAATGAGTGTGTGAAGATTTGGTAAAGATTGGTAAGGCGATAGGAGCTGAAAAGAAGGAAAGGAGGATATTGAAATACAGAGGGAGGATAGAACAAAAGGTTGATTATTGAATCTACTCCTCATCTCAAGGCCCTAATTGTTACTCACAAATAAGGTTATTTTTTAATTCAATGGTATTGAATTCTGTATATTGATGCAAATCATGCTCATGTCAAAAACTAGTCTAATTTTATCACAAGAATCTATACTCTAGGTCTAACAGATAGATATGATTCTATAGATATATGAGATAAAATAGTTAATAGCGTCTTCAAAAACAGAATATGGCATTTAAAGAAGTGTTTATTATTCTAAAGATTCTCTGACAACGAGTTAACTCCTGGCAACACCCAGCCTGTTTCAAAGAACATGAGCTTCAAAGAACCTCCTTATGGAGTTGGCTTACAATGTGGCAAATGAGCCACTGGGCAAAATGTCCTCATTTCTGCCACAGACAGAATATTGCCTAAAAATGGGCAAGTTTAGATGTAGCCAGAGTTAATGAACTAAGTCTGCCAAGACAGGGTAAGCAAGTCGGCAATAGTTCCTGCTTTGCAAATATGTTTGCAGATATACTGGGCCAGAAGGCTGAAGATGGTGCTCCAGTGTTATAAAGAGTGTTGAATGACTGTTCAGGCAGTAAACTGACTCAGTTATTCTTTTTCATTTTGAAAGGTGCTAACCCGCACTCTGGGTTCACTGAAGTATTTAAGTTTTGTCCCTTCTCAGGTCTCTGATGGGTATGAAGACCAGATAGTTTGGCTTTCAATTAAGCTTAGTAGGTTAGGGGTTAAGATGTTTTTAGCTCAAGATAGATGTTTTAAGTTAATAGATGTGAGATATGATAAATAGTAATATCCATTCAGAAATTCAGACCCAACAAGATAAGAAAGATGTTTACTTCAAGTTTGTCAAATACAAATGGCCAAATCACTATGAATTTAACATTTATATAATTCCTCTTTGCCTCATGGTTCTTTCTGCTGTATGTAGTTTATTTTACTCATGTGTAATAATATAAATGTATATGTTAAAAAGAACCATAATAAAATTTTTTTCAAAAAAAATAGATTGGCTTTTGGTTTTTGTAAGCCCAGAGAAACATTTTATCTTCTAGCAAAATTTTGACCTGAGTTCTGGTACAGAATGCAATGTTCTAAGTAGATAAGCATTGGGTAAGATGAGCTGTCATAGGAAATCTTGTTTTATAAAGCTTTACATATACAGGCAGAAAAGGGTCATAGAGTCAGCAACAGCAATGACCAAGTATAAGTTTCTAGTAGGTGTTCATGGAGAATCATATCCTTCAGTATTGCTATAAAAATGTGGAACTAAGGAGAGATGGTTTATTGAAGAGCATCACCTCTGACATTTTCTCCTGTTAACGGTAGAAACAGAGGTGGCATAGAGAGGAGGCAGCTAGACTTACAGGTTGGAATGAAGTGGCCTGTTAGAACATCTGCTGCTGCGAAATGCCGTACAAGGCCAAAGTTGGGTTCAAAGCTTGACTGCTTTGACAAACTCCTGGTTCTGTTGCTCCCTTGCTGTGAACATTTCAGCAAGCTAGGGCATGGCTCTGTCTGGCACTTGGCTGACCGCATACCTATTAACTTTTATGAATAGTAATACTTACACTGATACAATAGTCACAGTTCTCAGCCAGTGAGGCTTACCAAATACCTGTCATAAATTTTATGTGTGATCTCGATACTTTTTGTTCCTTGTCAAATAAAGTGGGTAACCTTGTAAAGGGATACTGAGAGCTGTACAAACACAGAGAGCCTTAGAAAAGGCTCAGAGGGAGCTGCACATGGGTGTTGACTTCCAGCACAGTTACTTGCATTTGATCAAAAATAATCGCTTTTACTTAAACCTGATGAAATAATTAAAATAAATCCTTTGTGCTCAAGGGATAGAGCTCGGTAAAAACTCTAGTAATTTGTTTGTTTGGGATTTCTGAAAGAATTAAGAAAAGGTTATGTAATCTCCACTCATAAACAAACAGAATTGATTTATGCAAAACAACTCATTAATATGTATGTGAAAATAGATCTGGACTACACAATTCTCACAGAGGGGCAAAATATCCAGCAATTGTCTTGTTAAATCAGGGCTATAGATCTAAGCTCCTTCTCATTTGCATTTTCTGTCTTGAGTGGAAGCATTGCCTCGGAGGGCAGTATTTCTGAGATGGGATTACAGTTCAGAAACCTATTGCTTTGGCAAATGTTCAAGTGTTGATCTTTATTCCATAGCATTGAATGGCTTTGCTTATTTCTTTAAGTGAGAATGCAGTTATATGGGGAGAGAAGCACAAACATGAATAACACATAATGACCTCATTGCTTTTGCTTTGCTTCCTAAGGAGACTTAGCTCAATAAAAATACATTGTTGAGATGGACAGATAGGTTTGTTGAAGGGTCATTCTAGAATCCAGAAATGCAGGTTACAATTTATTTTTCTACTGGTTATAGTAGGCCTTCCTGCAGCATCTCTCATTGACCCTTTGGTAATTCAGGTAATAGACTTTCCCAGGTTGTGGCCTATAGCATCTCTTGATGATACCATCTACCACCACAGTCCTGTATTAATCTTGGCAACATCAGTGTCACTAGAAAGATTTAAATGTCTAACGTTAGGCTAGTTGATTCAGAAATTGTTGTGGAAGTGAGTGGCCAGGAATAATCATATATCCTATAATTTCATAAGCACTATTTAGAGATGATTATGGAAGTATAGTTAAAACACGAGAATGCCAAAACTAAATCACAGTTTATTTTTCTATTGATCTATCCTATACTTTTGTAAACATAATTTTTTCATTAATAAAACTAATGTTATAACAAGAACTTTATTTTTATATGGCAATCTTGAGAATTAAAAAGATTTCCTTTTGAAAATATATTTAAGATTGGCTGTGTTTTTAGCTTTTGTATTATGAGTATTTTGCATTAGTGCATAAATGTGTTCTAGATGAGTATGTGGTGTCTACAGAGGGCAGAAGAGGGCATCAGGTCTCCTGGGACTGTAGCTATAGGCAGCCTCTGTGAGCGTATGGGTGCTGGTAACCAAATCTGGGATGTCTGTAAGAGCAGTGAGTGTTCTTTACTACCAAGAAAACACTCCAGTCCCAATATTATCCTTTTAAGTAAAAACAACAATTATAAACCTGATATTTTGATGAGGATTCTTTTAAACACAGATATAAAAACCTAGAAGTCATGCCCAGCTTCACAGAACTTAAAAGTTTGATTTAACTGATATAGATATAGATATCATATCACGGCTACAAAACTGAGAGAGAGCTAGATAATTTGATCATATTAATTTGGGATACAGAATGTCTGCCTTCCCTGAACATCCATCTTGGACACAGGAAGGCACTGGCCTCACAAAAAGTACATAAGAATTGACCAAGGTGAACACTCACTCTAGTTTTCTGCAACAGGTCAGCATAAAATCTGGATTTAGTTACTGCCTGGAGTTTTCTCCCTATATAATGCATCTATAATTCATGAGCAAAGTGAACATTAGTGTCCCTTGGTTTGATGACTTCAGCAAATCAGTCCCATTAGGTGGACTTCAGAGGGCCGTTCTAGGACATTGTAAAAGCTACAGCCTGAGTGCAGTAAGATGCTCAAGCAAAAGTCACAATACTTCATGGAAAATCAGCCGTGCACATAGCTGGCAAGTTTCTTAGCAAATATTATGTAAAAGACTTAATTAGTACCTAATAAGTGTTAATGAGGTATTTTATTTTCAGCTGTGTGTGTTATTCACATATGAATGTATGTATGTTCATACGTATGTAGGAACATATATGAACATATGTGGAGCCCCATCACTCTTTTAACTTAATCATATACAGAACTTTTGAAGTCTTGCCTAGCTAGTCTCCCTAAGCAGAATCTCAAGGGACCCCTGGTTTCTGCCTTACCAGTCTGGAGTTACAGGTATGCTGCCACGTCTGCCTGACATTCACTAGGGACCTAAAATTTCACTCCTCTTGTTTATGTGGTAAGTGCTGAAACCAGGTAGCAATCTTTCCAGCCTACGAACATTAATATATAACAAATATTTTGTATGAGGACTCACAGAAAATACTTCTCTCGGGTTTGATGGTCAAACTTATTTTGTCCATAGAAATCAATGAGTAATATATACCAAATTTACCCTGCTTTAACATTAGAAAGATCAACTTCATCTGGGTGTGATAACATACTCCTTAATACTAGCATTCAGGGAGAAAGGTGAATAGATCTCTGTATGTTTAAGGATAGTTTGCTTTACTTAGTAAGTTCCATGCCAGCAGGAACTACAAAGTGAGACTCAGTCTCAAAAAATACATATATCTTACCTTTGTTAGCAGAGAGAAATTACAAAGGTATGTATTTTTATTTTATCCTCCATTTATTCTCTTCTGTTTTGGTCCTCATTGGATTTAGCTTATAACTTAAGGCATGCTTTTCCTTGACCCATATCAGCTATTGTAGTGGCTCTCAGATACTAAGACTTACTCTAAAATTAAAGTGATCAATAGAATGTCAAATATGTCCTTTTCACCTTGGCTTAATGGTATATCTATAGTCTTAGCAAGCAGGAAACAAAGGCCAAAAGATTATAAAACTAGGGTATAAAGCAAATTCAAGGCCAACCTAAACTATGTAACTGTTAAAAGAACAAAGAAAGAACAACAACAAAGAAAGAACAACAACAACATATAAGGGCTATGAAATCTGGAGACACAGCTGAGTAGTTAAGGTCTACAGGACAATCACAGATTCATGTGTCTGAAACCTTAGCAATGAGGCCCCATGTGGGGCATTTGCATGAACACAGGCAAATATGACAAAGGAAAACAATGTAGAAAAGTAAAAAACAGACTTTAGCAAGAATAAACACTTGATTCTTTTCAGCTCTGTGGGACAGCAAAGAAAAGACTACATTTTAAATATAAATACTGGTTCCGTTCAATTTCTACAGACACAAAATGCACCAATATTTCTTGTAGCAAAAGATTATTTCTTTGAATATGTTGTAAACTATGGATAAAAATCAATAAAGTTAAATCTTTATGTACTGATATTGAGTAGACTATTTTTATTTTTATTATTTCTAAACAAGTCAAAACAATAGTCCTTATGAAAAGTTTATATTATATTATATTAGGTACTCAGAAAAATTTAAAGATGATTCGCAGTATACAAAAGGATACAGGTTATAAACAACATTACATCTTTATACATAAAAGACTTCAGTATGAACAGATTTGGGTATTTCGAGAGTACCCCATGAAAACTGAGGAATGGTATATATATATATATATATATATATATATATATATATATATATGTGTATGTGTGTGTATGTGTGTGCATGTATATAAATGTGTGTTCATGTACATGTGTAAATGAATAATTATACATCAATGATAAATGATTATATATAAATTATAGTTATATTAAATATATTAATATATTACATATGTAATATTCAGTATTACAGCATATATACATTAATTTCAGGTGCACTACAGCTTTAAATAACATGTATAAGACAATTATTATAGAAACTGCTTTCATGACTGTAGGACAGAGAAGACTTTTATAAATGTATCAACCCATGTAGGAAAAAGAGAAATAAATTGGACTAAATTGATTTTCGGTGGTTCTGTTTATCACAAAAATAATTAACAGAATAAAAAGATAAGTTACACAGTTGGAGATGTGTTCCTTATCTATAAGAATAGCAGTTGTATTATCTGGAATCATTTACTGTAAAAATAGTCGATAAAATAGAAAAATAGGAACCATCATCAAGAATTCAGAACAAAATATTGTCAATAAGACTATATATTAATAAAATAATAAAGTATAAGAGTTTAGTATTGCCCCTTGCTTGTTTGCTTTGATATAGAGACTTCAAACACACACACAAGAACACACACACACACACACACACACAGCTTGAGGCAGATAAGAATGTGGAATCTTGCTTCAATATTCTGAACACTAGAATTACAGACTTTGCCACCTGGCCAAGCTAGCATTCTGATTAAAAATGTCGTGTACATACTAATACTCTGAGACTTTGTTCTATGTATAAGCAACAGAGAAGCGTACACAGGAACATATGTAAGGATACATAGGTGTCAGAGTTAAGACTATCACCGTGCTGACGTTTAGATCTGATCACTCAGAAACGTACGTCTGGATAGATCTGGGAGGAAACACCTACCTTAGCTGTGGCAGCACCATTCCAGAAGTTGGCATCCTAGACTGGATGCAAAGGAGAAGCAAGCTGAGCATCTCTAATTCCCGACTGTGGATGAAATGTGATCAGTTGCTCAGGCTTCTGCTTCCACCATACCTTCCCCACCATGCTAGACTATATCCTCAAACTATGAGCCTAAATAATCCCTTATTTCCTCACGTTGGTTTTGTTGGGTCACAGCAAAGAGAAAAGTAACTAGTACAGGAGATAATGTTTGTACAAGTATTATATATCTTTGCACTTAAAATCAATTAAACTTAAAAATTTATCTGTCTAACGAGTTGATCTTTAACATATATTATCTAGTCTTAAATTATATAAAGCAAAGAATAATGGTTGGGTATTCAGCTTAATGGGTAGCACACTTGCAACCTAATATGAAGGCTGAGTGTGCATCATCAGAGCCCATATAAAGCCAGTCATGGTAGCCAACATCTCACACTCCAGTACTCTTCCCAAAAGGTGCTGCCTGAGACATGATATTTCCTCAAGGTCTATGAAATCAAACAATAAAGCAAAGAGAGATGGGAGAAGAGAATTGGGACCAAGGTTGTCCTCATCCTCTGACCTCCACATACAAGGACACACATACACACACACACACACACACACACACAATCACTGTGCAGAGTGAACACACCATAAGCATGTAAACACTTATCATATATGCACAGAAAGGGGCTTTTCTAAAATCATGACTCACAAATTCTTAACTGTCACCTAAGAAAGGGATAATCTTTCAAGAAGGAAAGAGGAAGAAGATTAGAAGGAAATAGGTACAGGGAGTTTGCCTGTAGGCATAAGGTTAGTGTGTAATTCAAATTCTGATTTCTGTACTACCAATATGTGGTTACCATCCTTGTTCTGAAAATCCCCTGTCTCAATGTTTATAAAAATGTGTCCCAATTATCCCCTGATATGCCAATAAAGCAGTTTGCACACAATCATTGAATATGGAAGAGAATAGGCATGTACTTCCTGCCAGCCAGGGCAGGAGGAGTTAGAAGAGAAAGTAGGGGATTCAGACACAGGCAGAGGTCCAGGAGACATCATGACAGGAGCTGGAGCAGGAAAGCTACAAAAGTGCAATTATCTCTGGGAAGTACGCTGAAAGGAAACCATATTATCATAGAGGGTTAAGGATAGAGTTAACATTGCCTAGGATTGTGCTGTGAAGCTTGTTTAAATAATATAATGAAGTTTCAATTATTTCTGTAATAGCTGAGTTAAGAGAAAAATTAGGAAACAAACACAGTTTTATAAAAATAACATTAACAGTTGCCCCAGATGCCAGTAATATTCTATTTCTATATTTCTCTTAGTAAGGTGTCATTGAATGTAATATCTATTCATGGTTTTTGCATTTTCTGTACATATTATATTTCATAAGAATATAGTATATAAATTAATAATTTAAAGCAAATCTTTTCCACAGGATTCTTTTAAATCAATTTTGTGTAGTTGTTTTTTAAACAGTAGATCCTAATTTAGATAATATTGGATATACATTCAAAACAAATTCCCAGAAATTATTTATCCTATCCTTTAATGCAAATGTAGCCTTTCATCAGTCCGAAGAGCAACTTTATTCCAAGATGTGTACATGACTCTACCAAAACCATTTGTCCGATGGGGTCAGCAAGCCTGTTTCTGCTTCTTGTTTCTTATGCAGCTTTATAAATAAGAACCTCTTAGTTTTGACAAGATAAATCTCTTACTTTGTAATATTTTTCTCTCCCACCAAGACTCTTAGCCCACGCAGCTTAAATGTGCAGTTTTACTCAAATGGACCAAAAAGATTAGGCTCTACTGAACGTAAGTAGAGGAAGGCACTGGAAGAGGCTGAATTTTTTTAAGTATGATTTTTGATAAGACACATAAATAGATTTCCAACAGTGATGATATGGGGGAAAATGAGACTAACACATTGGATAATCTACATTCCTGTTGATTTTCAAGATAAATATGATAGAAGCTAGCTGTAATTTAATGGTGCCACTCTCATAGACCATTTGTTTAAGATGTGAATTATTTTTAAAAGCAATTTTTTCTCTTTAATATACCAAATGGCAGTAATGTTATTATAGCATTAAAATAAATTTATAACACTAAATCCATTGTACATCATAGTGCCCTTCAACTTGGTAACGAAAAGCAAAGCTAATTTGTCAACTTCTTTCACTTAAGAAATTATAAATATTTTTAATGTATATGTTAATGTCATTTTCTTCTTCTCTACAAATGATGCTTAAGAGCATTTGTTATTTTCATTGATAATTAAGTATGTATTACCCACCTAATACACACTTTACAAATACTAGAGTCTGTGATTTCCAAGTGTACTTTTGAGAGTTATTTTTAAAAGTTATTTTCATGGGACTTAATTTGTTTTCCAGATATAAACATACTTTATCACTTTATTACCATCAAGAACATGTGTATTTTGGGCTCATATCAATGACATGTATATTGCTCAGCTCCTAAAATGCTTTTCATTTTTATTTATCAATGTGAGAGTCCTCCAGTTAAGGAAATAATGAGGCACATAATTTTCAAGTTCACGAGTGCCTTGAAATCCTTCTGTAAATAGTAAAAGAC
Source organism: Acomys percivali (assembly GCA_907169655.1). NCBI lineage: Eukaryota > Metazoa > Chordata > Mammalia > Rodentia > Muridae > Acomys > Acomys percivali. The sequence continues at coordinate 37,993,526 of OU015745.1, forward strand.
CTTCATATTAAGACTTTTATCCACTATGATTTAATTCTTCATTCTTTTAAGTGAGTACATATATGAATGTGCATTTCGGAGGATATGTGTGCTTATATGGAAGTCAGAGTAAGCTGAGTCACCATTTTTCAGGAATTCTCCCACCTTTGATTACCAAAACCTCACTAAGCATCCTTGCTCAACTGTCCAGCAAACCCAGGCAATCATACTGTCTCTGTTTCTTTAATGTTGGGATGTGTCATCCTGCTATTTTTCTTTTTCCTACATGGCCTCGAAGTTTGAATTCTGCTTCTCATGCTTGCAAGGCAAAGCTTTACATAGTATGCTACTTTTTCAGGCCATATTCTCAGTGATTCATGAGAATCCTACTTTCAAAATAAATATACACTATAAACAAAATAGGAAGATATACACATGACAGACTTAGAGCCTGTATAGTTTGAGTGACCTCGGGCAAAGAACCTAGTTGTACCACCTCAAATTTCTCTATCTGTAAATTATGGTTTAGAATAGTTTATAGGTTCAAAATATTGATGAATGGCATGGCGTATATAAACCTTTTCCGTTCCTCTGGAAAAATGATGATGGTTATAAATTCCTACATGTTTATGGTGCTTTAAAATGAACTGTTATGACATGTTAACCTTGAAGCATTCAAAATCAGTCTTGCAATATGATGCAGAATTCCTTAAGCTTACATTGTAAGTTAAATGAACTAAAGACTGGAACACCCCTAAACATGTATAACTTTTGTGTTAGTAATTTTAATATATAAAGCTAACATAGCCAAGGAACTGTATGATTAATTTCAAATTGCCTTTAATGAGAAACTTCAAAATTCTGGACATCGTTCAAGTACTTGGTGTTAGAATGAATAATAAAATACAAATCTTGGCCTGCTATCAATACAGGTCTAGCCTTCCGCCTACCTTTCCATATTCATCCCACAGGAGTCTAACAGTTGTCCCTGACCTCCTCTCTGTATGTATTAAATATCTGGTCCTCTATCAGCCTTATATGAAGTGGACAATGTCACCCCCTTCATTTTATACATGAATTATCATTGTGTACAAAGTCATATTGAATGCATAATGATCTTCCCAAACAGCCCTTTTGCCTTGATCCCTATGTCCACTGCATTGTCCTTGACTTTCCCAGGTCTCCTCAGGATCTCGGTCTCGCTAAATTATCCCATTGCATAAAGAGGAAGCATTTTTTCCAAGAGTAAGCCAGAACAGCAATTGTTTCCTAATGCCAGCTTCTGTCCCTTTAACCATGAGCACCTCTTTCTGTGTCTACTTGTTTCTTTTTAAATAAGTGGTCCTGTTCACACTTTATTTAGTTACTGTATTAAAATCAAAAACTTGTATTTCAATGCTCAAATCAAATCACATCTCCTTTAGGGAGTATTCTTCATTCTTTCTCCAAACTTACCTACATCTTGCTCAGGGTAGTGCTTAGTTACCTTAATTCCACCTCTTATTTCACCTTGTAAAAAGGCTTAAGGCAGCCAGAGTGCAGGAGGAGTGAATCTTATATTCCCTTTTCTGTGATTGACTATTGAGCATGTCTGTCTATTGCATGACTATTGGCATGCAAAGCCACTCTTTCTGTACATCTGAAATAAGAATTTTGATCCTATCAGAGGCTTGACTATAAGAAATAAGATAATCAATTTACATAAAATGTTTCAAAAGTATCTGCTATGTATAGGCAGTTTACTTGCGTTTTGTTTTGTTTAGAACTCTTCTTAAGGGATCATTTGTTTGCTCTGTTAAAACAGAAGGCACGTGCCTTGATTAATTTTACTTCATCTTTAAAGCCTAGCACCATGCTTAATACAAGTAAGACCAAGTATGTCCAAGTAGTGGACAGATGAATAAATATAGAGTCAAGTAGAAGAATTTCCAAGTTGCCTTCCATTCTGCACTAAGAGAAGAGATATATTTGAACTATCAACTATGATTAAATACAAAATGCATCAGAATCAAAAAGTTTGATCCATGACTTCCATGCTATCTGTCTATGATTTTATTATCAGACTTCTATATAATAAAAAGCCTCCCAAACATATCTTAGTGGATTTATAGGTTTCTTCCTAAGCACCTATCTCAATTTCTCAGGGACAATATTTTAAATGGCAGAGACAAGTTGCAATGCTCTCTCAGAAGTACATATGTACAGAGTAATTCATTAACATACACATGAGAGAAGGAAATCTGCATACACCATTTGACACAAAGGTCCTTGAGAAATAAAAGAAAATTCAAAGCAGCTACATGTGAACTAAGGACCCAAGTTGGAGTTATCATGCAGGAATTCTAGAATGAATGACAAGCGGTAATAAGATACAGAATTTCCTTTTCCGTTAAGCTTGAGTGGCATTGGGGTGGAGTTAACTAAGAATATTGCCTGAGTACAGAATAGACGAGAATCCTATGCTAAGGAAAGTTCGTCAGGGACTTTTGTGATCAGATAGTTTAAAGCATGCCTTAAAGACAGAAAAGTAAATGACTGGTTAAAGGCAAAGTCACATTTGACCTATTTTCATAATAAGTAACTTGTTTTACACACAGGCCACATTATCAGAGAAGTTTCCGGTTGAGATAAATCATAAGGTTAAGAATTATAGGCCATATATAAAAATAAAGAGGGTGTATCATCAGACGGCCAATACCAAGATAAAAGTTATAAACAAAAGCCATCAGTTACCTAATATATACCTGCAGATTCTCACATGGATAACTTAGGGTAAGAAGCAGTGTATATGAATTTATTGTTTCTGAAGACCAAAGCAGTGTTACAAGCTACTACCAAAAGACAGTTAACAAAAGAGTTCAAACAGTTTCATTTTGGTATACAACTTAATTCTAACTTAGAGAGGTTTGTATAAGTGAGGCTTCTGGGCAAATTTATGACATGTAAGAAAATCAAATATCCAAAGATCTTATTGTGAAGGTTTCTGCCCAGCTTAGGACTCCTTAAAAGGAGCAGAGATTTATATGAATAAGATTAATTGTGTCTCATGTACAAATGTCTCAAAATAAATAAATACAATTGTAGAAAAAAAGAGCTAAAAATGGTCACAGATTAACTTCTTACTAGCTTGACTGCTTAGATTTAGCTGTGTCGATAAAACATGTTGGAAAGTAATAATGAAGTTTTAAAAAATAATTCTGAAAAAAAGAAAAGTCAATTAAATTTATGAAAGAGATGAACCGAGGGGAAGTTCACTTGAAGAAGACAGAAATGGGAAATAATAGAGCAAGGGCAGGTGTGTCTGCTGTTGCCTAGGGTATGTTTTATTCTCTGGAGAGATCCGGGAACTAAACACACAGAGGGGAAAGCTGAATAGCTGGACCAGGATTGTGCTTCAGGGACCACAACACCAACTCCAAGGTTATCACACAGCTTACTGTTTTACAAGTGATCATCTACAAAATACATTGCACCATTTCAAACTGCAACACAGAGGAGGGCAGCTCCCAGGAATCACGTGGATGGCGTTACAAAAGGGTCTTTACTTTTAAACATAATGATAGTGGATTTTACAAAGTAATCTCAGGTTTTATGAATAAATATAATTAAATTCATATGTCTTTACCAACAATATACTCTAAGAAAAGCCAGATCAGTTTTTTTTTTGAAAACTAGGTGCAAGTGTTTCTTTAAGTCAAATTGAAAAAAAAAAGAGACCTTAAATTATTTAGAGCATTTTAAAAAGTGCAATCAACTAAGAAAAAGGATTACATAGATATATAGAGCACAATGCAATACTTTCAGATGTAGATATTTAGCATTTATTTAATTTGCTTGTGTGCTTGTGCCTTTTTGAGATAGTCTCAGCACCCAAGAAACAGTGCTGTAGGAGTACGTCACTATGCTAGGACCAGATGTTTGACAAGAAACTTAGTAGAAACTCAGAAGCATTACAATTAATACATGTTTTATGGAATTTCTTTTGGAATTTGTCAGTGTGCAATCTAATTCCAAGGGTCTATGGGTTTCCTGCTTTCCAAACAGGAGAGACAATGATTGTTAGTATCCTTAACAACTGTACATTTCTTTAGTATATGTGACTATACTTTTCTCATTGCTGTATTTTCAAGTAATTCTCCAATGCAGAAACCAAATGCAGTGATTATTGATTTATATTAATACAAAAGCAGGGACCTGAATGTACCCTGGGATCTCTGGTGCAGTACAGACTTGGGATCATGATAATGGGGAATAGACCCAATTATTAATCCATATATCTGTAGATGACAAATGTTCCTTTGCAGGGTGGAATAGAACACATATTTCTAAACAAAACCTATCAATTAGGGTTTTTTTGAAGTTATAGACAGCACAGACATTTCCATGAGTCCCAAACAGAAGGAGCTAACATTCTAGTTCCCTGACTTATCTAAGTGCAGGGAGCCATGCGCTGAGGGAAATGCAAGCCTTCTGTTTTGTCCAGGTTGTGAGATATAATTACTCTCAAGCAAGGCTTTCACTGAATCCAATATGAAGCATTTTAATCCCTAGAAACACCATATATAAAGGATATAAGAAGTAGTGTCTATTGTTCATCTGCTAATGTCCCCAAATGTCACAAAGGTAATTACTTGGATGACATTTATGTGATACAGCTGGACATTGTTACAGTTAATATAAAGGCTGCCTGTGGCAACCACTTTATTTCCACCTACATCTCACTGTGGGTGTGTGATCGCTGTTACTGGAGAAACACCCACCTGGCCCAGATGACACCACTGCCCTGGGGTTTCTTTCAGTGCAGTTCACACTAATACTTTATTCAAAAGAAAGGGCAGCGATATATTTATGCAATCTTAATACTGACATGTGGCCCTTTTAGGGATGATTCTAAGGATACTTCACAACATACAATTGCAAAAATATTCTACACTTAAAAAACAGATTTTCATTATTCTCAGGAAACTAGATTTACAAAATGCACAACCAGGACTTTTTATACATATAATATTCCATTTAACTTAAATGAACAGTTTACTGACAAAGCTGTCTTTTTAGCCCAACATAGATATATCACTAGACTATATTCTAGGATATATTGAGTATCGATTTTTCGACAAACTTACATGCAAACTGTAGTTTTGCTTTCCTACTCAGAATGGTGCCCACAGGATTGGTGGCCAGACACTGGTAGGTGCCAATATCTTGATCTGTGCGGGGGCTGCTGATGGCCAAACTGCCTCCATTCAACCTATAGTGATAAGTCATGCTGAAGTCAATGTCTGTGCCATTCTGTTTCCACCTTCAAGGAGAAAATAAAAAGTAAAGTTACATTTGTAATACAAAGAACTGTATGTTGTTTATCATAAAAATAATATGGTTTGCATTCCAATAAGAATAAAGATAAATAAACAAAAACAAGACAAAACACATGATTACCTGTGGGGTGATCTCGGTAGTTTCATGAAGGATAACAGTGTTCGGCTTTTGTATGTAGTACAAGGGCTTGAACCTAGGTCCTCACACACTCTGCCTGTGTGCTGTACCACTGGACTGCATCTACACCCTCATTTTAATTTTTAAAAATTTTAACATATGTTCTTACTAGGTGTCTGATCTGACTCCAAATACACTCTGAAGCCCATATGGGTGTTGAACTTGAAATCCTTTTTTATTACTATCCCACAAGCTGCAATTAGAGGCTTATGCTACTAGGACTGAGAAATACAACTCTTCTGGGGTCAGTGATATAAATTGGTATGTTCCTTGGAAGCTTTCTACCCTTTATATGTTACAAACCCTCACTCACATGAAACCAGAAGGGCAGCAGACCTCCTAACATGAGAAATAAAAATTAGACTTCAGCCAATAATTCTGACATATATTTCTTTAGAGACTTTTCAAATATTGTATACCATACCTGAATCCCCACAGCTGACACTGTAAAACCGAATGTCAGAAATGGTTTAGAAACAGAAACCCAAGAAAGGTACATTACCCCCAGCATGAAGAATGCCAGCAAGAGTCTGACAATACCCATTCAAGGCTGAGAGCAAAACAACAATAGCCTGAAAGGTTCAAGATGTGATTGTCTTTGTGAGTCTGCCACTTGGAAAGTTAATTACCATGAAAATATTTCAGTGGCAGTTAAGAAAGCCAGCCTAAAATTATATGCTAGCAAAACAAATGCAGCTTGAGAGCTTTGTTTTAAGAAGGTGAATTCTCTCAGCTTAGCTATTGGCCAACAGTCTTTCAGTGCATCGACAATCTGTCTGTAAAAGGACATTAGCACTATTTGGAAGGAGGCACAAATATCTTTAGAAGACTCCACTTGGTCATTTCAAGATCTATGAATATGCATCCACCTCCTCTTAGAAGACTCACTTCTCTCATTGAGCACCTCCCAACATCATATTTTAAATGATAAATATTGCACATTAATGAGATATATACCTCAAAGTTGTATGTCGTATGTTGTCTTCTAAAGCATTTATGGAAATAAGAATTTAGGAATAATGACTCACGTAACTAGCACCCATAGAGGTGGGATAATATTACATAACCTCTCAGTGTTGGGATCATGGCTGAAGGCCGATGACAGAAGGCAGATTAGGACAGACCCAGTCATTCAGTATAGCTTTTACACTAAATTGGTTTTTTCACAAACAAAACCCCTAAACACAGACATATCTGTATATTTAAGTGTTAGGTTTAAGAGTGCACAGTTGTCAGGATCAAAATGACAGCGAGTGAGTTCTGATGTTCATGGTGCAACTCACATTGATGACTTGTGTCTCTGGGGAAAAGTGAGCCCCTTTGGTTAGGGTTTCAGGAAGTGATTTCTGAAGTGAGGACTTTATCTTTATCTTTAAAATATAAGTGCGAGGGAAACTATGAAAGACTGTCTGCTTCTGTTACTGTCTCCATGTTTTAGGGCAGTAATTCTGAAGCTTCCTAATGCTGAGACCCTTTAATACAGTTCCCCGTGCTGTGGTGACCCACACACATAAAATTAGTTTTGTTGCTAATTAATAACTGCAATCTTGTTACTCTTGTGACCTGTAATGAAAATATCTGTGTTTTCCAATGATCTTAGGTGACTCCTGTGAAAGGGTTGGTTGACCTCCAAAGGGATGGAGACCCACAGGCTGAGAACCACTGCTTTAGATTAATTTGTTCTGAGCTCACTACCAAATGGACTCTTCCTACATAATATATGTAGTTTTCACACCACATTCCTAAGGGCATATGCCACTCTTGTTCTAGTTCTTCTATTGATAATGAAAATAAATTTATTTTGTTAGGGTGGATAATTGTGAGAAAAGAGTGACATTCTGCAAAGTTATTCTGGGTATCTTTGATTTGGGGTGTGGCACTGTGACAGATTCATTGGAGAAAGTCTGACTAATGCTTACTAAAATGGAAAAGAAATGCAGAATTAGGTAATCCCTTGAACTATTAAAGATATGGAGTGATGGATCAAATATCAATTCAGTCATGGGATTTGAGCCAATCTGTCAAATTTAAAGTGATTTGCCCACATTCTGTATGCGACAACTTCTTTTTAATAAAACGAAGATGACAGTCATAAAAAATCTATCTGTCTAGCTTGGGTTTTCTGCAGTTTTTTTTTCAAAAGTAACGTGTACATGCTGCTTCTTGTCCGAGCTCTTAGGACAGAGAATGCAGGAAACTTCTCTTCCTCTGTCCTGTCTTAAGATGCCAATATTCCCCTTGGACTCACTGTAAACCTGTCTTTCGTAATTTGCTTACAAGGCGTGATCTCAGACCCTCGTATTCACTATCATTTTCAAAGAGAAGGGTATACCATACTTAGTTTGCCAGCTCTCTTTAACTTTGGAATCAATCAGTGAAATAACTGCTGTCATCATTACATGCTCCTAATTAAGCACAGTAATTGTTTTTCAACACAAACTCAAAGTTGTTGGCTTAGCTGCAGCAAATGAATTCTTCACAGTAGCCCTGTAATCATTCTAATCACTTTGGTACAATGATTATAATACTGTGCATATAGATCGGGAGTTCATCTCTGGGTGTGGGTTTTATCCTAGTTAATATGCTTAAATAAATGGAGAAATAGTTTCACTTCATTCATGTGATTGTCAGACACACTTCACTGATGATTACACATCCAAGGGAATTTTTCTATGATAAAAACTAGAAAACACACGTTGGATGCATGTTTTTAAGCATATGAACTAACACATCGGTTCTAGGAGATGTGATGTTGAACTGGAATCAGATCTTTTTACTGTGGGAATTTCATTGATAGATACTTGAGACCTAACTGGACAATAAGGCTGGGGACTCTATTTGATGTCCTTTGGTAACATGCACATTCATGCATTGTGTGTGTGTGTGTGTATGTGTGTGTGTGTGTGTGTGTGTGAGAGAGAGAGAGAGAGAGAGAGAGAGAGAGAGAGAGAGAGAGAGAGAGAGAGAGAGAGAGAGA
>OU015745.1:38001987-38021273 GCA_907169655.1 Acomys percivali
AGAGAGAGAGAGAGAGAGAGAGAGAGAGAGAGAGAGAGAGAGAGAGATGTCTAACAAATTGGTTCTCTGGTTTGAGTACTTTTTTGTGTGAGTGTAAAAAGTAAATAAAGGAGATTTATTCATTGTGACAACACGTGGAAGAGGAACAGAACTACAGTCAGTCCCTCCAAGTTTATCTGTGGGGTCCTAAGATAATATTTATGTTTTTTTCTTTCTTTTTTAAAATTTATTAAGATTACATCCTGATTGTTATCTCCTCACTTGTATTTTCCTGTTCCAACCCTCCCTCCCTCTTCCGCTCTACTCCCTTCCCCAGACCTCTGTCAGAAGGAGACCTCTTCCCCTACCATATGACCACGGCATATCAGTTCTCATCCAGATAGCCTGCTTCCCCTTCCTCTGTGTGCTGCTGGGCCTCCCACCAAGGGGAGCACCAGAGTTTATGTCAGAGGCAGTTCCTGCTCTCCCCATAACTGTGGAGAAGGATCCATCCATTGTCTAGATCTGAACAGGAGGTCTAGGTTCACTGCATTCATTGTCCTTGGTTGCTACAGCCGTTTTGCAAGGCTCCCTGAGTCCAGGTCCATTGGCATTGATGGTCTCCATGTGGAGCTCCTGAATCCCACCTATTTCAGAGCCCAGTCCCAGATCCCCAGAGGAGGACACCAAAATCTACATTCTAAGTATGTCTGCTGTTTGTAATACAGAATAAATTGGAGGATCTTGCCTCCATGGAAAAAGTCCTCTTGTCTGTGTTGTCATTACTGTCCTGTGAATCCTTGTGTCCCTCTATTATAAAACTTTCATGATGTGTACCCTTCTTGGTCTCAGGAAGTCATTAACAGTATGAAGCAGAGAAATACATGAAGAGAGAGTGACATCTCCTGGTAAGTGAAAACTTTCATGGGACATCCCTTTGGGGCTAGTGTCCAACTACAAGTATGTATATACCATGTGAGTCTTTCTGGGTCTGGGTTAACTCATTCAGGACGATCATTTCTAGTTCCATCCATTTGCCTGCAAATTGCAGGATTTCCTTGTTTTAATAGCTGAGTAGTATTCCATAGTGTAAATGTAACACAATTAAGCAGGCTACCAGGATGAGACTTGACAGTCTGTGACCATATTGTAGGGGAAGAGATCCCCTTCTGTCACAGATCTAGGGGAGGGGAATAGGGTGAAAGAGGGAGGGAGGAAAGGGAAGATACGAGTGAGGGGATAACAATTGGGTGTAATCTGAATAAATTAATAATAACAAAAAAGAATGACATCTCCTAAGACTTCACTGCCTCTCTTGCTTTCTAGGAGAGACTACCACTTACTGAATGGATTTGTTTTCTCCTGGTAACAGAAGTCATCATCTATGTCCCTACTTCTTCTGTCTGACAGAAAGTGTATTGTGTACAGAAATCATGTATGTATGTGCTAATCTCTTTTCTCCAATAGAACATTTGGGATTAAGTTCTCTGCTATCTGATTTTCCTAGAGAGTCCAGCGACAAACAATCATTTCCTATCGCTGGTTTGGCACAGGGGGAACTGCTTGGAGAGTTTCAGAATTTGATCGCATAATTTGAATTTTTCACTTTTATTGTCTGTTTATTTAAGGCTGTTTTATACATACAAGGAAACTGGGGACGTCCACTTCAACTGAAGGAAATGTATACAAAATGCAAAATAAGCTTGTATTGTTTTCAGGTTGTAAACCTTTCTTCCTACTTTCTTACCTCCCCCATTTCAGTCTTCTTATATTTCTGTGCTGTCTTTGCTCATTTTTTTTTTTTTTAGTTCTAAGTACATATAGCTATGTTTGTCACAAAACCCAAGAATAAGTGTCAAATAAACTGTAGACATATATATAGTTGTGGTTACCTGGAAACTATTCCTATAAGGCAGCATAAAAATGCATCAAGGTTCTGAATATGTATATATGCTTATATGAGTTGTGTAGAAAAGGCTGAATGGACAGTGGAAAGAAATCTTGAGGTCAACTCCTAAAATGTAGGGTATATCTGAAAGTCTTTATTGTGTATCTGTTTTACAGTAACAACAAAGAAGACAACAGTATACAAATAAGTATACCTTTACCTGTAGTGTGGAGAAGGATATCCATTTGCAGTACAAGTCAAAATAATTTCAGATCTGGATAAATCCAAAGGAAAAATCACATCCTGTGGCTCTTGAATAAAAATAGGACGGCTAAAATGACCTTCACCTGAGGAGACAAAAGAAAATATCCACTGAGACACTTTCCCATGGTTCAGGACACGTTCATATTAAATCTCAGCTCTACACATATTAGAGACTGCTATGTAATACCAAGTGTGAGCTTAGAGAATATTCTTCAAGAATTATAATTTTTTTTCTGTCCTGAGGAGATAGCTCAGGAGGTAAGGGTGCAAGCTGCACAAGCCAGATGATTGGGTTCTAGTCCTAGAAACAATGTGAAAAAAACTCATATACAATATGAGCTAGACAAGGTTGTGCAGGGAAGCACCTGAAATAACAGTGAGCTGAGTTGTCAAGAAGGAAAGCAAGGACACACTCCTGGAAGTTGTCCCCTGACACTTGAACCCCCATATTTATAATATAAAATTACACATATATAATTATTACATATAAAAATCATTACATAAGCCGGATGCAGTGGTACTCCCCTGTAATTCCAGAACTCAGGTAGGGAGAGGAAGGCAGATCTCTGAGTTCAAGGCCAACCTGATCTACAAAGAAAGTCTAGGATAGCCAAGGTTACACAGAGAAACCCTGCCTCAAAAACAAACAAACAAAAATCATTATACATAATTATTTTATACATATGATCATTAAAATGTAATGCAATAAAAAATTTTTGAATGATTACTTTCTGAATGATGTACATCAATTTTGTGAACTGATCACTTTTCACCCCAAATTTAGTACATTCATTTACACCATCGCAGTAGAATTAAATAATTAACATGCCTTACTCATATGCTCTTTTACCCTATTTAACCTTTTATTTTTTACCAAATAAAACATTTGTAATCCAAACTCATTCAATGGCTGTCTCCTTTTTTCATGTAATAACTATCAATCAATGCAGTGCAACTCATTCTGGTCCTCTACTGTCCTTGTTCAACTCTGCATCAATTCACTTATTACTCCTCAGAGGCTACAACATCTCACAACAGGCTGCTAGAATGAGTCCCTGCTCCCACATTTAGTGTGGTTGGATGTTTCTCTTGCTCAGCTCTACATCATACAATGGACAGAAATTCTGTGGGAGAAAGCCAAGGGAGGTAAGGCAGAAGAGCCAATACACATAATAAAGTGCATTGTACAGAGTGCGGTGTACAGTGCACTTGCCATCCTATGGTAATATACTGTTTGAACAATACATCTGTCATTATGACTTATTCACAGTATGTTTAGTCTGTGTGTGTAGTGCTATGGAATCCGAAAGTCTTACCATTTAAGGCAAACTTCTCAATTTGGAAAGACAACAGAGACAGTGTGTAAAAGCTTGAAACTTGTAATCAAAGCAGCCTTAGCAGATGTGAACAATACCTATGACCTCATTACTTATTATTGTTTTGGCATTTAATGCTATTCTTCTTATATATTTTGTCATAATATTATGGCTACATGCAAGTGGAGTTTGGCTGTGAGTCTCAGAACGTGCTTCTATCCTCTGCTGGGTGGAGTCTTTCAGAGGACCTCTATGGCAGGCTCCTGCCCTGTTCCTGCTCTTCCACTGCTCCTGTGTCTATTTTATTTGTCCTTCTGGATGAGAATTAAGCATTCTACTTAGGGTCCTCCTTCCTATGTCTGTGTATTGTAGTGTGGTATTATGGGGCTAATATCCTCTTATAAGTAAGTATATACCATGCCTGTCTTTCTGGATCTGGGTTACCTCACTCAGGATGATCTTTTCTAGTTCCATCCATGGGCCTGCAGATTTCAAGATTTCTTTGTTTTTAATAGCTGCATAGTATTTCACTGTGTAAATGAACCACAGTAACTTTATCCATTCTTCAATTGAGGGACATCTAGGTTGTTTCCACACTTTGGCTCTTATGAATAAAGCAGCTATGAACATAGTTGAGCAAATATTCTAACAGAACAGTATTGAATTGGTTATCTAGATCACCGTAAAGCTGACTCCATTTTTCAAACTTGGGCCCGAGCACTCACAGCTGTATCTGCAGAGCCCAGTAGAAAAGTGTAACCTTTCCTAGTGATGCATACTTATGGTTTTTTTTCCAAGGCTAAGCTTAATGAAAATCATTTTTTAAAATCTTAAGAGCAGTGTCAGTGATTTGAGGAAATTACTGCATTCCAACCAACTCCATGAATCCCCAAGTATACAAAATGTGGGTTTCTACAATATAGCCAAATTCCAAACAGGTGTTTCAACAAAGAAACCTTGCAGGTACCAGAGAAGATAAATAAGTTGAGGAATATGCTCCCTACTAGGAGATAGGAAAGTCTTTTTATAAAGACTGCTCATGCATGAACAGCATAGGAAAGATGTGGTGGGGTAATCCAATACACTGATTAAATGATAGAAATAATCACAGCATGCCAGAGATAGACAGAAATTACCCAATATAAAATAACACATTAGTTCAAGAAAGCCACAAAACTCTCCAAAGTTGTTACACACTGTATACAAGAATAGAAAGATTGGATGTTACTTAGTTAGAAGTCAGACAGAGGTACCAGAAAAATGATGAAGACAACTGGGCTGTCAACAAAAAAAAACCACTTCCAAACTCTAGGCATATTTAAGAAAAGAAACACTCAACACCAAAGGATGTGCAGGCTAAAGGACATGAAGCACTTGCAAGACCAGGATTAAATCTCAGCTAGTCTCTGGGCAAAAGAAAATGCAATACTAACCTTAGTTTAACAAAGAGTATTCTCCACAGAAAACAGTGCAGAAATGTCTACAGGTATTCCCAATGACCTGTTCCTACCCCCACTAAGGTGTATTTCCAACACAATGGTATCCTGCAGCCTTTTTGTCCAGTGTGACAGACTTAATGCAGAAGCATGAGGATCGACTTTTCTTAGTTAGAATGTTTAAGGATGATACTTAAGCTATGCTCTGTGGTTCACAACTGTGATCCTAGCACCCAAGAAGTTGAGGCAGGAATGCTGTGCTTTATACAGTAAGCCAACTCATCAGCTCCTGGTCTCATTTGCACAAAAGTGCACCTCTCATTTATCCTTACTTATCTACATACTCATATAGCTCTTCAAATGCCTTGAAATATAATGCTAACTTTACCAAATGTTAACAAGTGTCACATCTGGGAAGAATTTTACTTGGAAGGAAAGGTTTTCATGTTTTACTATTTCTTCACAGTTTATATAATTGAAACAAACATGTATAATACTAAAGGACTAATGGGGATCATAACTGAAGAAGGGAATGAAAAACATTTCAGATCCAGCAGTGGTAGAAGACTACTGGGAAACAGTGTTTTCTGGACACCACAGGGTATTTCACATATGAACTCATAGTAGTTGTAGTAGTATGCAAAAGACCTGTGCAGTTTTAAGTCAAACTTGATATTAGAATGGAAATGCAAGGTGAAAATGTAATTCAGTCACTGGCTGAGGTAACTGGTAGCTATTTCCCTGAAGAAATATAGTTGCTTTTCTTTAAGCATGTAGACTCTGAATGGTGTAACATGATCAGCAGTAACAAACTTTGAGATAATAAAGGTATAGAACAGCTTTTATGTTCTTTTTACTACAGAATTTCTGTACACTGTTTTTGCTATTATCACATCCCACAAAGAGTACTGGCCATCAATATTATTGTGTAAAGAGACTCACAAAATTTTTGATTTATTTACATTGCTTACTTTCACTCTGATAAAAATTCTGTTCAAACTTGAGAAATGCCAAATGGAATGTATATTTCCTGAGAAGTAGTTTATATAGCCGAGGCTAGTCTGAAAGCAGTAAGTTCAAACTGGATATTGACCCTGAACTTCTGAATCTCCTGTATTCAGTTCACAGTACTTATATTGATGGCATAGACTACCACATGCAGCTTATGTGTTGCTAGTGATAGAACCCAGGGTTTTATGTGTCCTAGCCAGAAGTCTACCAACTTAGCTACATCTATAGCCTGGTAAGTCATAACATTTGTGGAAGTGACTGGCAGTGTTCAAATGACTATTACAAACACCAAATGCCATGATGCATCCCATGACACACTTGTGAAATGAAAACAGCCATTTCAGTTTAATAAAGGAGGAACTTGAGACCAAAGTCTCCCCATTCTGTAAGGCACATATGCATGTATTTCAAACATGAGAAAGAAAAAAACGATGATGTAGGGGGCACCATTACAGGCAACTAATGACCACCACGTAGGAAGGGACTGGAGGTGGATTTGCTTCCTTCATACACCTCAGTGCCTACATGAAAAAGGAAATATAAAACCTGTTAATGTTTGGGAAGGTAGACATCAGATCTGAGCCTCAGCTGCCCCTTGCTAGTAGACCTTAATATTAATATGTCACAGATGGAAACACTGGCTATTTGGCAGTGGCTCCAAGCATGACATCACTGTCTCCATTTACTGCATCTTAGATTGAGGTCCATTCTGAGGTCAGAGGCTGCCCATGAGATGATTCCATCACTAACACTGATCTCTTCCTTAATTCCTTTTGTCTTTTCACTGTATGGATGAATCAAATCAAATTTTATTCTATTGTGAGTTCTCATCAGTCAAAACTTTCCATTCTGTGGTGTTCTCCTCAGCAGTGGTCAGGACTCACCCTCTGATTCCTGAAGTCACACCAAACGATAAATAAAAGCTTGGGTTTTAAGCACGATTTTTTAAATCTGCTTGTCAGATTTTTTTCATGCTATAGTGAGGCAAGCTTATGTTGCTCTGTTTATCCTTTGAAAGATAATGCTCATTTTCTATATAAAAGAGTTGGAAGTCTTTGAGGCTCTAACATCAAATTCAAGAAATCAAAATAGTTACTTTTAACTTATTACATATATATACAAATGATTCTCCATGACAAGAAGAACCATGACACAATCAGAATTATATAAATGTTACATTCTTAATGTTTTGGCTATTTGTATTTGACAGCCTTGAAGACAACATCCTTCCTATCGTGGTGCATGTAAATTTCTAAATGTAAATCAATCTCCACTACATATTGTCATTATTAACTTAGAATACCTATCTAGACCTAAAAACATCTTAAGCCCTAAACAATTAAGCTTCATTGTAAAACTAAGCTACCTGGTCTGCAATTGCCTCAGAGACTTGCGAAGGAGTAAACTTGATTATCTGAGTATGACAAGAGTGCAGGAGAGTAGCTTCCCAAATGAAAAGATGACAGAGACAGTTTTCTACCTGAATAGTCACCCAAAACTCTCTATAACATTGGAGCATCATCTTCAGCCTTCTGGCCCAATATATCTGGCAGACATATTTGTGAGGCAGAAACTATTGAGGACTTGCTTACTCTGTTTTGGTAGAGTTTGGCCATAAACTCTACCTGCATCCAATCTTGCTCTGTTTTTAGGCAGAATTCTGTCTGTGGTAGAAATGAGGACCTTTTGTCCAGTGGCTAGTTTGCCACTTTTGAAGCAATCAAAATAGTTTTCAAGTAGCCTCTTTTAGGGCTTTCTCAGGAGAAGAAGCATAGATATTTGTAACAATAAGTAATCAAGTATTTGTGTGGAAAACACAGCACACTTTAAAATCACCTATGATTATAACAATACTCTAAGAAGTGTCTTATTCAGTATGAAGGCAAAACTTTTACAGTAAATGAGTCCCAAAAAGAAATACTTCAATAGAAAATTAAAATAAAATCTGCAATGTTATGGCAAAGGCACTAGGATTCTAATTTAATGTTCTTTCTTTATTGTCTATTATTAGCTTTTCTGGAATTAAAATGTTCTTTTGTAAAGATCTAACAACAATCTGATTCTCTATCCATACATGTTTGGGCATACTGTGCTAAAATACAAATGGAGAATGCATATTTTATAAGTTTGATTTATAGTCACTATGAAACAGAAAGAGAAGTGCAGAGTCCTAATATCCCTTCAAAGATTATACCCCACTGCTTGACTTCTCCCCACCGGGCACAACCTGTGTATAATTCCTAAACTGCCCAGCAGCATAGGCATTCTAGCTCATTAGATATGTGTAGTGACCTAGCGATTTGGAACTAGCAGATTAACCCTGCATGAAAATGATTTGAAGCATTAGGAATAATGCAGAGAACATAACAACTCACAATAAGGGTCAATCACTACATATATTCTACATGCTATTAATCCTTTCAGGCTTAGGCCAGAATGATATAACATCATGCTTTGTTGTTTGTTTTGCTATTACTCTTTCACAGCAATAAAACACAGCAAAGAGTAAAACACAGGAGAAGAAAATACAGATGACAGATATTAGTTATAACTGTGAAAAATTTTCTTTGTGAACTGACAGTGCAAGATATTAATAAATTAGTAGACTTATTCATATCAAAGATCAAATAAGAGCAATTTCATCACAGAGTAAAGGTCACGGCTAAAATTGAACTTGTATGTGAAAAACTGTGACCTTTGATCCTTAAAAGAACTCTGTGAAGAAGACTATAAGAATCCTGCTTTAAAAATGAAAATATTGATGAGTAAAAAGACTAAGTAATATATTAGGGAGCAGTAGTAACTCAATTTTGAACCTAAGCCATCTGGTCCCTAAACCTGCACTCTGAATTCATATGAGATACACTCCAGGAAGAAAGACCAATGGGAGAATAATTAAATGACTACAATATTGCGAGCTAAGTGTTATATCAAAAGCATAAATATAATTTTAAGAAGTGTCAAAGGAGGAAGCAATTAATTTGACCTGGAGCTTAAGGAAGTGTGCAAAAGGAAGCAATATTTAAGCCATGTATATATCTAAGCAGGAAAGTATGAACATTCCTGAAAGGGAAGGTATGTACAGTAAGTAATGTGCAGAAGCATATACAGAGAAATTTTCACCCAGCAACATGGCTGTTCTGTCAAGGGATCACATCCAAAGACCTTCTAGGTCTACGTGATCTGAATGAATGAAGGCATGTCCTGGATTAAAGTATGATCTGGATAGAATACAGATATGCCACGAGTACACATATTTAATCCAAAATAATGTAGGTAAGGTTAATTTGTAGAAGAAAGTATCCATGTTTGCAAGTGATGTCTAATTGAGGGGCAGACAAAGTGACAAATTACAGAAAGATTTGGTAGAATGATTCAGAGACAGGATACTCGCAACTCTCTAGAGAACAGACAGAAAAGAGGAGCTACTTAAGAGCATCCAGAGAAGGAGAAGAAGATAGACAATAGAGAAGAGGTAGGGGCCAGACAGACAGACAGACAATACAGGAGAACAGAGAGACAGTACAAAAAGACAAGAACACAGTAGAGTTCAGCAGTAGAGTACAGATGAGTTTGTACAGTTCGGTTCATGGAGTTTAGAGACAGCTTTTCTAGCAAAGCAATTTGATGAGAAACAGAAAGAAGCTAGTTTGTATCAGTCGGCTTAGAGAAGAATTTGAATCAGAACAGCTGAGTTGAACCAGCAAACTAGATTTCAGAAAGAATTAGAAAGGGTAAGCTTATTCAACAGTAAGCCTACAAGACCACAATTATATCAGGCTAATAAAAGTTATATTTACAAGCATTGTGTGAGTAGAGATGGCAAAGTGCATGCCACTCAAAAAATATAACTGTCTTGGATAATAAGAAACTAAGAGAACCATGGGTACAAAAACTGTAACAGTCAGTTTAGAATGCCTTGGAAGGGCTAACTTTAAATGACATGACAGATATGTGTATCTGATCTGAAAACAGAAGCCATGCTAGCTTCTTTTTATGTAGGATTATGGCATGTTTAGATCTATGATTCACTGAAGCAAAGATAAAGGATGAGAAATCACACATCAGAGAGATTATTTATCCAACATTGAAAATACTGAGATAATTGGCCATTGCCAGTGGGAAAAAAGCAACCAAAAACAATGAGAGAGCTGTTTTTCAGGCATTTAGAATGCCAACAAAGGAGGAAAGCTGAATGGATATGAGGTATGAGGAAAAGACAATATTGAGATGACTCTGAGACAGTCTATATGAATGGATTAATCCAGGCATAAATGCATGCTGAAGCTGCTCACTAAAGAGAAGAAAAACATAAGAAAGGAAATATTAGGGACACGAGGCTAAGTGAAAATGAGAAAATAGTAATTCTATTCATTTTTTTCTTGCAATTATTGAGAAAACATTTATTAGTGGGCTTAATATGTGCTGAAAATATAACAGCCACCAGGCCCACTAAAGCTGCTGCTGTTATTGATCCTGTATTCTAATTGGAGGAGGTGTAAGATAAATCAGCAAATAAATAAATGTTGTATGAAACTGTGGTAAGTATTTGAAGAAAAAGAGAGGGTTAGTGAGACAGAAAATTGGGATTTGAACGGAAAGTGATTTAATATTTTTAATGATGAAGGATGCCAAGACTGATCTGCTGATGTCAGAGAAGAAATCAAAAGTGAATAAATCATAATATGTATGCAGAAAAATTGTAGATAGAAAAACATCTTATTCCAAGACCTCAAGGCTCAAAGAAAAATATTGATATAATTTAATTGTGATATAGCAGTGGCTTAGAGAAGAGTGCCTATAGTGGGAGTTAATAAACTGAAGCCCAAATATTTTTCTTTCTTCTATTTTTGTTTGGAAGGTTAAGACAATGATAGCTATGATGCATTAGAAGAAATAGTAAGTCAAGAAAATTACAAAGCATTTTTGCCAGCCTCAGGAAACAAACATATCTAGGGGTTGTATCCTCCCATTTGTGAAGAGACTTAGATTAGTTGTACAGGTAGGATGTGTGTGTGTGTGTGTGTGTGTGTGTGTGTGTGTGTGTGTGTGTGTATGTGTGTGTGTGTGTTGGAGCAGACACCTGTGCCTGTGAATATACATAGATGTACATTTGTGTGCATGTATACTCACCTTGAATGCATCATCATCTCCAGCCTTTTCATATGGACTCTGAGGATCAAATTCAGGTCTTCATGGTTATCAGACATGCACTTTATTGGCCAAAATATCTCACTAGCTCCAAGAGTGGTTTTTAAAAAATATTGCTTGTGATTTCTATTAGGTGTCTTGCTAAAAATGATTAAAGTTCCCTTCTATACATGAGTCTGCCTTTCATGGGAGAATGACATGCTGGAAATACATGTATTTAACAGACTATTATAATTGAAGTTACTGAGAAATAATAGACAGTACTGAAGGGGATGTTCTTGAGATAGTGATGAACAGAATCTATAGTTAATGGAGGGTTTCCAGCATCAGAAACAGGTTAGTTCTCCAAAGAGAGATGCTAGTGTAAGTGAAATAAAAGAGAAGTAAAATATGGGATTTATCAATGCAGAAGATGTTACAAGATTGGAAAAGGCTGAAGACTGGTGTAGGTACAGGAAGAAGCCTGGCCAAGAAATAATATAAAGAATCATTTGGAAAAAGCGAGTAAGGAAAAACAAGTTAGCATGAATCTCTATAACCAGATTTTAGGAATAAAGCTAATATTGGAGAACTGGGTGGGTTCTTGCATTGCTCTATCAAGAAGAAGATTTATAGAATGTTTTCATGCTCTGAGTACCATGACATAATAAAGGCATTATGGTAGATAAAAAGATGAAGATAATAGTTGGCCTGGTGACTTGTATTTGCCTTACTGTGCAATGGTCAGCCTTCAGTGAGGTATGAGGGTCCTGCAGAATAACAGAAAGGAAGGCAGAGGAACTACTCACATAAGGACAACATGATTTTACATAGAACAAAATGGTGGCACATATTAACATGGTATCACACTAATGGACCACACGCATACATTAAGAGATGTGGAAATTTTGTTAAAATTATCCTAATTTTTTTCTTTATTCCTCTGGAAGAAGGAAGACATGGAATAAGGTGAGACAGAAAGTTGTAGAAGAATGAATGGGAGATTTGAAATGAAGAGTAAAATAAATGAGTATAAGAGAATGTGAAAATGTTTAGACCAGTGAAAGGTAATAGACATTCCAGAAAAATGAACAAAAGATTTCAATCTAGACATAAAAAGATTGCAGAGTGTCCTTGTCAAGTGTACTGTTTTGATTAATTCTGTTTTCCAATGTCTTCTACTTCACCACAATGTGATGAAGAGAAAACTATTAAGAATAAAAATGATTCTTAGCCATCACAAAACATATAAATTATGCCCAGCAAAAAGCCGGCAATTTTTTTTCAATTTTCCCTTACGAAAAATCTAGACTTTTAGTTCATTTTTTGTAACAGCTTTCTTGAAATATAATTTGTATGACATGAGATTCAGCCGTGATAAACCAGCCTCTGTCTGTAAATTCATTCTAACATTCTTTATGGGTTGTGAATATGTGTTGATTTGTAACCCTTGCATTGGTAAAAATCCCCAAATTTAACTGATTCCTCCCTCAAATAATATGCGACAAAAAATAAAACAAAACATTTCTCTTCACTTAATTCACATTTAAGTGTCATGATTTGGGTACCTTAAAACAAATTTTTAGAACATGTTACATTTGAAGTGGGGGGTGGTTATAAAATGTAGAACACATAGTGGATAGCTACAAGCAGCAATCTAGTTAGAGAAGGATTGGACGACAATGATTTGTAAAGTTAGTGGAAACATAGATCAAAGGAAAATATGGCAAAATCCAGGATGCTTCAATAATGATGATGCCAACCAAAAAGAGATATTTAAAACAAAAGAAAATATATAAGAAAATACTTTTTAGGAAGTTACTGTATTCTTTTCCTTTGTGGCATTATTAAATCAGCTCAAACTTAATGGCAAATGTGGTGATTAGTTATGATTATCAACTTCACTGACTTTGGAATCATCAAGGAAAGATACCGTTGGGAGTTCTTAGGAAGGTATTTTCAGAAAGATTTAACTGAGAACGGATCACCGACCACTGAATGTATGTGATATTCCCTCAAGGACTGGAGTGCAGAATTGAATAAAATAAATGACCTGAGTCCAGGTGTTCATTGAGCTACTTCCTGACAACAGACACAATGTGACTAGATGCTTGATGGACTTGTTGCCCTGACTTCCCCATCATGAGTGTCTGGCCTAAGTGCAAATAGGGTATCAAGTCTCTTCTCAGTAACCTGCTGTCCTTCCTCTGAGTGCCACCAGGTCTCCTCCACCAGGGGACATGGTCAAATGTGAGGCACCAGAGTACGTGAGAAAGTCATATCCCACTCTCCACTCAAGTGTGGAGAATACCCTATGAGCATATACAGGGGGAGGTAATCCCCCCAGGAACAGTCATAGGGGAGGGGAATAAGGGGAAAATGGGAGGGAGGGAAGAATGGGAGGATACAAGGGATGGATAATCATTGAGATGTAACAAGAATAAATTAATTTTAAAAAAGAATACATTAAAAATTACCTTAAATGTCAAAAAAAACTGTGTGCTAAAAATAAACATTCCTTTCTTTTTTAAAAATTATATCTATCTATCTACCTATCTATCATCTATCTATCTTCTATATATCTATCATCTACATATCATCTATCTACTCTAAGTGTGTGTGTGTATGTGTGTGCGCGCTCACCATATGCCACAGTATATATGTAGAGATCAAGAACAACTTGATAGACTCGGTTCTCTCCTTCTTCTCTATGGGTTACAGGGTCATCAGACTTTGTGACAAATGCTTTTATCCGCTATGCAATCTAACAGATCCAAATTTACCTTTCTTTTAGCTACTTTTGTCAGATATTGTGTCACAACAAGGAGAAAATTACCTAATAGTGCATAAAATAGCAATATTAAATTATTTGGCAACTGTGGAATTCAGAATTCCAAACTGTATCTCACTGGCTAAATGCCTCTTCATTGGTTTGTGCAGTTTCCTCAGTCCCACTGTCCACAATATCACATTCTGTCCACCTCTCATTGAATAACTGACTTTACATCCATACTCACCTTTTGCCCCACTCTTTTTTCTTCTCATTCTTTCCTACTTAAATATATATGTAATCATACTGTTCTAGATAAACTAAGATATTCTTATTTATAAGGGATGATAATCAATGTCAATATACATATAATATTAAATCTTCTTGATCTTGTAAATATATCTGTAATTTTCAAGCGTATGGAGACATGGGGCCATTTTTCTGACTTTCTCATCCATCATAGTAGAGACAAAGAAAAGGAACAGTAGATATAACTAATAGTAATATTTGTACAACATATTAAGAATGATAATGGTTAGATACTTAAAAATGAAAATGAAAGCCTAAGAACAACAACAATGAAATCTCTGGTATGTTCTTTTGAAGAAATTGACCGATCAAAGTTACAATGGATTGAGACATACAAGCCACATTTAAACCAGGGGCAAAGAGAAAATGGTGCAGAAAAGTCAGGCAATAAAAAAAAGAGATGAGCAAAAAGCACAGCAGGACCTGGACAAGTTGTTTGTATGTGTGTGCCTCAGTTCTTATTATTTTTATTTTTAGAATGAAAGAGACAAGCCTATTTGTAGACTGACGCTGATAGGCCAGCTGGGCAGGAGACTCGGATTCTATCTTTTGAACTTCTAGGTCTTTGACCCTATTACTTTCCCAATTTTAGAGCATTTCAACATTAACCTTTGAAAAATAGCAGCAGACTGTCAAGTATACCAAGCACCTAAAAGCACTTTCCTAAAATGTCCCAGACTAAAGATGCTACAACACCCTACAAAAACCATTATTATCATCCAGTTATTACCATGGCCCATAGATTGTTCTTGGAGGTACATGTGTGTCTCCATGAAATGTCACTGACTCCAATGCATACACCAACAAAAAAAGAATGTAGAGCATTTAGAAAAAATAGGATAAATAACTCTGAGAAAGTATTATATAAACTCCAAAGAACGAATACAGATATGTGCCATAAATGTACAGCATTTGAAGATAATAGACATGTAATTTTGTAACATAGCCCTCAGCTAAGGATGCCATTTCATCTACTCTGTTTTTCTGTGCTTAGGGCTGGCATGGATGTCTTAATGAAACCAGTGATTTGAAGGTACATGTCACCCAAGTGGCCTCCTCTCATGATCTGTGGCTGCATCTCATTCCTAAGGATACCATCCTTCCTTCGCCAACAGCATTCTCCTTCATTCCAGGCACGTCTTTTCTTTTTATGCCCTCTGTGCCAGGCAAAAATGCCACCAAATTTGTAGTAAAATATTTGTCCTTTGTGAAACTAGCCTGATTACGTTTTATCAGCTTATAGCTTTCTGGGTGTTTGGTAACCTCATCCTTTAGTACTGTCTCAGGGATCTTGCCTACAGCCAAGGGCAGATCTGTTCATTTATAATTTCCTGTTTCTTTCTGAGTAATTCCCTCATAGACTGGTGGAGTGAGGTTGTGTGTGTGTGTGTGTGTGTGTGTGTGTGTGTGTGTGTGTGTGTATGTGTTTGTGGTTTCTGTTCAGTTTCTATCTTCCTCTCTGTATACAATGTTTTGCTACTGCTATATGAATTTGGTTTTAAATTTTATGTATTTAGCAATAGCTCCAATGTTTTTCGAATTCATCCTAGAGATGTTATGTTTTTACAAATGATGATCATTGGTTGATACAAAAACATATATTACTTATACTCTTAAAGATCATCTTCCTGTCTGGAAATGGGCTTCATACTGACATAAAAGAGCATACATTCTCTCTATTTCCCTCTTGCTACATACATCACTTTAAACTTCATAAACACCATAATTATACTAGACTGAATTCGAATATGAAATAAGAAAATGAAGTAGCATCCTCTGATTCATTATGCTATATTGTTTTCTCCCCAGTATAAACATTAGATGACAGAGAGAGTTTACAGAGATGGAGTTTAATTTTTTTCAGACTCATAATCAACAAAGGATCTTTATATTTCTCTGATGAGCAGGAAGAATGTTCCCTGTGTGGGAGAAGACCTTGGAAATTTCTGTTTATTCTCTCAAGGTTCTAGCAGTTCTGATTTGATGCTCTTGTTGTTTCTGGGTTTTTTTTTTTCACTTCAGTATTTGAACATAAACATTTCCCCGAAGATGTTACATTGACTTTGGAAGCGTTTTCCAAGGGTAGGGATGTGTCAGGTTTTTCCTTCCCCTTCTAACCCATGTCTGCTTTTTCTTTCTTTTCCATGTCCACTTCTTCTAATATTCTTCATCATAGAGAAGAACAAAACAAGAACTTAAGAAATAAAAACCACCAAGCCAAATAACCCAATTAAAATTAAAATTAAAATACAGAGCTAAACAGAGAATTCTAAACAGAGGAATATCGAATGGCTGAGAAACATATAAAGAAATGCTTAACTTCTTAGTCATCATGGAAATGGAAGCCAAAATGACTCTGAGATTCTATTCTACATCCCTCAGATTGGCTAAGATCAAAACTTCAATGATAGCACATGCTGTCAAGTATATGGAGAAAGTGGACCACTCCTCCCTTGCTTGTGGCAGAGAAAACTTGTGCAATCACCTTGGAAAACACTGGTGCTTTCTCAGAAAAAAAATGGGAATAATTCTACCTCAAGACCTAGCCATACCATTCCTGAGCATATACCCTAAAGCTGCTCCAACATACAAGGATATTTCCTCAACTAAGTTCATAGCAGACTTACTCATAATATCTAGAATCTGGAAACAACCTAGATGTCCCTCAACTAAAGAATGGAAAAAGAAACTGATACATTTACATAATGGGATACTACTCAGCTATTAAAAACAGGGAAATCTTGATATTTGAAGGCCAATGGATTGAACTAGAAATGATCATCCTGAGGGTGGTACCCCAGATTCAGAAAGAAAGACATAGTATATATTCACTTATAAGTGGATATTAGCTCAACATAGATGTCTTCTGAGAGACTCCATCCAGCGTGGAATTGAGACAGATGATGGGACTTGTTGCTGTACTCCAGGTGAGAGTTGCATGGATGAATGGGGGCATGGAAGGACCTAGAGGGTTCAGGAGCCCCACAAGGAGACCATCAAGGCCAATAGATCAGGACTCAGGGGGATTTGCACAAACTGTTTCACCAACCAAGGACAATGCATTCAGTAAATATAGTCCCTCTGTTCAGATCTGGCCAATGGACAGCTCATTCTCCAAGGTTATGTGGACAGTGGGGACTGCCTCTAACATGAACTGTGATGCCCCAGATTTGATAACCTCTCCTTGGTGGGGAGGTCTGGAAGGCACACAGAGGAAGGGGAAGCAAGCTATCCAGATGATACCTGGCAGGCTGCAGTCATATGGTGAGGGAAGAGGTCCCCTTCTGTCAGAAGTCTAGGAGAAGGGAATAGGGCAGAAGAGTGAGGGAGGGTGGGGATGAGAAGATACAAAGAAGGGGAGAACAGTTGGGATATAATCTGAATAAAATATAATAAATTAAAATTAAAAAGAAAAAGAAAACAAGGGAACATGTTGTTATAAACATCTTCCTTTCATACAAATAGCATTTTAAGATTGACTAATTTCTTAAAATTACAAAAATGATAAAGGTTCAATATGAAATATGTTTAAAATTCAAAATTATAATTCTGAGCTCAACCTTACCATTGAAAAATAACTACTAAGATATCAATAACTTTTAATTTATGGAGTTTCTTCTCAAAATTAAATATAAATAATTGGTACTGGGCATTGAACCTTCAATATCCTAGATGTTAAGCAGATCTCAAGTGCTAACCTTTGGTCTCAGGCCTTATAAAGCTTCTCCTAGTAGTGATTTCCAAAAAAAAAAAAACCAGTGTAAAATAAATATAATCTCTGTTATTAATTGACCCTTTAAAACTTAAGTTTAATGAAACAACCTGTTTTTAAAATGATGGCTCAGATGTTAAGAGCACTGGCTGCTCTTCCAAAGGTCCCGAGTTGAATTCCCAGCACCCACATGGTGGCTCACAACCACTTGTAATAAGATCTGGAGCCTTCTTGTGGTGGGCAGGCACATATGTGGGCAGAATACTGTATAAATAATAGATAAATATTTTTAAAAATGTAAAGCATAATTGGTCATGTGTGTCATTTATCTATAAGTTTAAGATTTTCCCCTGTAATATAAGGAACAAAAGTGGAGAATCATTTCTCAGCATGAATTTCTAGAAGTTGAATTGAATTGAATTGAATTGATATGTGGGAGGATTCAAGTTTGGGGTGCTCTGAAAATTAGTGTTAATTTCTATCTAAAGCAATGGAGGGAAGTTGTAGACTGTCTTGCACTGAAGTGACCAACACCAAGACTTCAAAGATAATGGTCATAGAAACATCTATAAGAGGATATTCATTTCTATGGCTACTGTTATTTAATTTACATTCCACCAGAACTTTATGATGAAAACCCTGTTTTTCCCACTTAGTAAAGAATTTGAACAAGTTAGACTAATGTTTGAAAATGGCTTTAACATCCCAAAGATATAAAATTTCAGAATATTTGGACTGAGGAAAGTAAGGAAAATAAATGGAAAATGCCTTAAGGAAGTTAACTCAGATCCGACTCCTTTAGACCCAGCATGACTGCGGCAGAGTCAGGAAGGAGACAAGTCTGAGACCACTGTGGAATAGATGTAAGGCCCTCTTTCAAAGTTAACATAGTGAATTCTAGTGAAGAAAAGACCGGACAAGACACTATTATATGGTGAAAACCAAAATAGCTCTAAGCATGGATGTCAGGTACAAAGTTACAGCATCCATTGTGTGCTGCTAACCAGAGAAGAGAAAGCTCATCACCCTTCTACCATGGATGGAGAAGGGCCTTCAGGGTCCCACCTCTTGCAGAGGAGGTGCTAATACTCAGATTTCAGTGAAAGGAGAAGCCACCCTCCTCAGTGGCCTGCCCACTGATAGGTTGTCCTTTTGAGGTAAATAACTTCAGCTTCAGTGGCAGACTCTGTCTCCATACCATAAAATGGAGAATAAAAGAGGAAGACATCCTACATCAACCTAGGCCCTCTAGCTGCACACGTACAGATGGACACATACATCATACATACATATGGCAAACAACACAGAGAGAGGGGGCAGGGCTTTCATCACAGCACATGCTGAGAGGAGAGGGGAGAGAGCTGTCCTTTGACTACAAGGTCTGTAGAGTACATGCATACCCATACCCTACCCTTACCCCTGACACACACACACACACACACACACACACACACACACACACACACACACA
>OU015745.1:38021283-38062352 GCA_907169655.1 Acomys percivali
ACACACACACACACACACACACACACACACACACACACACACACACAATGTAATTTATCAAAAATTCCAAAGCCAAAAGCAGCTAACCTACATGTATTGGTGTACCCTCAGGCATAGCTTCAGGAACTGAGCATGGGATGCAAGAGGCTTTTAAGTTTGAGACTAGCTGGGCTAAACAGAAAGACTTTGTCAAAAGCAATACTTAAAAAGCCTTTGTATTTTGCCTTTAAACTTTCAATTTGAGGATGGTGTTGTTCCTCCCTACCCCCACTGCCTTTTTTTTTTTTTTTTTTTTTTTTGGTAGCCATAAAAGAAAACTCAGTGTTAGAACAAAGCTATTTTGTCCTTAATTTCTCTGAAAAGAACAAAGATCCACATTATTTTGGCTTTTCATTTATCTTGACCTTACCATTTCTTTGGCTCCTTCAGAAATATAACAGGTGGTCCATCCAGGAACTACCACCTGTATTCTAAGTCTCAATTTTGGCAGAGTTCTTACTGGGTGCAGCTGTCTAAAGAACTGAACTAAAAACACATGCTGCCTTTTTTGTTTATCTAGACCAGGACATGAAAACAGAATTCTCTTCATTCTTAATCTATGAAAATGTAGACCCTCATTTTAATTTCCCATGATGATTTCAATGCATAGTAGAGATAATGACAGCATATTGTATGTAATTTATTTTATTTTATTTTAAAGGTATTATGAACAAAGTTGCTTTACAAGCTTTTCCGAAATACCAATGATCCACAAGTATCCAATAATAGTGTAGACAAGAACACAGAAATAAAAAAACAAAAACAATAAATAAATAAACAAAACAACGATGGTCCTAGGTTCACATCAAGGTTTAAATCACCAACAAATGGAACCAGACCAAAATAGCCAGAAGATGTGTGTGTGTGTGTGTGTGTGTGTGTGTGTGTGTGTGTGTATTTTCTTATTTTCAATAGCCATATAATTACTTATGTATATGTACATGAATATAAATATTTATGTATCACATACATATATGTATATACATTATTGTATGTGTATATATACATATACTGAGGAATGATAGATGGATAGATAGATAGATAGATAGATAGATAGATAGATAGATAGATAAATAGATAGGTGATAGATATATGACATCTACTCCTGTGGCTACTATAACAAATTATGACTGAGTGGCTTAAATAATTAATTTGTTCCTACTCAGAACAAGTGTTACAAGCCTGAATTTAATGTATGCCAACAATAGTTCTTACTAGAGTTTCTGAGGAATAAGACTTCTCACACCTCTCTCCTCTTTCGGTAGTTTCCATCAATGACCTGATTTTCTTAGCTTTCAGATGAATTACTCTTATCTGCACCTCTGGGTTTAACACACTCAGCTTCTCCCCCTCCCCCAACCCAAGTGCTCTTTTTGTTCCAGATTTTGGCCATTGCAGTTTAGGTAGAACAAAAGTCAAGGATGATTTCTTCTCAAGATCATTAAGTAATCACTTCTCCAAGACCTTCTTCCTAAATAAGATCCTTTTTATAGCTTGCAGTTGGACACGAGTTTTGGAGAAGACGCCAGAGGCCACTGTGCTGCCGCTCAGGGTTTCATTAGTTCTCTTGTGTAGAAGACATGGAATGTGGAGCAGACCAGAAAAGTAGTATACGGATATAGGCTTTCCCTTTATTCCGATGATTAGAATATTTCTTGACTTCTCTCCATCCCTGCCCCCACCGCCAGCAGATTGGGAATTGTAATTCAAAGGGAAGATCAATCCTTAATACTTTTCGAATTTGTCAGAATGCATTTTAGAAGCAACTTAATTACTTATAGAGTTCCACGGGAATGTTAGTGAAGAGAAACCTTGTATTCTTTGGAGAACAAAGTTGACTATTTCCCAGCCTCCCGTTGTCTCTGGAAGTGGTGGCCTAAATGCTGCACATCAAAACATGACCAAACACATGCCTCAAGAAGACAGGTGCAATACCTCACCTCCTCTCTCTCTTTCTGTTTAGCCTTACTTCAGCACCCCCAGTAGAAGCTAGATAGATTCTGTGTGATTTATCAGAATATGCTTATTGTTTCTTTGTATGAGCTGGAAAAGGGTAGTTTTCTAGAATCATAATGATCCCTGTATAATCCTCATACTGTATTTGACACTGGAATAACATATGGAATGGTATTTTATTGAATTTCTGCAATACTGTAGTCATTGAGAGTATTTTCACTTAATAGCAAGAAGCCCGAGTTTCTGAATCTTGTCTTTCTTGCTCCTGGATGCACAGTTGCTGAAGTGAGATACCTGTATCTTCATTACAGTGTGAACTTCATCCCCACCTAGATTATATTTCACCACCTTGTTGTGTGTTTGCTTCATGTAAGTAATTGCTTCAGATGTCACTAGATGCTGCTTTATGCATTTTTACAGTATCAGCTCCTTAGGTTTCATTAAATGTATTTAACTTACTTGGGAATAACAATGCCCACTTATAACTTCTCACTAGAATTTGATTTCAACAACCGGAACAATGAAACCCCTAGCAAATCACAGAGACTGATTGATTAGTGCGTTTTCAGGGCTGTGCTGGGAAGCACCGGCACTTCTATTCCTAGTGCATCCAGAAAATGGATGAGGTTAGACACAAATGGTCTCATTAACCAGGAGCTACTTCAGTATAGTCAATGACCAGTCAAAGATTAATAGGAAACCAGGACCTTGCTGTTCAGATGGCTGAGAGATGATCCTGAGCTGTGTGTCAATGAGCAACGGTACCCAAATGACTGATGGCCAATTATGTCCATAAGCTAAAACAACTAGCTGAGGCTCTCAGGCAGACACAGGCAGAGAAATAGAGCACCCCAGACTTGTCTATTGTGTCAAAGAAAATGCTTTCGTCCCTTAAGGGTTTCAGAGAAGCTGACAGACCCACAAATGGCACAGAATTAATGGTAAAGTTGATAATCTAACACCTGTTCTGTTTACTTCCTCCTACAGATGTCCCTCCCTCAGGAACTGGCCATCATGGATGTAAAGGGCCCTGGCTTGCTGAGTACCCAAGGCTGGCAAAAGATAATTTATGGCTATCTTTGTTCTTTTTGTTCTTTTTGTTTTTGTTTTTCAGAATGTTAAGGACATGTGATAGTAATGTATAGTATTTTTTTGTAAGTTCATTCTGTGGATCATAATTATTGATTGTCACAAATGTAGGTTTTAAATATTATACCTAATGCATTTCCTATAAACTTGTTCAACTCTTCTGTGCATAGTATATTTTGCTTTTTCTTTAGTTGATTCCATTTTTGAGTAGGTAGTTTCTAGGAAGATATAACGTGACAGAGCTTAGTCTAGGGCTCTGTCATTCTGGTGTCAGTCAACCTTCATGGTAATATTATATTCTTTCAATAAGCATTTAGTGGGTACCTCTTCCATGGCAGTCATGTTTAGAAACAGAATATACAACAAGTAAACAAACCCATACACACCCGTCCTTGTTTTTAGATCTGAAAAATAGAAAGCAATATTACTACTGTCCCCTTTTAGCAGAGGAATTGGCTGGAGTCATAAGCAGCCTGGCTTTAGGTCATCCAGGCACCCAAGTGTCAAGCCCTTACTGTTAATCAAAACACCCAGTGTCTACACCAGGTGTGCCAAACCAGGCTTCTTACATTGCTGTGTTCTAACCTATTAGTGCAGAGCCTATTGCACTAAAGAATAAAGTAGGCTCGTGGTCTCTGGATGAATGTTCAGCCTGAGCAAATGCCAACTGCAGTTATGCAATGCCCATCTTGAAAACAAATTCTTTCTTATTGAGTCACTGAGGTTAAAGGAACCATTTTCTTAAAGACTAGCAAATTAGCATGGCGTTTTGCATCAGTAATACTGAGATATTGCAGTAAGAAGCTAACCTTTCTCTAGGTGTTTTTTGTTGTTGTTTGTTTGTTTGTTTGTTTTGGTGAGAAAGAAAACATCTTTTTCAGAGTAGTGTGTTGGGGTTAGGGAGAGGGATAATTAGCTGTATTTTGTGAGTTCCTGTTTTGGCTCATATGGGAGAAAAGATATCCATGAATGGTGAATTATCTGACATAGCTTTTCTATAGCACATAGACAGTAACTATGATGTAGCCTCACAGAAGGTGGAAATATGATTACACTAAAGGTGAGGATATTGCGATCTTATGCATAATGAATGAGATCAACCATCTGTCAAAGTAGCCCTAGGGGTTGAATATGAATATGTACCTGAAAATGTCTGTGGACACCTAAGTTCATTCAAGGGGTAAACTAAGAAACAGAATAGAGTTAAAAGAAAAGGCTGGGGGTTCAGTCTGCTCCCCGTTGTTATCATGATGACTACAAAACCATTACAGCATGTTATCTGCACTGACACAGAAACAAAAGTAAGAAGAATATGAGGTTTGTGGCATTTTAATAGTACACTTAAGGTAAGACAGATTCTCCTCCAATGATCCAATCAACCTAGAATGAATTGGTTTTTTTTAATCAATATTAATACTAAGGCTATTTAATGAGTGTGACAAGTATTCTAAGTATCAGCTGAGTAAAGAACTGACCTTATCATAGAATACATCTGTTGCTTTCCTAAGGAGACAATATCTGGAATGCAGGAATGCCCCACTTCTACAATAAGGTTATTGTTTTGCCCAGGGCTTTTGAGAAATAAGCTTTATATTCTATGTCCCCAGTGTCATTTACAATTGTGCTTTTGGCTGGACTGTGTGTGATGTGCTAACTACATGATTTAAGGCGTGAGAGATTAAGACAGGTTTGGGCTCCCTGGAACCCGCTGATGACTGGAAAGGCATGAGGCTGACAACGGTCACATAGCTTTCCATATGACAATTGTCACATAGCTGTATATATGACCAAGCTCCAGTAAAAGAAAAATGGATTAAGTATCAAGTGAACTTCCCTGTGTATTGTCACACATCTTTGATTAGAGAAATAAACATCATATGCTGAAGCCTATGATGAACCAACAATTAGAGACCAATTAAAGACAAAGGTCGACATGAGAGACTCTCCTGGAATGTGCCTTCTGGCTTCTGCCATTGGCTAATTTACAGTAATTTTTTCATTGTAATTAACTGAATCATGAATAACCATAGCTTTACTGTAAACACTAGTGGTAAAAGAATAATGGCTTTGTGGAATTCTGTGGCACTGAAGGTAAAAATGATGACTCTGGAACTGACTTGTTAGTGTCAGCAAATCAGGAAGAAGGGTGGTCATGGACACTCCTTACCTCATTAGCAGGTTACATGCTTTAGTTCCTACTGAAAACATATTAAAGGGATGCAGAATCATATTTTACACACAGTAAAGTGAAATGCAAGTTATTTGCCCAATGTTACTATCAACTTGTGAGTGCTAACATTCCAAGTTCCAACTGCTAAGCCTAGCTTTCTCTCATACTTTAAAAAGTTGGGATGGGTATAGGTTAGAGTAATCTCTGTTATGTATGAAGCCACATCAAGTCCAGAGGTTTGGAAAGGCAGAGTAATATTTTGGCTTATTCAGGTACTACAAGGCCAACACACTGAGAAAGGACTGCATTCTAGTGTATGAATAGTTTGCTGTAGCTCCAGGGATAGAAACCTGCCAGCAAGACCTTGCCAGGAAACTAGTTTGGCTGTATTCAGAGGGTTTGGGGAAAATTGGACTAGAGCTTATATACATAATGTATAAGAAGAGTCAGGTGTGGAAAAGGAAGCAGTTTGATCAATTGCAGAATGTGACAAAGGCACTGTTTGTAGTCTTCAGGGAATTGTGCAGCTGTGAGTAGAAGAGCTCTTGATCATGGTAACAAACCTCAGAGCTAGGCTTGAGTCTTGAGTATGGATTGGCTAGATGACAAATAAAAGGCATATGAGAGGAACAGAGAGAAAAAGGAGGAAGGGAGGGAGGGAGGGAGTTATACACACACACACACACACACACACACAGAGAGAGAGACAGACAGACAGACAGACAGACAGACAGACAGACAGACAGACAGAGACCTTAACCATCTCCATTAGGCTAATCCTGCAAAAGGCAGATGCCAACAGATCTAAAACTTAAACAATAAATGTGACTATCCTGCTCTCCTAGGTAGGGAGAAGAAGAAATAAGGCTGACATTTTCAAATGAATTAAAAATTGCTCCCTCAACAAAGTGAAAATTATTTCCTGAGTTAAGAGGGCAGACAGAAATTGCTTCATTTACATAAAAACACATAAATTCATAAAACACTCAAATTTATTGGCTAGGATTAAAAAATGCTTGTAAGGAGCAAGAGGTGGCCATCAGATAAAGGTTGATTAAAAGATATTTTGGCCAGATAGATTTCCAAAGTGGTTGTACTAGTTTGCATTCCCACCAGCAATGAAGGAGTGTTCCTCTCTCTCCACATCCTCGCCAGCATGTGGTGTCAGTTGAGTTATTGATCTTAGCCATTCTGATGGGTGTAAGATGGAATCTCAGTGTCGTTTTGATTTGCATTTCTCTGATGACTAAGGAGGTCGAGCATTTCTTTAAGTGTTTCTCCAACATTTGATATTCCTCTGTTGAGAATTCTCTGTTTAGTTCTGAGCCCCATTTCTCTATTGGGTTATTTGGTTTGGTAGTGTTTAATTTCTTGAGTTCTTTATATATTTTGGATATTAGACCTTTGTCAGATGAAGGGTTGGTGAAGATCTTTTCCCAGTCTGTAGGCTGTCGCTTTGTTCTCTTGACAGTGTCACCTGCCTTACAGAAGCTTACAACCACTTTGGAAATCTATCTGGCGCTTTCTCAGAAAAATGGGAATAGGGCTTCCTCAAGACCCAGCTATTCCACTCCTTGGAATATACCCAGAAGATGCACTACCACACAACAGGGACATATGCTCAATCATGTTCATAGCTGCCTTATTCATAATAGCCAGAACATGGAAACAACCTATGTGTCCCTCAGTAGAAGAATGGATAAAGAAACTGTGGTATATTTACACTATGGAATACTACTCTTCTATTAAAAACAAGGAATTCCCGAAATTTGTGGATAAACGGATTGAGCTGGAAATGATCATAATGAGTGAGTTAACCCAGAAGCAGAAAGAGTCAAATGGTATATACTCACTTATATCGAGACACTAGTCCAAGGGGTACGCCCCCATGAAAATCTTTACCTACCAGGAAAGTGGGTCAGAGGGGAGAAAATCCTATTGAGACTTTAGGGGTGAGAAGCCTGGGAGAATGAGGAAACAGAAGGATCCAAAGGGTCCTGGAAAACTACAGGCGGGTCTGGGCCCTGGGGTCCTCCTCAAACTATGGCACCTGCCAAGGAAAATAGAGGCAGTATACTTCGAACCCCTACCCAGGCTAGCCGATGGACAGGACATTCTCCACCGTTAAGTGGAGAAGGGGATCTGACTTTCACACAAACTCTGGTGCCCCATATCGGACCATGTCCCTTGGATGGGGAGGCCTGGTGGCACTCAGAGGAAAGATAATAAGTCACCAAGAAGAGACTGGATACCCTATGAGCATATACAGGGGGAGGAGGTCCCCCTCAGTCACAGACATAGGGGAAGGGAGTAGAGGGGGAAGCAGGAGGGAGGAAAGAAAGGGAGGATACAAGGGATGGGCTAACAATTGAGATGTAATATGAATAAATTAATAAAAATATTTTTTAAAAAATATATTTTGGCTACTCTTGAAAATGAATGAAACTCTCCTGCCAAATGAAGAAAAAAGCACAACCATGACACTGTTAGTCATGAACTATAGTAAGCAATAAAAATCAATGCATTGTTTTACTGACATATGTAGAAATAGCTAAAATTAGTTTCTGTAACAATTAGCATAATGATTAAATCAACTGAGTTTGCTAAGAAAAGCAGTCGCCACAGAACTGAGAATGTGTTTCTGAGATGCAATGATTTCAAAACATGATGGTCCCTCAGCTCTGTATAAGTATTAGTAAGGTTAAAAGGGTACTAGTATAGACACTATCTTCAAATGGATTAGGGGTAATGTTCGCCAAGGGCTTACTGACCTGAACTGACAAACGGCATTTATATTTTCTACTGGATTTGAGTGAATTAGAGGGGTAATTGGAATTGTAAGGAGGAGAACATTTTCTGCAATATGAACTGAAAGTGGTTTGATGACCAGGACATTGACATGCAGCCTTACATAATGATAATGTGTGTGTTGCTGAAGCATTGTCTTTCTTTTATGAATAACTGGAGGAGAGCCTTACTAGGATAATGGAAAAGTCACATGTCTTTTGAGTAATGATTTAAAATTTCTCTGAACTCAATCATTATGATCATTGTAATTTTTTCACTACTGTAGTTAAGCTTCTAAAAATGAGTAGATTGGGAAGAAAATACTGGGTTAAAAAATTGGCA
The DNA here is from genome assembly GCA_907169655.1 of Acomys percivali. Lineage (NCBI taxonomy): Eukaryota > Metazoa > Chordata > Mammalia > Rodentia > Muridae > Acomys > Acomys percivali. The sequence continues at coordinate 38,029,667 of OU015745.1, forward strand.
TTTTCAGTGGGAATTGCTTTATATGGAAACAGGGTTGGGGTTATAGGGCAAGAGTAATGTTTTGTACTTCACATAGCAGATGAAGCTGCATTCTTATATATAATATTTATAAATTGAGCTATAAAGTTCTAAGAAAATAGAAGGCTGGAAAGAAAATTGGCTTGATAATATATCAGTCATAGTATGTCAGTGATCACTGGAGAAATATTTAAAAGCACAGACTAATTTCTTACCACATGCTATGGAATGTATTATCAAGTCCAATATATTTGAATATGCAACTATAAACCCTACAATGACACTTCAGTTATTTCAATTTTAAAACATTTGAAACATGTGAGTACAGACAAGTGAAATTACGTATTGAAAGTCATATAGATAACACAGTGTAAAGCTGAGCCTTCATATTCTTAACTTAGCTATAAGGGTCCGTATTATTTACTCTTAAGAAGTATTGCTTCAGCAAGACAGAAAAGATGTTTTCTTCAAAGTTGCCAAATATAAATATCCAAAACACTTTGAATGTAACATTAATATAACTCCTGATTGTTCCATGGTTCTTTGTATATGGGTAATTATATATGTAAAAAAGAAAAAGAATACATTTTTCTTTGGTGCTATACTTTGAATAAATTAACAAGCATAAACAAACAAAAATTATTGCTTCTATTTGGCCAGTATTGCTTAGCCTAGATCACTTTGTGCACCCTGACTCATTAAATGGCAAATGTTCTCTCCTTTCTAAATGTATTTTTTAAATTTTATTTATTTATTCACTTTACATCCTCATTGTAGCCTGGTCTTTCCTCACCTGCCAGTCCCAACCTTCTTCCCTCTCCCACATCCCCCTTCCCTATTCCTCAGAAGGGGGGAGCACCTTCCTCCTCCAATCAAGTCTTATCAGGACTGAATGTGTCTTCTTCCCCTGTGGCCTGCAAGGCAGTCCTGCCAGGGGGGTGTGATTGAAAAGCTGGCAAGAGAGTCTATGTCAGAGATAGCCTCACTCTCCTTACAGGGGACCCGCATGGATCCTCAACTAGTCCTCAGCTACTTCTTTGTAGTGGGCCTATGCCCAGTCTATGCAAGGTCCTCTGTTCATGCTTCAGTCTCAGTAGGCCCCTCTGGGCTCTAGTTAGTTGGCTCTGTTTGGTCTTCTTGTGTGGCTCCTGTCGCCACCAGGTCCTTTCCTCCTTCCCTCCACTTTTCTGTAAGGTTCCCTTTGCATTCCCCAATGTTTGCCTGTGAGTCTCAGCATGCAACCAGTAGACCTTAGACCTTGTTTTTTTATGATACATTATGAAGCTTTAATAACTTAAAATGGCCAGCAGGAGGCAATAGTATTCCATTAAGCCAATTCAGCAACTTCAGGCAAATTATCCACCCACAAAGCTGCCAAACAGAGGAAGGGAACAAGAAGTGCTTACTTAGTCATTTTGTGACCCCTGGTCCTAGAACTTTGTATATTTGGCCACTTATATCTACTTGTCAGTTGTGCACATAGCAAAAGCTTAGTCCTGTGCCGTGTTAAACTGAAGGAGTGATAGAGATTCACTTAAGATAGACTGAGTCTACATTGCTAAAGTTACTTTAGGAGGATAAATAGTTACTTTATTTTTGTATTCATTATAAATATTAAATCTCACTGTACAAGGAGGGTACATATGAGGTGTGTGTGGTTATTCAAGTGTACACAATTTATATGTCACATGCCATTTAAATTTTCAGTGGGCCAGATACATGTCAAAGGTCTTCAAAGATTATAATAGAACTGAAATGTTTTTATCACCATGTGTGAAACTAAATAGCATACAGTTCTATACAGAGCATAATAGCTCATCATATTAACAAGGAACTGGGTCCCTGGTTAATGATTTATCATAATATAATTTAAAATTATTAGTAAATATTCTTTCCACCCATTACGAAACCAACTAAGAAACAGTCGGCATGTCTCTTAATTGTGGCCAGAGGCATGACTGATAATCCACCTGGGTTTATGTAAGCACAATCTCTGATGTCTATACACAGCAGCAAAGTCATCTAATAAGGTTTTCCTCAAAATATATGCCGCTTTTAGGAACATGACAGCATAGGTGTATGTGTAATGATGAGTGTGTCTGCACAAACACACACCTGATTGTCCTTCTTAAATTGTTAATGATATAAAAATGAGAAACTCAACACTATGTATATATTTTTTTTTATAAAATATAAACCCTTTGGGGTTTCAGACAAAGTAGTTTTTTTCTGAAGGTATTTCCTACTTCTGGTCATTAGAATGTAGGTTGCTGAGCACAATGTCCAATATCTTTGAGAAGGAAATAAACTATATTTGAGAGCAAGTACTTCGAATGGTTGCCATCCACTCACTCAGACCCTAGGCTCCCACAGTCGTTACATTTGATAGAGAAACATTTCTGGACAGAATATATTTATTTCTTATTTTGAAGATTGGTAGTCATTTGCCAGAAGCCATGGTTAAGGTTGGAGGGGTGCTTATTAGGCAAAAACAAATGCAAAGAAAGGAAAGAATGGGGTGGTTTGGTAAAGTAGACATAGTTTCCGGGATAACTGTTGGCACCTTTAGGTAAAAAAAATCAAGGAAAACCTTCTGTCTGGTGATGTTAAGATTTTGGATGATGAGCAAGGCCTGTACCTGGCACTTGGTAGGATTGGTAGGAAGGAAGACTGTAGAAAATAGAATCTTACATTGTATGTTTCAGAAAGCTTAGGATAAACAATGATCTGTCTGAAAAAAATGGACTGTTATAAGAGTTTGTCCATGAGAAAATTAGGATGCCTGAGTAGCATTTAAGGTAGGGTACCAAGAGATTGACATAAATGGGTGAGAAGGAAGTTGTGAGTGGAAAAATTACTTTTGATGACTGTGCCAGTACTGCAAGGAATCATCCAATTGAGTAAAAATATATATATATATATTTATATAATGATATTTTCTTCTAAAAACCAAGTCTTAGAAATCTTGCTTTTCTATTCACTAGCTTCTGGCATCAACTGCATTTGGTTTTCCACACCAAGCAATTCTCCTTGTTTCTGCATATGCCACTTCTGTCATATTCCATAGCTTCAGTTCTGACATTGGCCAGAATTACTATAGGTACAGAATTGAGTCTTGGTATGATAACCGGTACTGCAGAGACTAGTTGTAAGCTTTGGGTGTGCAGGACATCCAAGTGTCAGCTCAACATGGCTGAAAAATAGATTCACACAGCACTTATGAGTCTTGAAAAGGGCTATAACTGTCCTCAGATGTTACACACATGGTTTCAATTACATTTCCTGCTTTATTACAAAGGATGCATCTGTGAAAGCTCTCCGAGAATCTGGCACACAGGCACTTCTATCTCCATGACTTGTGGGTGGACCACTCTCACAGCACATGCATGTATTCACAATCCATATGCACATGGATGTATTCACAATCCAGAGGTTTCACAAACTTCACAGTTGAGGCATTTTAATGGAAGTTTCACACATAATTAAAAATGATTTTGCAACCATTTCTATCCTCTTTACCCTCCAAACACTATGTGAGCTAACATAGAATGTCCCAAGCTTCTCATCATTATTTGTTTTTCCTAGAAATATCCTCCATCACAAAGCTATCTAGGTATCCAATAAGGGATTTTCCATTAAAAATAATGACACTTAGCCAGTCACAGTAGTGCACGCCTGTAATGTCAGCACTCGGGAGGCAGAGGCAGGTGGATCTCTGTGAGTGTAAGGCCAGCCTAATCTACAAAGTGAGTCCAGGACAGCCAACACTACACAGAGAAACTCTGTTTTGAAAAGAAAAAATAAAATAGACACTCTAATAACCCCCAAACCACAAAGTATTTAAAAACTTCATCTTATGAACTAGAGCCCCAAACCAAATAGTCAATAGCCTCAGCCCCTCTAGCTTTCAGGGAACTATACAAGTTTTAGGAGCTCTCTGTTAGAACTTGGAGCAGAGACTTTTAAGAAAAAGGATTTCTTATTATGTCACATGCGGTGACTTTCTTGACTTAGGCTGAAAGTACATATGAGGAACGTGCTCTGAGAAAGCTAAAACTAATAAGATGGCAGAGCAGAAACAGATCTGAAGACAATATCAAGAGGACAGCAAAGTGATGAGCAATGGATTTTCCATTTCCAACAATGCCTACCACCTGGGCAGTAAATTGTATTGGCAAGACTGAGCCCTGTCAGTGAGGTATGGTGAAGGAAATCTCTGGGCACAGAATCAGGTATCAAGGAGAGCTGGCTAGACTTGACTTATGGCCAGTCTATAGGATATTTTACAGGTGGATAATGCCATTCATCCCTCAGCTGTGCTCTCAGCGGTGTACTCTCAGCGACTTTCTCCTTTCTCTTATTAATGTGTTTCCCTTATGACAGATGTGATTGAGAGTTTCTGCAATTCTTAAACTTGCCTTACTCTCTCTTTTGGAAGGAACTCATGACATAAATGCATATTATGATTTACTTATGACAGTAAAATACATAGACGGATTATAAAATGGTTTTAAGAACATTTGGCAAAATGCATAAACTTAGGCTACATCTTGCTTGATTGTAGCTTGATCAAGCCATGCTGGGTCTGGACATTTTATATATGGAATGTATTTTTCTCATATCACGTTTATATATCATCTTCAAGCCAATGCTGAGGCTGTAGCCATTGTGTGACAAAACCAATTTTAAAAAATGGCACACTCCTAGTTTAGACAGATAAGCAAGCACAGAATGTGTGGAAGAAAGCATGGTAGTTCTAGACACCAGGGAAATGGGCCAATGAAGTACAAAAATATTGATGAATTTTCATGAATAGACAGTAAAATTTTTTCATCATATTACTCAACAAAAAGTTGGAAGAAAACCTATTGGTTTCCAGAAGCCACCTTAAAATTATCTTTCCAAATATTTAAACCAAAAATGGCCACTGTATTTGCAGGTAAATTATTTATTTTTGACATTGGCAGCATTAATTTTTGATATTACACTAAAATATAATTTTCTTATTTTTCAATAATGTGTTCTTTGAAATAGGAAAGAAAGCTTAAAACACCAGTTGGTGTTTGGTTTTTCATTTAATAACCAATCACTATAGCTTTAAAAACACCAAACAGATGTATGAAGTGAATGAGGGAATGACTAGATCCATGTATCGTCATTTTTCCTGTGATCTTTCCATGATTTTTTTTCCTGGTACAAGTAAAACTAAACTTTAAGAAATATCAATTTCTGTAAATCCAGTGAGTTAAAATTGTTTCTAATTATACATTTAGTAACGCAAGAAAGAACCTTCAACGCTTTTGATGGTAACATTTCTACAAGGGTGTGGCTGAAGCAGTATGTGGAGGAGGTGCATTATGATAAGGGGGAATTGGAGCCACAGAGAAGAAATGCTGGTGGAGTAGCTAACGGAGAGAAAGAGTTGTACACTGAGCGTTCATGGCAAACTATCCAGGCATGTGACAGGATAAAGGAGAAACTTTTGGGCCAAGCATGCAGCTTCTTTGTCCTAGGAAGATCAAATTATCTGATTTTTACCATCTATGTGCCCAGGGTCTCGTCTGGTACAGGCAGGATCAGCATATCGTACATATGACATGCAACCCCATGGTGTACCTTGTTGAGCAGAATCAGCTCCATTATTTACAAGCAAAAGATGGTTTATTTGTGGTTAACACTGCGCTCCATAAACTATGTATCCTGTTCTGGGTAAGGACAAACCTGGTGCACCACCGTGACTCTTTAGACCACTCCTAATTCTCTACTGCCATCCCCTATGACAACAAAAATTCTCAAAGTAAAACTAAACCACCTGCTGAGCTAAAGAAGAGAAACTACAGAATCGATTCTTGGAAAATAATGTGAGGACACTGGGTGAAGGCAAAAGAAGCTTTTGTAGCTAGACAGCACAATCCTATAACTGTGTGTATAAACATGCTGTGTTTTCCATAAAAGATCAAATAAAATCAGTGCCTATGGAGAGTGATTTTTTTGTACATCAGGCGCAAACTTATTCCATCTGCTTTGGCTTCTATGACTCAAAGAAATGTAAGACCAAGGATGACAGTGTAGGAAAGAGGGGAAACGTGTTTTATGTACTGATAGAGCTGGTATGGGGTAAAGAGAGAAGTCCTTTGTTGCACATCAGGCAGCTTGCCAGCTTCTTTAGCTCCCAGAGGAAGGCTTTCACTTTAAGGGGGAAAGGACCATTGGGATTTATCAGTGGGAACTTCACAAAGTGTGCAGACAACAACAGCAAAAGCCTTTTTACATATGGATGAAAAGGGTAAAAATTCCGATTTGGGAGCATTTGAGGGAAACACCAGCTTTGCTTCTTCAGTGGTCTCCCTTAATTGCCTTCACTCTCCGGCTTCTGTTCTCTTCTGAGGAATCAGGAAACAGACTTTTGTAGTTGGGAAATTTTCTTTTATGTGCAACTTTGAGCTAGAGAGGGATGAAGCCAGCTTATCTCTTCCTCTGTTTTCTTTTAACTCATTTATATAATTTTTTAAATGGTGAGTAAACATATAAAAGGTAGCTGGAGTTTAGCTGTCTAGCAGTTGTGCAAGAAGTCCCTCCTTGAAAAAGGTCTCCATCCTGCTAGAACAAGTGGACAGCTCATTACAACCACTTCCTGCTTCTGTGTCATCCCTGGTCTAAATTAAGAGCAAAGCACCCATTTTCTTCTTCACACAGCAAATAGAAGATAAAATGGCCCAAATGCACAGGGAATACTCAAGAAGTAAAACTGCACAGTGAGAAGCAGGGAAAAATACAACTACATTTGGATTTGACATTATAAGTCAGTCCTTAAGACCTGGCATTTGAGGTATTCCAAAGTAACATTTTGTTGGCAGGTGAAAGTTTATCCAAATGGTCCAAGAGAATCACGTGGTTTTCTTTTTTTAAGTAAGTTTTGTAGAATGGTTTCTCTCTGTGATAAATAGTTCTCCAAAATTATTTTAGAGTTAACACTAATGACACAAATATAAACTGATTTCTGCGAATCTCTTTGAGAGGATAGGTGAGCCTGGGGTAGCATCAATATCTGTATCTGTTATTTTTGTTGCTGTGGTAAAGTCCCATGACCAAAAGCAACTTATGGAAGAAAGACTTTATTTTGGTTTTTCTTCCCAGAGGGCTAATCTGTAATTACAGAAGAGGCATGGCTACCCATATACAGCAAACAGAAAGAAAGTGGAGAAGGCATGAAGGCATGGCTACCCATGCACTACAAGCAGAGAGAGACTGGAGAAGGCATGGCTACCCACACACAGCAAGGAGAGAGAGAGAGAGAGAGAGAGAGAGAGAGAGAGAGAGAGAGAGAGGAGAGAAGGCATGGCTACCCATGCACTACAAACAGAAAGAGACTGGAGAAGAAGGCATGGCTATCCACACACAGCAAGCAGAGAGAGAGAGAGAGAGAGAGAGAGAGAGAGAGAGAGAGAGAGAGACTGGAGAAGGCATGGCTAGCCATACACAGCAAGCAGAGAATGAACTAGAAGTGAGTCAAGGCTAAAAGCTACCTCCCCCACCCCTTTACAGAATTCCTCCAGCAAAGCTACCTCCTAAATATTCAATACCCCCCCCCCAAGCACTGCCACCAATAGGAGATGAAATATTAGACTATGGGAGCCTGTAGGAGACATTTCTCATTTAAATCACATTGCCCATACTGAAAACTATCTGGTACTATGTAAACCTATTATCTTGAGCTTGTTTGTGATCTTCAAGGGGTTTTTATCTCATAAGAAATTTTATCCTATCTCCTATATCAAACAATGAACAAGGCTATCTTGAACCTAGTAGATGAGTTAATTAGTATTTGTTAGATGGAGGTAATAAAGAACAAAAATATCTTTTAAGATTATAACTTTTCTTGAAACAGGATAACCATAGCTTTTGAAATCACATAGTTCTTAATGGCTGGAGAAAGCAATTTACTCATTTGCATAATACTCACAATAGCTTCATGAGTTATTAATAACTCAGTATTACAAGGGAGAAAAGTGAAGTACAGGGATTAATTGGTCCAACTGTGCAGAGGGTCAGAGCAGAGTCTTGTAGCAATGCTCAAACTGTGCTTTGGTTGCTGAGCTCTCTGTGGCTTCTCTAACGGAGAGCATTTATTGTGCCTCAGGAAAGTGTTTTGCATGCTATAGCGCATTGTTACCATGAATCCTATTTATGGAAGCTGGCCATGTGCCAGGGTAGCAAGGATGAGCACTTTTATTGGTCTTTACTATGCCAAGCCTAGACTGAGCTGTCTGTATCGCCAAGGTTTCCCTCTCCTCCCGAATATTTAAAGTTGTAGAAATGAGAATGTCTCTTTAGAGTATTTCTAGAATCAAAGCTTTTTGTAAGATCAAAGTAGTTTAGAACTGTCCACTCTTTTTCTCGTCTGTATGCTACTTAAGTATTCTCCTCTCTCTCTCTCTCTCTCTCTCTCTCTCTCTCTCTCTCTCTCTCTCTCTCTCTCTGTGTGTGTGTGTGTGTGTGTGTAAGTGTTTGTGTATGTGCCACATGATTGCAGTGCCCACAGAATACACAGAAGGACATGAGATTACCTTTGTGAGATGATTAATTTGGGTGCTGCAAAGTGAACTCTGGTTGACTGACAGAATAGCAAATGGTCTTAATTTTTAATTTTTAAGGCAGCTCTCCAGCCCACATGAAGCAGTTTCTCTTCTTTTTTTTTTTTGTTTTTTGTTTTTTTGTTTTTTGTTTTTTGTTTGTTTTGTTTTGTTTTTTTGTTTTTGGTTTTTGGTTTTGTTTTTTTGGGTTTTTTCTCTTTTTTCTTTTTGAGACAGGGTTTTTCTGTGTAGCCTTGGCTATCTGGACTAACTTTGGAGAACAGGTTGACCTCGAATTCACAGAGATCTGCCTGATTCTGACTCCCAAGTGCTGGAATAAAAGGCATGTGCCACCACGCCTGGCTGAAGCAGTTTCTTAAGTACAAAATTTAAAGAAGTTATGTTGTGGTATTTGTAACCTATTGTACTTAATCTGATAAATTGTGAGAAAACTCAGACTCCTTCTACAATAAAGATTTGATAAGGAATAATTATTCCAATTACTATTAGAATTAATCTCTTTTTGCTTTCCTTCCTTTCTTTATGTTTATCGATTCATTCATGTTTCTTTACTTTTTTTATTTGGTTTTTCAAGAAAGGGTTTCTCTGTGTAGCCTTGGCTGTCCTGGACTCACTTTGTAGACCAGGCTGTGCTCGAACTCCCAGAAATCTGCCTGCCTCTGCCTCTGGAGCACTGAGATTACAGACATGAGACACAACGCCAGGCTGTTGTTTCTCTTTTTCTTGAGATATCATTTTACTGTTTATCTCTAGCTTGCCTGAAATCCTCCCACACCAGTTTCCAAAGTGTTGTTACTACAGGTATGTGCCACCACACTCTGGCTTCTTTATGTTAAACTTAACTCCTACATTTCTCTCCCTCTCGATAACATTCACAGTGAATGTGTATTAACTTAATCCTAAAACAAGCACTCGTTGTTCATAATGCTGTAAACATAATCTACATATTCCTATGTGTTAATACAAGTTTTATATCCCTATATGATTTCCTAATTTGAACTCCATCTCTGTGAGCTCCATTACACCTGTGGCATATGAATTATTTTTAAAGCCCAGTTACCTTTATTTAGTTTCACATAGGCACAGGGAGAGCTGCTTTATTTCAGTGACATTGACTTATTTCAGAAATGTACTTGGGATATTTCTGAATGTGGGCTACAGTTTATTTAGTACTTTACATCACATTTTCTTGAATCCTCCAAGTAGGGAATTAATATAGGTACAAATATCTAAGAACATGTATAAATATCCAGTACCATGCTGTTTTAATTACAATTGCTTTATAGTACAATCTGGGATCAGGTATGGAGATTCCTCCACAGCACCTTTTATTGGACAAGATCGTTTTTGCTATTCTGGGTTTTTTATTTTTCCATATGAAGTTCAGAATTGAACTTTCAATGTCTTTAAAAAATTGTGTGGGTATTTTGATAGGGATTGCATTGAATCTGTAGATTGCTTTTGGTAGGATGGCCATTTTTGACTATGTCCCCTGGAGGGGGAGACCTGGTGTCACTCAGAGTAATTACAGCAGGTCACTGAGAAGAGACTTGATACCCTATGAGCATATACAGAGAGAGGTAATCCCTCTGAGGAACAGTCATAGGGAGGGGAATAAGGGGAAAATGGGAGGGAGAGGAGAATGGGAGGATACAAGGGATGGGATAACCATAGAGATGTAACAAGAATAAATTAATAAAAAAAAGTTAATAGAGATGAGATATGATAGATATTGATCTCCATTCAGAAACTTGGACCCAACAAGATAAGAAAGATATTTACTTCAATCTTGCCAAATACAAATAGCCAAATCACTATGAGTGTAACATTTATGTAATTCTTGATAGTCTTGTGGTTCTTCCTGCTGTATGTAGTTTATTTTCTTCATGTGTAATAATATAAATGTATATGTTAAAAAGAACCATAATAAAGTATCATTAAAAAAATAAAATAAATAAAATTGAAAAAAAAGAAAGAATTTACTCCTACATTCTATCTCTATGATGATGACATCGATCCATTAATGAAGGCGAATGAACTCATTGTTGATGATGCACTTCTTAGCACTGTTCCATCTGAGGTTAGTATGAATACACATGACTTCTCCTGATATACACTGAAGTAACACATCATGTTATATTTAAGCAAACTACTGTGCTTTTCATATTTGAGAAAGTTTTCTCTCATGATAGTATCAATTTGGATATTTTAATGAATTCAAGAAGCAGTGAAGGAAAGGTCCATGTGTCAAGAGATAAAGGATTTGCCCAACCAAAGTCCAGTGAGGAGCTGGGGCCCTAAATCCATAATACTCAAGCAGCTGCCCTCTGCTATCAACCACATATGTATGGAAATGGACCCTTCCAAAGCAGAGTCTTCCAAGGAAAGTCACTTGTGACCAACACTTTGACTGAAGCTACTGGCTGAGGACTTGTAGCAAAGAAGGTGTGCTATACCCAGAACACTGACCCACGGACATCATAACATAGCTGGCATGTATGTATACAATCATTATGTTTGTGAAAATACTGCCAAGCAGCAACGGAAAATCAATATAGGGATTCAGACAACAGTGATCTTGGAAGGTTGCCAGAAACCGAATCAGATCTTCGAGTCTAAGAATCATTCTATAATGGAAAGTAGGGAACACTTGGGCAATGTTCAACTGACACATTCATATTGCATAGAAAATATGTGACATCAGGGATTATAAAAAAGCAAAACACACTGTATAATGACCTACCCAGAGGTAGTGAGGTCATGGTTGTTAGAGAAGAACCTATTAGTGCCACTTTACCAAACCAATATAATCTCTAACTTGATTATTTTTCCTTATATCCACAGATAACTGTAGTTCCCAGTCATCATTAAAGAAACTTTTCCTGCAAAGGTGGAGAGCACTTACAGAAATTTTTGATGAATCAAATTGCATAGAACAACTGATCGTGAGTTATCCAGTGCCAGTGGATATATCTATATTCCAACTCTTGCACATAAGGTTTCTGGAACATTATGGAAAGGAGATGGAATGATTGTAAGATCTATAGGACCAGGAAACTGCAGTGAGATTGGGTCTCCTAGAAATGATAGGGAGATGACAGGGATGCAGTATGGCTCCATCAACAAGACAGCACGCATAGACATGCTAACATGGGAGGTAGAGAGCTTTTTTTGGAGATTAATCCTTAGACAAAGAACTGCAAAAATCTAAGGGATGTTAAGCTCAGGAGACATAATTTTCCTCAGGGATGAACCCCAATTTTTTGATGAGTATGAATTGATCAGCCTTAAAATCATGTATATACAGGTAACATTATACAAATTAAGAAGGGTGTGTGTGGGTGGGGGCGTTATGGTTGTTTGTAGCAATGAGAATTAATGAAAAAGAGGCGAAGGATTTGAAAGAAAGCAAGGTGTGGCAGCATTGGGAAGAGATGGATTGAGAAAAAGGGAGTAGAGAGACAATGTAATTATATTTTAGTTTTAAAAATAAAATTTCTTAAGGTATCTTTGACAAAAACTGAAATAAAATTGTACCAGTGCTGGCAGACAGTAAAGTCAATAACACAATACACAAAATAAAAATGATTTGATGCTGTATAAACTTTGTATTCAACCTAGGCCTCTAGAGGGCTGGTCTTTTCTTGCATGTACTCTATTGTAAAGAATGGATATCTCCAGGATTCGTTTTAAAAGAGAGAAATTAAATTGTCCGTGCAACACCATTAGGCATGCAAGAAAAAACCTTCACAGATGCATGATAAACATTTCAATTGGATTATTCTTTTTATAGTGGGAACAAAAATATAATTTTATACTGTAAGCATTCAGGAATGTTTCATGAATTTTCTGTTCTTTGCCCATACAAAAGGTGTAATATATGTTCTAATATATGTACATTTTGTATATAACTTACATGTCTGAAGTTAAAGACAACCAAGAAAAACTCCGAGAAAATGGTAACAGGCTATTAGAAGTGCTTATCTTTAATACAGAATATTGATGAACGTTATACTATAAGGAGAGACAATGCTTACTATATCTACATATTTGGCATCCTTAGAATACTGACACTGTTTTGAAGAAGAATAAAATGAAATGGTAAAGATATATTAGAGTCACTACATGCCTACAGCGGCTTTATGGAACTGCACACCTGATGAGCCACTTCTCTAGGGTGGTGTGGAAACAAACTTCAGGAAGCTTCCATTGACCTTGGAAAGAGAAAATACTCATGCCACACTCCAATCTGATAGAGTAGCAGTCCATTGAGAGGCCACATAGTTATCGTAAGATGTTTTGCCGCCCCCCTGTAGTAGAAATAAAACAGTGTGTAGGGTTTTCTACTATTCTTAGCAAGCCACATAGAGAAGTAGCTGCAAACAGTTTAGCAAACATTAGCACCACAGATGAATAGAAGAACATCTTGTTATCATGCAAACTTCTTTGAGTAGATAGACAATAAAGAGTTTTGAAAACTCTAAGGATTATTTCAAAAAGCTCAGGAATGGAACTAAAGTAGAATCTGTTCTTTGATGACTGTAGACTACAAGTGGCAACAACAAGGTTATTGGGCGATGTGGGAAGAAGAGAGGGCTCAGTATAGAGCAGTTGGAAGATATAAGTGAAGCAGTGAAGCTCAATGCATATTTTACTCAGAATGCTTTTATAATTGTTATTACTGTTTTGATTCTTTATAAAGAATAAGCCTGACTGAGCAGAATAACATGCTCTCAAGTATCAATTTTCCACACCCATGCACAGCCTACCTGTTTAAGCCAAGAATTGTTAATAGCACACAAACAACTCACAAAAATATAGGAAACTTTGTGGCGAGTACACTCCTAAGTAGAAACAGGTCACCTTGCATGCTAAAACTTGTTCAAATGCCTTCCCAACAGCATATACATACACAAAATCACATGGGAGTATGAATAATTCTATGCTTCAACCTCATACACCTTCAAATTAATATGTATGTATTTTACAAGCTCCTTAAGAATGCAAAACTAAAATCAGACACAAACCACTGTATTTCTTCTTGAAAAAAATGCTGTTCAATTTCATAATGAACAAGATAAAATAACAACACCAACAAAATCTATGATCTGCAATAAGGAAGTCAGCTTGCATAATATGATGAGACGTGTATAATCATAATGTCTGAGAACTCTTTTGCACTTAATATGACTGGAAAAGATGGAGGGAGGGGAAAGATGGGAGAAAGGGAAGGAGGGGAGAGAGAGAGAGAGAGAGAGAGAGAGAGAGAGAGAGAGAGAGAGAGAACTGGACTTTTTCCCTTTCTGTGGAATCATGTTTCAGTTTTTGTGTGAATGTGTTTTATTCATTGTGTATCTCTGGAGAAAATCAGGTCACCTTCAATGATCTTATCAGTCAAAGAAAATAGCACTGCTTCACAGAGCTATTAAAATGGAAGAGAATTAGAATGTATAAAAAGCTTTCAGATGTCAGGATCAAAGGGAAAAAGGTCACAGATGAGGCAGGGGCTGTTGCCTTTGTTGAAATTCACGGTTTTGATTAACATGAAGTTGTAAATGGCTATAACATTGCAAGCAGTAATAACATAAGAACAAAGGCCAAGGACATTATAGAAATGCAGAAAGAAAGCACAGAAAGATTCTAACAATTGAGATAAATAAACAACAGGCATAGACTTGCAGTAATAGACTGTAGGTTGTTTCCTTAAGAGTCACAAAGTATTTTAGTATATACCAATGATTTAACCATCACAAGTTAAGTAAGTATTGTTATCAGTGCTTCAGAAAGATGGGAAACAAAGATAAGACACTAAAAAGTCAGTGCAAGCTCAACTCTTGGTGGTCAACAGAGGTAGGAACCTCTCCTGAGCCTCAAGCCCACTTCACATGATATTGCAGCATCTCCGTGAATATTTGTGAATTAGCACAGTTTTCATGGAAGCCCATTTTCCTTATTTCAAGTCTAATGTTCTTTTTAACTGGCTGACACCCTTAATTAGTGATTGATTTATGCATTTTTTCTGAAATTATTTGAACACTGCTGAGAGATAAATGTGTAAAATATTTAACAAACAGATTTTAAAATATTTACAGTAGTGTCTTAAAGATAGTATAAGGAAAAAAAGCAAGAATAAAAAACAATTTGCTGCTTTTGTTTGAGACTTTTGAGGAAGATATTTTCATCTAACAATTTATATCCTCATTGATATATTTAAAGTATTCATGGAACACTGTTTTAATGCAAAAATGGGAATGAAGGTATTTGTAATATCAATATTCTCTTCACATAGACTCACCAATTCTACTTTTTCCTTATTTTTGTTCTTTGTTCATCACAACCTCTGACCTTGTCTGAAGTTCTTTCATATTCATCCATTTGCATGCTCGTCTTTCTTTCTTTTCTCCCACTTTTCTTAGTGAACTCTTTTGTAAGTGAAATTTTAGAGAACTTTAGTTTCTGCTTCTAAGGCACAAAACTAGAAAAGACTCACACAGAATTATGCCCAATCTTAGAATGACAAAAATGAACTAAACAAAATGCAGATTTACAACTCATCTTCAATCAAAGAGCTGAAATCACAAGAATACTAACTCATTAAAAAAAAGATGTGTCCAGAGAACACATGGTATACAAGGTACCTAGCACTTTATTACCTGATGATAAATTAGGGAAGAGGCGTGGATTATTTAGATGTAGCTATAAAAAAGGCTTTCACCTTGCCTTTCTTTAGTGATAGATGTATGAGATACATGAGAAGTTTGCATCCAAATTACAGGCTTTGTCCTTGAGCATCACTAGAACCTTGGGATGATTGTCAGTGGGAAAATTAGCATTGCACATGACACTGGGAAGAGATTAGTCCTGTGAGGACAGACATATCCTTCCCTTGTTCTCCACAGAGTTCACTAAGTGAGGGGGTGGGGGGATCCTTAGGAAGCTGGTGCACAGTCATTGCAAATGAAGGTAGAAAAGAGAAGGAAGAAGGGAAAGAGCAAAGGATACAGAGAGATGGAGGAGAGAGGGAAGAGAGAAGTGTGGAGGGGAGAGGGAGGGAGGGAGGGAGAGAGAGAGAGTGAGAGAGAGAGTGAGGGGGGGAGGGAGAGAGGGATTCTCCAATATTATGTCAGGAAAAATCACAGGACTATTGATAAAGTAGCATATCTGACATCCAGTCACAAGGTATTTATCTCAAACTGAGGTTATGAATGACAAGTAAATTACAACACAGCTTTGACAGTTTCAAACCTGTGTCTGTCTAGTCTAAGTAGAAAACACATTAGAAGAGCAAGGTAAAGAGAAACCTCCAAAGACAGTGTAGAGCAGACACTGAGAAAAGCCTTCAGGAAAACCAATCCTCACCATAGACACAAGTGTCCTCCCTCAAAGGAAGTTTGAGGGTAGGGATGCATTCAGCATGGAATCATCACGTTTTGAGCTCCTAACCACTGAAGCTCCCGGGAGGAGTACTTGTATTTTCAGCATTTATTCTCTAGGTTTCCATGTTGTCTACTTTTAACCAGAGCCATGAAAAGCAATTGAGCAAAATGAGTGGGTGGGGCAACCAGGATAAACATCAGTCAATACTCTATAAACAGATTTCACACAGAGAAGTGACCTTTTAAATCACTGAAAAACATCTATAAATTTCCTTGTATATTCATCTGTTTTGATTTTATTTTCCTTTCACAAGTTCAGTTTTCTCTTTCTAGGGTAAACACACATAACATGGACAGATTTAAAAGTAACATTATTTTGTTACATAGGCTTTTTAAACTTTTTGTCACTTAGAGGAGTGGTTTTTAACTAATTCTTTTATTTTCCATTAATTTGAGTCATTAGTAAAAACATTGTAATTACTTTTTAAATATCATTCATGTACAGGCATGGTGGGATTTGCCTCTAAGCCCAGCACTTGGTAAGGAGAAAGCAGTGGATCCGCTAGCCTGACCGACAGTGTAACATCCAGGAAAGCCAGGGCTACGTAGAAAAACCTTAAAAAAAACTTATTTATTTTTTATGTCTCTGTGCATGATGGTTCTATGTCTGTATGTTCATCACATGCATTCAGTGGCTGCAGTGACCAGAGGAGGGAATTTCATCTTATGAATCTGGCGTTGCAGCTGGTTGTGAGATGTGATATGAGTGCTGTGAAGGGAACCCTGGTCCTTTGCAAGGGAAGTAAATGCTAAATGCTGTTATCACTGAGCCACCTCTCTTTATCCCTGCTCCTTTATACATACTTTTCACTACTGATTGCGAGTGTGTGTGTGTGTGTGTGTGTGTGTGTGTGTGTGTGTGTGTGTGTATTGTGTATGCACCACGTGCTATGCAGTGGTGTGCGTGCTGGTATTGGCACACATGCAAGATAGAAGTCAGAGTTTCACACCAAAATATTTTCTTCAAGTATTTATCTATCTAACTTTGCTGAGATAGGGATGGAATTTACAATTTGGTCTAGATTGGATGGCCAGTATATCCTTCCCTCACCTGTTTTGTCTCTACTCTTCAGCCTTGGGATTACAGAGTTTTGCCTCCATACTCAATTTTACAAGGATGCTGGAGACCTAAACTCAGGTACACACACTTGTAGGTCAGGTATTCTACCTAATGATCTACCTCGATAGCCTCATGCTTTAGAAGTTAATTTTGTTTTCATGCGATGATTTAAGACTCTTCCTTGCTTAGATCTTTGTGACTCCTGCATCTGCAGTAATTGTGGCACATTAATCACATTCTATCAGCCATTCTCCTGAACCTACCATCTGTACTCAGGCTACTCACTCCACGTTTGCACTGTAGAGTCTAATCTCCTCTGTTTCTGCCATATTTTATCCATACTTATGGAATGATGTCCTGAAGTCATCAAGGCTCCAAATCATTCTTATCCTGTTCTTTCCTACAGACATTGATCTTTCTACTAAACTTTTATACGTGAATAAAAAATAAAACACCCTGAATGACCTTTGAAATCTATACAGAGAAGCAACAAAATCCAAATTTTGGTGGAGTTTACTTTTTACTTTAATTCAGAAAACATTGCCACTATTAAAGTAACTTGGGAAATCAGGTGACTATGTGCCCCCTTTGGCATCTTTCAATGTTCACTTCACTATAAAACATGACACCATGTCAACTTTCAAAGTTTAAGTCTGTCCTATGTCTACTCAAGTACTCCTTTCTTGCAACCATTTTTGGGGGCTGTGAGTTCCATGATTATCTTTTGACTTCCAGTTTTCCCTCCCAAGATGAATCCACCAAATGACAAAGAAAAGCAACATAACTTTGACATGAAATTCCAAATTCTACTGGATCATTCTTGCTACTCTTTCTCCATTTTACAGTAGGACAAACTGAAATACTGGAACACATTTGTTTAAAAAAGAATCCCTAGTGTTTAGCATGAGGTGGTCTTCCAACCCCTGTTGACCTAGCAGCAACTTTCCTGGATACTATCTGCATTTTCTTGGTCTTAACATTGGGTGGCCTGCATTTTCTTCACCTATTTATTTTTCTTCTTTCTTTTTCTGTTCTTTGTATATTTTTTTACCTATTTCTCAAGAGAATTTTACCTGAATTTTTGGTTAAGCAATAGTCCATAACTACTCAGACTGTAAAGAGAAAGGTCATTTTTTACTGTGTTTTTATTTTTATTTTTAACTTTCTAAAACAAGTAAGTTTGCTGTCATCAGCTCTTAGTGAAATGAATCTTTCATTGTATTGATCATTGGTATGATTTATAAATATATAACACAATTACAAAAATAATATGTATTATGACATGAAAAAAGTGGTCCTTAGGAAGAGAAAAGAGGAATGAGGTACAGTGGAGGCAAAACAGGGAAACTGAAAGTAAATGCATTGAAAACACATGATATACTTGAGCAAAAGTTTCATTTTTAAAACCTGTAAGTATATATTAAACAAGTAAAAAAAGTCCTCATAGGTATGTGTACCTGAATGTGTACATTTAAAAATAAATAACTACTGTAGTGTAAGAGCTATGGATTGAGGCAACAGCAGTTTCCTCAGTATTTTGCTTGTAGCCTAATCTTTGAAAGTTGACTTTATAAAAAATACTCAGTTAATCCTACCTGTTAGTGACGGATATTATTCCTGAAAGGACAAGGATATGAGTTAGTTTGTGTGATTCTTAGCATTCAATGTTCTATGTGAAGCTACATCATTAGTTTCAAGTTTAATCTATTGCATATAGAGAGATGCAAATAAAAGACCCTCTCTATACATTTGTTATTAAGGAGATAACTCTTCCAATTGCCTCTTGCACAGTGCTTTACAAGCTCCCATGCCAATTAGAAGACATTTAGTAAATTGTGTGCCTCCGAAGAGATGTACAAATTGTTAACGTTACCTCTGGCTGTAGCTAAATGAACAGGAAATTCTTTAGGGAAAAAAGCAAAGTCTCTGTAAAAGTGAACGTATTGTGTGGTTACCAGAGAAATGCCTCTAGCAGAGATTCTTCAGACAAGACCCATTTTATAAAGGGATATATTAAATTAAGCAAGGACTTGGAGTCTCTGGGGATAACTATGGAGATATTTGAATGTGAGAAAAGCTAAGTAGATGTGAATATAGAATTTTCTATTACTGGTGCTTCATCTACTAAATTCTATAACCTCTTTTTTAGGCAGAAATGTGGGCACATCAGAAAAATTTCACAATTTCAGAAATATAAGATAATTAAGAATTTAAAATCACCAATCTATCAGCTTATAAATAAATAAAGTTATGGATAAAGTATATATGATGTCATGTCTGGGGTCAGAATTCTGCTAGTCTAGGTTCTTTATTTACATAGAAAAAAATAAACAAAAGAGGTAATTCTAGACAGTGTTTTCATTGCAATCCCATTTATATAACTGAAGTTTCTACAAAGCATGCATTTCTCACAGCAAAATGCAATGAAGGGGGCTTTGAAATCAGTTAAAAGAAGAGTGCTCAATCAGCTAAGCTGGGTAAGCTTGGGGTCCTGAGCTCAAATATGTGCCACCTATGTCAAAAGTCTTGGATGGTGGCATGTGCCTATAATTCCAGGTTAGGGTAAGAACCACTGATTTCACTGACCAGCTAGCTTATCAAAATGTGTGATCTCCAGTTCAGTGAGAGACTGTCTCAAACAGAAAAATGGAAAGTGATTGAGGAAGATAATCAAGTTCAACTCTGGCCTCCACACACTTACAAAGGCTCATAGACACACCTATCCATGAAATTCTATGCATGTATCAATCACAATAAATAAAAAGAAAAAATGAAAAAAATACAATGATTAACACAGTGCTACTGCTGAAATAGCATCCTAATTAGATGCTCACAGTATTTTTAGATAATTAAAAAAAGATAGGATGACCCTATACAAACTTCTAGATATGTAGATTTGGGCTACCTGTGTTCAAATCCCAATTTTATCATTGCCAGATATTAGAAGTTGGGCTGGTATTGACATTCTCTAGAGTCATTTTCCTTATTTAAAATGGAATGTGTATTTCTTAACCTTCAGAGTTTTCTGGGCACCAAAGAGAACTCATGTGAAGGACTTATGGAAAACATTGGCTCCCTTTGTTTGTCTTACTTGAGAATTCACATTGAGTTCACGTGACTGTTCAGGTTATAGGATGAGATTTCACATGAGGGTTAGGTTTCTAAAAATGGAAGCCAAGTATAGTACAGACTAGCCAGAAGATCCCACATAATCTGAGCAAGAAGAAAGAGGGCTATTTGATGCAACTGCTGCCTAGTACTGTGGTGACGATGGCAAACTCTGCTAGCAGGAAGTAAGTCCTGTAAAACACTATCTCTTTAAGACAGATGTCAGAGCTGGCAGAAAAGCCAACAAGGAAAAGCACTTTAAAATTGGAAGAGAATCAGGTTAAATGGTCAGTGGCACCGAGTCAGCTCTGGTGTGATATAAATAGTGTTGAGTTCTCTATACAAGCACAGACCTTGGCTTGAACCTATCTATGCCAGGATAAAGACCTTTCAGCAGGAGGACACATGTCTGATGTGAAAATGGGCAAAGATTTCTGCCTCTGATGATGAATGGCCAAACTAGACTCGAAAAGAACAGCAGAAAAAAGGCAGTGGCTTCTAAATCATATTCACAAAGAGACATCTTACCTTTGGATAGGTCTGTGGAAAACACTTACCCATGTATACAAGAGTTGCTTACCCAAAATCTGATTGCCATGTCAGGAATATATAACCTTCTAAAGTATGCTTTATTAAGATGGAGTGAAAGACACATGAAAATAAAACAATCACAGGCTATGCCCACTTTTGACAAGAATATCTCAATGCTATAACAAAATAGTCACAGGGCATTAACCAGGCTGAATAATCTGGAAAGGTTACTCAGAGCATGACATTGGAAACAGTCTCTCTCTGTCATAATTTCCTTGGCTGCAATTTTACACCAACAATTACATTTTATAAATAATATTTATGATCCACCGAGTCCAGATGTTTGGGATTGCTGAGAACTTAAACAATAATAATGTATTATAACTTCTTTCCTGATATACTGTTTTTATGTTAAAATTTGTTTTGTTTTATTTTTCATCATCAGTGCCATCTGCAGAAAACAATGATCCTACTGTTTCTGTAGAACCTCAGAAAAATGGGAAAATGGAGTGAACAAATATTCAGAGAAATGAAAGACTTCTATAAAGTGCTTCTTAGAAAAAAGGAATGAAGAAAAAGAGAAAGAAAGATGTATGAGTTCATGCAGCACCTCTTCCCAGAAGGTTGGCAGGAAGACTGAGAGTGAAATAGTTTAGAAGGTAGGTCCTAGAAAGGGAGTCTCGATATCCATGCTGCTTCTGAATGACAACTTTACTGGAAGACAGAAAGCAATTAATGCTAATGTAAATGTGTGTGTGTGTGTGTGTGTGTGTGTGTGTGTGTGTGTGTGTGTACTTTCATATGAAAGTCAGATTTTTTTTAAATGTGGTTTAGTTGTATAATATCTTGTTTTCTCCATCTATGGTGATTGAAAGTTTTGCAGGATATAGTAGTCTGGTTGGCATCAGTCATCTCTTAGTGCCTGTGTGACATCTGTCTATCCCTCCTGCCTTCATAGTCTATGTTGTGAAGTCAGCGGTAATTCTGATAGGTTTGCATTTATTTGTGACTTGGCCTTTTCATCTTACAATATTTAATATTCTTTCTTTGTTCTGTATGTTTAGTGATTTGATTGTTATGTGGCTGGAGGATTTTCTATTCTGGTCCAAATATATTTGGAGTTCTGTAGCATTCTTCTATATTTATGGACATCTCTTTAGGCTGGGAAAGTATTTTTCCATGATATTTTTGAAAATATTTTCTGGGTCTTGGATCTGAGAGTTTAATTTTTCATCTATTACTATTATTCTTAGCTTTGGACTTTTCATAGTGTCCCTGATTTCTTGCATGTTCTTTGTCAGGAGCTTTTTAGATTTAATATTTTCTTTGACTATGGTATCAATTTTTTCAATCGTATCTTCTACCCCATGGATTCTGTCTTCCATCTTTTGTATTCTCTTGGTGATGCTTATGTCTATAGTACCTGTTCTCTTCCCTAGTTTTTTTTTTTTCCTGAATTGTCTCAGATTATATTTTTTTCATTTCTTCTAACTCAATTTTAGGTCTTGAATCATTTTATTCATTTCCTGTCTTTCACTACTTTCTTTAAGATGTTTTTCAATTCTTTCATTTCTTTCTTTGTGTATGCCTGATCTAGTTTGAGGGTTTATTTTCCTCCTTTAAGGCCTCTTTCATTTTTGTAATCTCTCACTTGAAATCTTTTTCTTGTGTGTTTGGTGTGATAGTATCTCCAGAGTTTGTGGTGGTGGTTGGAATGCTGGTTTCTGGTGGTAACAAATAGCCATGGGAATTGTTTCTTGTGTTTTTATGCTGTACTCTTCCCATTTTGATGTCTCTGGTGTTTGCAGGTTTGGTGGTGTGTGATGGCCAGATAATTTGGGGATAGGTATAGACATGGAGTTTCGGTCCTGTGCCTTCCTCAAGTCTGCTGAGTTCACTGTCTCTGTTGGCTTCCTGTTTGTGACTCAAGGATGCTAGGCAGCACGGGAAAAGACAGAAAGATATCCAAGCAGAAAGCTGCTCCAGTGTGCCTGCTTGCCTCCTTGGGGTAGAGGTTTTTGTAACCCACAGATCCTTCTGAACTTCAGAGTTCAGAGCTGTGAAACTGACAGGCATGTGGCTAGACTTTGGGGCCTCACACCCATGCCTGCATGGACCTGGGAACATTCTGTGGATTGGATGGGTCACCTGATCAGATACACTTGTGTTCCTGGCTATGTGGTTTCCTGTGGGCTAGAAGTTCCATACATCATGAATCAAATGGACCTAACAGATATCTACAGAACATTTCACCCAAACATACAAGAATATTACTTCTTCTCTGCATCTCACATAACCTCTCCAAAATCAACCATATACTTGTTCACGAAGCAAATCTCAACAGATTCAAGAAGAACAAAATAACGACTTATGCCTTATCAGGCCACATGGATTAAAGCTTGAAACCAAAAACAGAAACAATAGAAAGCCTAAAAACTTATGAAAACTGAACAACTTCCTACTCAATTACCTTTGGCTCAGAGACAAAATAAAAAATGAAATTAAAGAAAATGAAGGCACAACATACCTAAAGTTACAGGACACAATGAAAGCTAAGAGGAAAGTTGATAGCACTAAGCACCTTCATAAGAAATTGAAGTGATCCCATACTACCAACTTAACAAACACCCAAAAGCTCTAGAATAAAAAGAATCAGACACACTCAAGAGGAATATACCTCTGGAAATAATCACACTCAATGCTGAAATCAATAAATTAGAAACAAAACAATTCAAAGAACTCACAATACCAAGAATTGGTTCTTTGAGAAAATCAACAAGATAGACAAACCCTTAGCCAAAGTAACTAAAAGGCAGAGGGAAAGTACTCAAATCAACAAAATCAGAAATAAAAATGGAAGCATAAAGACAGATATTGAGAAAATCCAAATAATTATTAGGTCTTACTTCAAAAGCTCATATGCCACAAAATTGAAAATATAAATGGAATGGTCAATTTTCTTGATAGCTATAGACTACCAAAATTGAATCACGATCAGATAAACAAATTAAATAGTCATATGTCTCCTAAGGAAATAGAGCAATCATGAAAAGTCTCCCCTCCTGCCCCCCCACCATAAAAAGCACAGGGACAGATGGATCCACTGCAGAATTTTACCAGACCTTCAAAAGAAGAGCTAATACCAAAATTTTCAAACTATTCCACAAAATAGATTCAAAAGGAATATTACCAAACATATACTATGAGGCAACAGTCACCTTGATACCTAAACCACAGAAAAACTCAACAAAGAAAGTGAATTTCAGATCACTTTCCTTTATGAACATTGATGCAAAATACTTAATAAAATACTCACAAACCAATTCCAAGAATACATCAGCAAATATCTTTTACCGTGACCAAGTAGGCTTCATCCCAGACATGCAGGAGTATTTCAAAACACAGAAATCCATCAATGTAATTCATAATATAAAGAAACTGAAAGAGAAAATCCACACAATCATCTCCGTAGATGCTGAAAAATAATTTGACAAAATCTAACATCCATTCCTGTTTAAAGTCTTGTAGATATCAGGGATACACAGAACATACTTAAACATAATAATACCTAACCTAATACCTAAACCTAAACAGCAAGCCTATAGCCAACATCAAACTAAACCAAGAGAAACTTAGATCAATTGTACTGAAATCAGAGACATGACAAAACTATGCACTTTCTCCATATGTCTTCAAGGTAGTATTTGAAGTCTAGACAGTGCAATAAGATAACTAAAGGAGATTATGAATTGGAAAGGAAGAAGTCAGGTTATCACTATTCATGAATGATATGATAGTATGCCAAAAAAAATCTACCAAGGAACTCCACCAACAGAAAAACACCTTCAAAAAGTGGCTGGATACAAAATCAACTAAAAATAAAGTCAGTAGCCCTCTTGTATACAATGGACAAATGGCTGAGAAAAAATTATGAAAACTATATCCTTCACAACAGCCACAAATAATATAAAGGATCTTGGTGTAACTCTAGCCAAGCAAGTGAAAGAGTTGCATGAAAAATTTCAAGCCTCTGAAGTAAGAAACTGAAGAAAATATAAAAGATTGAAAAAATTAAGGTCATGGGTCAGGAGGATCAAAAAGTAAAAATGGCCATCTTACCAAAAGCAATCTACAGATTCAATGCAATTCTCATCAAAATACCTACAGAATTATTTACATATCTTGAAAGATCAATTTTCAACTTCATATGGAAAAAAATTCGGATTAGCTAAAACAATCCAGTACAATAAAAGATCTTCCTGAGGAATCTCGACCCTGAATTTCAAGCTGTACTACAGAGCAACACTAATAAAAGTTGCACAGTACTGGAAGAGAAATAGGATGGCTGATCAATGGAACTGAATTGAAGACCCAGACGTAAACCTACACACCTATTGTAACTTGATTTTTGACAAAGAACCCAAATCAATACAATGGAAAAAGATAGCATCTTCAAAAAATGTTGCAGGTCTAACTGGATGTCTACATGTAGAAAAATGCAAATAGATCCATATTTTCACCCTGCACAAAACTAAAGTTGAAATGGATTAAAGATCTCTACATAAAACCAGGCACACTAAATCTATTAGAAGAAAAGGTGGGGGAAGAGCCTTGAACTCATTGGCACAGGAGACAATTACTGAACAGAACACCAACAGTTCAAGCTCTATGGTCAACAATTAATAAATGTGGCTTCATGTAATTGAAAACCTTCTGTAAGGCAAGGGACACTGTCAAAAGAACAAAACAACAGCCAACAGACTGGGAAAGATCTTTATCAACCCTACATCCAACAAAGGGCTAATATCCAAAATATATAAAGAACTCCAGAAGTACAACATGAATAAACCAAATAACACAATTTAAAAATGGGGTACAGAGCCAAACAGAGAATTCTCAAGAGAGGAATATCAAATGGTTAAGAAACAAAGAAGTGCTCAATGTTCTTAATCATCAGGGAAATGTAAATCAAATGACTCTGAGATTCCATCTTACACCTATCACAATGGCTAAGATCAAGCATTCAAGTGACAGCACATTCTAGAGAGGTTATGGAGAAAGGGGAACAATCTTACATTGCTGGTGGGAGTGTAAACCTGTACAAGTTTGGAAATCAATCTGGCACTTTATGAAAAAACCTAGAATAGTTCTAACTCAATTTCCAGCTATACCACTCCTCGGCATAAACTGGAAAGATGCTCTACCATACAACAAGGACATTTCCTCAACTATGTTCATAGCCAGAATCTGGAAACAACCTGGATACCCCTCAACTGAAGAATAAAGAAACTATGGTACACACAATGGAATATTATTCAGCTATCAAAAACAAGGAAATCATGAAACTTGCAGGCAAATGGATGGAACTAGACACACATGGTATATACTCATTTATAAGTGGATATTAGCTCAACAAAGATGTCCTCTGAGAGTCTCTACCCAGCAGGGGATAGATACAGATATTGTGACTGGCAGCAAGACTCTGGCTGAAGCGCTGCAAGTTGGATGGAAGAGTTTGGGGACAGAAGGACAGGGAGTGGGTTGTCAGGAGCTCAACAAGGAGACTATCAAGGCTGGGGTATCTAGACCCAGAGGGCCTGCACAGACTGATGTACCCACCAAGGACTTTGCAAGGAGAGAACCTTGAGCCCTGTTCAGATATATCTGATGGACATTTCAATTTCCATGTGGGGAGATAGCAAGAAGAGTGGGGGACTGCCTCTGACAAGAACTCTGGTGCCTGCAATCTGATTGTTTCCCCTTGGTGGAGGAGCTCTGTGGAAACAAAGAGGAAGGGGATGCAGGATATCCAGATAAGTCCTGATAGACTGTGGTCAGATGGTAGGGCAGGAGGACTCTACCTGTCAGAGGTCTAGGGAAGGGGAAAAGGGCAGAAGATGGAGGGAGGGTGGGAACAGGAAGATAAGAGAGAGGGCATTACAATTGGGATATAATGTGAATAAGTTATGATAATAAAAAAAAAGAAATTCAGATTTTATTTCTCAATATATCATTCACTAGAACTTGCCTAGTAGGCTAGACTGTCTTGCTAGTAAGCACTGGAGTCCATCCCTAGGAGTAATATACAACCCACCACCAAGCCTAACTTTTTGTAATGTGGATTCTGGCCATCAAAGTCAAGTCTTCATGCTTATGGCCAGGTGCATTATTGACATCATCATTTCCTAGCCTGTTGCAGGTAGAACTTCTAAGTACAGCAGAAGGTTTCAGGAGGACCACTACATTCCCCATAGATATTTGATGTTGAAGGCATTTTTGTCTATTTAAATCTGGTGCTTGTAGGGTGTTCTTATGCTAGGGTAGAAAGTAGGGATTCCACCAAGAACTCTACAGTGCAAGCAATGGTCCTATATAGCAAAAATTATTCTGTACAAACCACAGTTGGTTATCAGTCAAGGGTGTTGAGACTGAAGCTTATTTACAATAAGAAACCAATTCTGTAACCAGATTTTTGAAATTGAAGATTATATGGCCTATATTTTCATTATTTATTCCAACTACTTTGATACAAAAAAATCATAGATTAATTTAAATTTAAAGTTTGACTGATGTTATGCACATATTATAATTGTCATGAATTAAGCATCTGGAATTATATTAATAGAAATAGTTAGCCTGTAGCAGTAAGAAGTAACTATATACATCCCAAGGATTAAGGATTTAAAAATGGTATATTAGGTCTCTAGGAAGGCCTGGCTTTAGGTGATGCCCACCATGAGATAGTCATGGGAACCAGCCATTACTGTTTCTTCAGCCATTCCTATTAATAGAACCATCAATACAATACACTCACACCAGGAATTCTGTGGAAAAAAAATTCTCCATCCCTGCATGTCTATGCAAAAGAAAAGTAATCTAGAAAACAGTTAAAGGTACTTGCTCCCAAGCATTGTGACATGAGGTCAATCCCCAAGACTAAAACTCACATTGTAAAGGAGAAAGTTATCCTTTACACAAAGGACATGGCATTGTGAGACCACCCCACAAGCATCTATCAATTAGTCAATTTAATCACACTTTTTTTCTTTTTATGTTTTTGTTTTGTTTTTGAGACAGGGTTTCTCTTTGTAGCCTCTGCTGTCCTGGACTCTCTTTGTAGACCAGGCTGGCCTCGAACTCACAGCAATCCACCTGCCTCTGCCTCCCAAGTGCTGGGATTAAAGGTGTGCGCCACCATGCCTGGCTAATCACACTTTTTAAAAGAGTAGTACTTCTATCTTAACTCTTAGAGGTAATGATGGAATTTTATTTATTTATTATGTATTTATGTATGTATGTATGTATGTATGTATGTATGTATTTATTTATTTATTTATTTATTTATTTATTTATGAGACAGGGTTTCTCTGTGCAGCCTTGGCTGTCCTGGATTCACTTTGTAGATCATGCTGGCCTTGGACTCACAGGGATCCACCTGCCTCTGCCTCCCGAGTGCTGGGATTAAAGGTGTGCGCCACCATGCCCGGCTCAGAATTTTATAACAGCTGCTTTTATCATTGGTTACTAAAATATCTGACAGAAGCAAATAAATGAGGGAGGGTTTAGTTAGGATCACAGTTTCAGAGTGCTTAGTTCTCTGTTTGTAAGAAAGACAGGGTTGAAACTACTTGGTTCATGGATAGCAGCAGTCGTAGATAGCATGGACCAAGAAGGGATCACAGGGAAGAAAGCAGGCATGAGAATAACATTCAGTCTTGCCCTAGTGACCTACTTCCATTAGGCGGGTACTATCTCCAAAGGCCACACAAGCTTCCAAACAGCATCATCCACTATGAGCCAAGTATTCAAAGCATCAGTGAGTCAGGGACATTACAGACTCAATATTAAAGGACCATACTCATATTATCTTTATCTTTTGTGTGTTTGTCCTAGAGAAAAGATGATTACGCGCCATCATTTTCTGCATTATGCATGTAGAACCAAACATATACTAAAAACCTATATTATCTCATTAACACTAAGAATTAAACCTGAATGTGGATATAATCCAAAAAGAGAAAATGATTTAAGGAAAGGCTCAAATGCAACACCATTGTCAAGTATTACCACCTCGCAGTGGACCAATCACACGCAACCTTTGCAAGTCTGATGTCTCCCTTTCATAATATGGCTCCTTTTCAAAGTATTTAGAAATATATAACTTTCTTAAGGAACATTTAAATAGAGTCCTGCTATTCTAAATAATAATAATAATAATAATAATAATAATAATAATAATAATAATAATTATTATTATTATTATTATTATTAATAGTAATAATAATAATAATACAAATTCTCTGCAGTCTGTATGCTCTTTGATAGACTCTTACTGCTTTAGAACTAAATCTTAACTCTTTAGCAAGGTCTCTCTGACTACTATGGCTTTTCCTTCCCTTCATATTTGTTCCACACAGTTCTTACTTTTCTACGCACTCTTTTACAGATTCTCTCACCAGTTTCTTCCCCAGAGATGTATAAATTGTGTTGCTCATTGAAATGAATGCTATTATTCTTCTATCTCCCTAACTCCTCCACCAAAGTTAATGTCTTTCTTGTTATAAAGATTTATTTAATATTTTATTTATGGATTTGCTTGTGTGAGTTTCTGTGAATTGTTTGTATGCATGTACCTATGGGTACACATCATAAGAGGATGTTGTATTTTCTGGAATTGGAGTTATAGATGGTGATTATGTGTCTGATATAGTGCTAAGAATCAAACCAGGGTCCACTGAGAGGATGGTAAGCACTGTTATGTGCTGAGTCATTTCTATAGGATAAAGAATTAAATTCAGAATCAGCAATCTATATTCACCTCTGTTTTTGTTTACCTGTGTGACATTAGGCAGGCAAGGTAACTTGCGTGCATCCTTGGTTTTGAATTTAGAAATTGAATCATGAAATATTTCTCAAGTCACCAGCTCCTT
The DNA here is from genome assembly GCA_907169655.1 of Acomys percivali. Classification (NCBI taxonomy): domain Eukaryota; kingdom Metazoa; phylum Chordata; class Mammalia; order Rodentia; family Muridae; genus Acomys; species Acomys percivali. Next base: position 38,059,344 of record OU015745.1, read on the forward strand.
GTTATTTGTATTGCATAATTGTGACTTTTCACTTACGAGCTATTTTTATGCATAGAGAGAGCTTGGAGCAGCTAGAACCTCCAACAGATTTCAAAAAGTAAATATTTTATCTTCCTGTGATAACATTTTGAAGCATCCTCAGTACTACCACCCAGAGAATCTCAGTCCTGCTGAGATATGACCTGCTCATGAATAAACATTATCCTCTCTATTTGGGTCACCTAATTTGTACTGGAATGTTGCAGGATTAACTTCAAATAAACTATCTTCACTCAAATCCTCTCTCAGGACCTGGAACATCCAACCCAAACATGATATGATATTCTTTTCTTAAAGCTCCACACGGTGGTGAATACATTTAATCAAACACTAGGAGGGCAGAGGCAGGCAGATCTCTGAGTTCGAGGACAGCCTGGTTTACAGAGTGATTTTTAAGACAGCCAATGCTACATAGAGAAGCCCTGTCTTTAAAACCCATCTCATAGAGGTATTTTAAACGACACATGAATGTTCAATATACATTTGATGCTAGCATATTTCTCCTCTGTTGAACAGTTCTTGAGTATGGTAGGAAAACATATACCTTAAGACCACCTGCATGCAAATACTATTTCCACTCCAAACAACTCAGAAGTTATTGAACTGTGCCTTATTTTCTCCTGTCAATAAAGACAATGAAATTTGCTTCTCAGGGTTTGTGGTGAGAACCATCTAAAATAAAGGTGTGAAACGATAAGAGAGTCCAAGCCATAGAGAAAATACCAACAGCTTTTTCTGGTGATTATTAGTAACCAAATGGCACTTCAAATTTTTAGTATGTTAGCTCACTAAACAAAACATATTAATCAAATGTATGCAAGACACTTTGGACCATAAAAGTGTAAATCAGCTATGGCTGATTTTAGTTAATGTTTAGGACTCTTGGGGTAATAAAATGGATTGAACTAGAAATGATCATAATGAGTGAGTTAACCCAGAAACAGAAAGAGTCAAGTGGTATATATTCACTTATATATGGACACTAGCCCAAGGAGCATGTCCCACAAAAGTCTTCACTTACCCGGAGAGTGGGACAGAGAGAAAGACTTCCTATTGGGACTCTAGGTGAGAGAAGCAAGGGAGGATGGGGAAATAGACGGATCCAGAGGATCTTAGAAACCTACAAGTAGAACATTATGACAGGCATATCTGGGCCCAAGGGTCCTGCTCAAGCTATGGCACTAGCTAAGGACAAAATGTGCAGTAAACTTTGAACCCCTACCCAGATCTAGCCAATGGACAGGACGTTTTTCACAGTTGAGTGGAGAGTGGGGACTGACTTTCACACGAACTCTGTTGCTCCATATTTGGCCATGTCCCCTGGATGGGGCTGGGGCCTGGTGGCACTCAGAGGAAGGATAGCAGGCTACCAAGAAGAGACTTGATACCCTATGAGCATATACAGGGGGAGGAGGTCCCCCTCAGTCACAGTCATAGGGGAGAGGAGTAAGGGGAAAATGGGAGGGAGGGAGAAATGGTATGAGATAACAATTGAGATGTAATATGAATAAATTAATAAAATATATTTTAAAAATGTAAGTCACATACCCATGAAGATCTATAATGTAAGAAATGAGCAACTGATGAAAAATACACAATACCTACAGATAATTACTGAGGTTGAGTGAGTATTATATGCAGGTAGTAGTATGTAAGGAAAGAGGTAGACAGCAACTTTCCCTGTGCCAACAGAGGAGGCATTTGTAACTTCCAGTCTGGTGTAGTTTTACCAACCTACATGGTCTCCGGTACTTTAGAGATACGAGTATCCTTTCCCAGAGCATCAGCTTCTGGATGCAGCAAAAATCCTTTGTTCCAGAAACCAAAACCCATTGAGTAAGGGTCACCAAAATTACCAAACTTAGATCTCATTTGCCTAATGTTTCTTTCCAGGACACTGTATGAACTTAAAAGAGGGAGACTTCCTTTGAGTTGGTAGTGGAGAGCATTTATAGATATCTAGTGGTTTAAATTTGTGCCTAAAAAGAAGGATCCAAATTTGTGCCCGGGGGGAAGGGGGTGGGACAAGAAAGTATGAAAAGTAGAAAATGCATGGAGTACAGTAAACAATTTTTCTTCATTAACGGAGTATAGTAAACAATTTTTCTTTTTCCTTCGTTAATGTATGTGTTTAATCACTTTATAGCCTGATCGTAGCCTCCTCCCTTCTCTCCTTCCATACCTACCCTCGCATGCCCCTTCCTACCATCCCCAGGTCACTTAATGGTACAAACCCACCCTAGCACCTCAAGTCCCAGCAAACTAAATGAATTTTTTCCCACTGAGTTTTTTCAAAATTGGCTATACTGAAATGCAACTCCTCCTATGTCTTTGTCACATTATATTCATCAAGTCATCAAGTGAGAACCAGTTTTCATTTATTTTCTCACATTCAAAATGGGAACAGTCATAATGCATACCTCATATGGTGTAGGATAAGTGGTATGTCCTAAAATCTCGATGAAGGTAGGGATTATGGGTGCTATTATCAGAAGTCACTGTGTATGAGAAATGTGATGGACACTTAACATGGCCTGAAAAAACATTTTTACCAAAAGAAAAGAGGATAGATGCTTAAAAAGACACCCTAGGATCATGCAACATCTTCAACTAAGGGTGAGAAAAATTCAATCCGCTGTTCAGAAAAGGAATCAAATTAAAGGTGTATTTTTCAATGCAGATAGACTACTGTGATTAGACTTCAGAAATTTGTTCCTCATATACTTCCATGGCTTTGCAATGTGTCTGAAAAAATAAGAAATATAAGCCATATTTTGACTCATATTATCAGAAGTGTCCTTTAGTCAATTACCTCCTTTATTTTTGGACCATGGTGAGGCAGACCATCAGGGTAGGAAATAGGTTGTGGAAAAAAAATTGGCTCACCACATGCCAGAAGAAAGGCACAGAGAGAGAGAGAGAGAGAGAGAGAGAGAGAGAGAGAGAGAGAGAGAGAGAGAGAGAGAGAGA
>OU015745.1:38071091-38106115 GCA_907169655.1 Acomys percivali
ATAATAAAGTTGAAACACAAAACCTTGAGCAGAAATACTTAAGGTAGTGTACTAGTTAGGGTTTCTATTGCTATGATAAACATCATGATCAAAAGCAGTTTGACGTGGAAATGCTTTACTCTTCTTATTCCTCCATTTCACAGTTCATCATAAAGGCAGTCATAATAGGAGCTCACACAGGGCAGGAATCTGAAGGCTCAAGTTCAGCGGGGGCCACAGGAAAGGAGTACCATTTAAAAAGGACATTCTCCACCGTTAAGTGGAGAAGGGGATCTGACTTTCACACAAACTCTGGTGCCCCATATCGGACCATGTCCCTTGAATGGGGAGGCCTGGTGGCACTCAGAGGAAAGATAATAAGTCACCAAGAAGAGACTTGATACCCTATAAACATATACAGGAGGAGGAGGTCCCCCTCAGTCACAGACAGAGGGGAAGGGAGTAGAGTGGGAAGCGGGAGGGAGGAAAGAAAGGGAGGATACAAGGGATGGGCTAACAATTGAGATGTAATATGAATAAATTAATAATAAAAAAAAAAGGACTGTAGCACAACAGTCAAACTCTGGCTTAACCCTTGCTATTCCTGATCCTGAATATCTTACAACAGCAATACATGGTGCCTCAGTTATCAGTTTTACCCTATCACCAACCAACTTGCTCCATTAATAATATTTAATGTTTTATATGACAAATTTTAATGTGTTAACTGTAACCTTGAAAGCTGTTAAAATTTCTAACTTTTTAACATAGAACCATAGCATCTTAGTCAGCTTTCTATTGCTTTCATAAGCACATAAACATATCAACAAGAGAAATGTTTACGTTAGCTCAGATCTTCAAAAGACTCCATTCCATGTTCAACTGGCTGTATTGTTTAAATGTGAGGTAACAAATGATGAGAACCCAGGACCAAGTAAAAATTGTCATCTCATGACTAGGAAATGAAATTATGAAAGAGAAAAAATGTGGTATCCTTTGGAGAAATATAGCTGGTGGCTACCTAGAGCCTTCAACATTATTTGGAATAGTGTTCGAGGTCCTGGAAGGTACTTTGCAGATTACCAAAGGAGAAAGGTAAACACTGGCAACACTACAAACTCTTCAATCTTTAATGGTTACCTGCTTGCAAGATGAGCTGGTGCAATAGGGCTACAACATTTGTAGGACTAACCAATCAATATTTTCATGGATTTAAGGGTCACTCCATGACATTGAACCTATCCTTGACACTACATGGTGATGAGGAACGTGAGACTAGACAGGCCAGTGACCTAGGGGAATACTAAATACTACCACCTCTCTGCTGAAAGTATGTAAGAGCCAGGAGTGATAGAGAACACCAAGGCTTTGGAACTACAGCAGAATTGTTCCACATAGAGACTAGAAGTCTGCACACTACCTGAATGGACATGCAATGGATTGATTCTCAGTATCAAGAGTGGACCTGGACACAAGACCCCATACCTAACCAAGAAACTATCATCAAATATTGATCCCTCATAAATTAAAACTTTATTTTCTCCAAAAGAGACTCTCTCGATATACAAAAACCTCTTAATAATAGGCACCATAAATGCCAGTAGAAGTAAAACAAATTCAATGGCATTTTTTCAGGGATCCTTTTTTTCTACATAATATTTTTTTGATTATTTGGGAATTTCACAGTGTATCCCAATCCCTTTCCAGGTCCACAGCCTCTACCTTTGTGACCCACCATCACACACACACGCACACACACACACACACACACACACACACACACACACACACACACACGGACAGACGCACATCTAATTTATGTTGCCCATATACTCCCTGGACCATGCTCCCTGGTCCATGCTCCAGGGAGTATATGGGACAGTGGCTATTCCCTTAAAGGAAACTGACTCCTTGACTGGCTCCCTCATCAAGAGCCATCAATAGTAGAGAGCTACACCTCAGCATCCTTATCATAATTTTTAAAAGGAAGGGGAAGCAGGCTCTCTGGATAAGACCTGATGGGCTGTGGTCATATGGTGGGGGAGGGGGGTCTCCTTCCATTAGAGCTCTAGGGGAGGGAAATAGGGCAAAAGAGGGAGGGAGGGAGTGTGGGAATGGGAAGATACAAGTGGGAGGATAACAATTGGTACGCAATCTGAATAAATTATAACAAAAAAGAGTTATCTTAGAAGGCTTTCTGTAAAGGTTGTTAGTTTATGGTGAGGGTAGCGCTTGTCAGAGAAGGCCTCTGTGTCCCTCTTCCTCAAATGTGAGTCTGCAGCCATCAATACATCTACAAAAGTAGCTTCCTTGCCCTTTACAGTCACCAGGAGCCCAGATCATGGACTTCTGGTGTCAATATGTGCCACATGTCTCGGCATGGTTTCTGGTGGCTTTACAGACCACAGGCATAAAAAAGTTGAGGTTTCTTATATGTTTGCTATTCCAGCAACAAGAAACTCTGTTTCTAATAGTTAACACAGCTCTGTCTTATACTCATATAGAGTTGACCCAGCCACACTGTTTCCTGTTAATATATTAAAAAGGAAGAAGAGACAAAAGCAGAGGAAGAAACAGAGAAAAATAAAGAAAGAAGAAGGAAAAGGAAGAAGGAAGGAAAAGGGAAAGGCAAGGAGGAGCTGGAGAGGAGGAGAATTTGAATGAGGATCAAGAGTAATGATGCCCATCTTAAGACACTCGACTAAATTACAGCTTCAAAAACACATTTTCACATCTTAAATAATTCTTACAGTTTCCAGACAGTTAACACCAAGATATTTGTGGAACATTTTTAACCCTTCCCCTTTTTTATTAAAAGAATAATTTAAGTGTGTCTATTTAAGAGCTGTGTTTTCAATTAAATTGGCCTCTGTGCTTTCCTAATATAGAAAAAATTACTAAAGCAAAGCAAATACATTTTTAAGTGATCACACTGACAAAATGTCTTAGGATCAATATTGTCTAATTAAACAAACTACAAGTCATTGCGAGACCTAGGATCCACTATCTGTAGTAAAGATCTAAGAAAAGGTTAGGAAGTTCATTAAACCACAGAAAACACAAAAGAATCCAACCACAAACAATTTGTACTTCAAATTGGAATAACAGGGAATTAAAATACATACATTTTAGTGAGTTATAACAGTGAAAGTCAGAAGGGAAACACAGACAACTGTAAAAGACTTGGCTGACTTTAAGAATGATTACAAAAAGAAGGAGGCATGGAAGACAGCATCCTCTAACCTATCGTTGTACCCCCATGTAGTGAACACCATGAAATCTCAAACAAAACAAACAGACGTAAATCAATGCTCTCTTGTGTAAAACAATATCATCATCTTTACCTCTGGGGCAATACTTCATCGAGATTATCATATTTAAATGGCTGTGGTTTAGAAGAAATAGATCCAATCTGTTTCATGATGAAACTGTGCACCAAGGACATATGATTATTTTTCCCTTAGGATAAGGCAAAGGATAAGGACACGTTGAATCACATCCAAATCGTATAAATAGAAGCTAATAGAAGAGACAGAGTATTTCTCATATTTGATATGTGTTCTGAGAACAATGGGTTTATTTTAGTTTAGCACAAAAGGTCTAAAAGAGAGCCTATGCTAATTCAATAGACACATTTAAAGGGCAGAATGTTAATGTAGAATTTTGACAGGAAGCTAAATCTTAAAGTAGGAATAGAGCTCTTTGAACATTGGTAATTTGGGGGCATCTTAATGACTTTCCTGTCTCCTTTTAATATATTGTATGAAAGTCACATTATTATTTAACTTCATTTTCTCATAGAAAAGTAGAAGTGACATAAGCCAAAACAATGTGATCACTCTGAATAAACATTGCTGTGGTAGGAGATGTCGGATTTGTTGATAATGAGAATACATTTGTAAGGTTTCTGATTCTTCAGGTTAATTTGCACATATTTTAGCTCTTCATAGCTTGGTATTGGTGATACATAGATAAGGTTTATTTGCAATTATGATGTTATTACCGAACTGTTACAATTTTGTGAGATATAGATGGTAGCTATCATTAAACAAGCAGGGAAACTCAGAGTCAGCGTGAAGGTGGTCAAGGGCTTTTCTGATAGCTCTGTGACCAAGTCAGTGCCGAAGCTAAGGCACAGTGTAGGCAGGTAAGCTTGCCAGTTAAGGCAGCGTTGGCCTGCGAGATGGTTCAGCAGTAAAGAGTGTTTGCTATTCTTGTGGAAGATCTGGGTGCAGCCCCCCACACTTATGTGGTGGCTCACAAGTATACTCCAGTTCCAGGGTATCTGACATCCTCTTTTGGCTTTCTCATGTACTGGGAAGGCAAAACACTCACATATATCAAATAAAACTAAATTCAGCTTAAACAACACCAACAGAATAATTAGCTGCTCTGAACAGATTATGGATAACTATTTATTTTCCAGCTGCTAATATTGCCATTATAATTCCAGGTCCCTTTAAATAAATCCTTAAAGGTCCTTATCAAGAATTGAAGATTATTCTATACACTTTAAAACTAGGCTAATTGAGTAACTTGTGGTCATTAGGAGAATGACACAGAATTGACTCTATCTGGACTCCAATCCCTGGTATCATGAGACTGTGTTCTTGGGATATTTATTTTGAAACCCCAACAAGCCACCATGTGAAAAACTCTGATCCACAAGCAGATGAAAGACCATGTGTATCCAAGACGAATCAGCATAGCAACCTTGACTGAGCCTGCCCTGGAGGAATTCTGTCTCAGACAAGTCTAACTTTCCATAGATACAGTGCGTCAGGGCAAAACCCAAAGCATAGGCCTGTTAAGCATATCCTAAATGAAATCCAACAAAAGATCCTGCAAGCATATGGTTATTTCATATTTCAGGTAATGTGAAACCTTTTATTTAAGGTGATTCATTACAAGGAAAATTTATTTTAAAAACAGATATAATTGTCATTAGATTGAGTAGATGACCATGTCTGTTGTCCTTTTTTGGTTATTGAGAAAGAAGAAGACAAACTTCAAGATTTTTTTTCAATTTTCCAAGAACATTTTACATTATTTTTAATTTTAAATACATGAAGATTTTGCTGTAAATAAATTCACTGAAATGAATCTATAAATGATAAATCATTTAATCCCAGTTTACTAAATATCATATTTGAAAATTCATAAATTTAATAACAATGTTTCAAAAGAGTCATTTTATGTATTTTTTAAAAGAATTAAACTTTCTATTTGAAGTAAAGGTTACCCTCACAACTTTACCACTTGGTCATTCAAATAACAAAAACCTTGTGCATTTTCAGGATTGTTTCATCTAAAGAAAGATATATAGCATCAATGTATTTATCAATCTAAACTCATAATAATAGAACACTTTACCTGCACAAGAGTTTATGAGTGGCAGCAGAATTACCAGTTTCCATAGCAACCTCATCTCCACGTTCTAAGGTCAAAAATTTCTCCCATGCAATCAGCAGGAAAGAAGATTTTATCTTCTAGTCAGGATGTTAGCAATCTATCTGAAGGAAACAAAATTGACAAACATGAGTATCTTAATATGTATCCCAAATGGTAAGCATTAAATAAATTTATTTTAAAGATATTATCAAAATAAAGCAACAGAAATTACAATATTTTACAATAGTTATATTTTGCTGAGTTTTACACATATCAGGTCATATTTTTATTAATTAGAATAATACTCAATTCAATGCATAATATGTGGATTATATTTTCCATTAATTGGATTAATTGGATTTTAAGTCTGTAATTTTAACTTTCAATGATAATATTCCATCACACACACACACACACACACACACACCCCATATATATACATATGTATATATATACACACAAAGGTTTCATAGAAACAATATATTTTCTAAATGTTCTATAAAAATATTGAGAAAATACTCATTATGAATCATTACATTTATTAATGTTAACAGAACAAAAATCAATATTATCACAAAATTTGTGTAAAATACCAATTCCCAGTGGTATTATCTCACTGGTAGGAGATGTGTTTTCCCCAAGGGATTACACCATAATTGTTGCTAATATTTTGACATTTTAGCTATTCCAAGATAAATGAAACCAAGAGAAGGTGGTAGCATGCCCTTTACTTCACAAAAACGATCTAATAATAGTTTATTACACTGATAAACTCATAAAAATTTAAAATAACCTTAGGATAGACTCACCTGTGTTGTTTTTTATAAAGATACTGGACTCCAAGTGAAACTTTTGTGTGTAGTACCACTATATTCAAGCTCTAATAACTTTAGAAAGCATTTGGGTATTATATATAAAACTGATGAATAACGAATTTGACAATTTCCTGATGTTTTAAATTTCAAAATGCCTTTATTTCTGCATCTATTTATTTCAAAATAAATATAAACCAGTCAATAAATAAAGAGAAACAAAATATAAATATGCAAAAGTATAAATACTTCTGAAAATTGTGATTATATTCTACTTTATAAAAATAAAAATAAGTGTATACAGGACTTAAAGCAGAGATGAAAATCAAAGAAACAAACTATGCTCAGTTCAATAAACAGCGCTGAGTGATGATGCTGATAATGGTATCACAAGCTCTTTCCATTTAATTTTCCATTACATATTTGAACATATATTTACATATTCATGTGTGAATGAATATCAAAATGAATCTAAAATCTTGGTTTGAGAGACATTGCATAAAATAGCAACAATCCCAATAGGATGGACTCTAGGTGAGAGAAGCAAGGAAGGATGGGGAAATAGAAGGATCCAGAGGGTCCTAGAAACCTACAAGTAGAACATTACAATGGGCAGATCTGGGCCCAAAGGTCCTGCTCAAACTATGGCACCAGCTAAGGACAATACATGCAGTTGACTTTGAACCCCTACCCAGATCTAGCCAATGGACAGGACATTCTCCACAGTTGAGTAGAGAATGGGGACTGACTTTCACACAAACTCTGGTGCCCCATATTTGACCACATCCCCTGGATGGGGAAGCCTGGTGGCACTCAGAGGAAGGATAGCAGGCTACCAAGAAGAGACTTGATACCCTATGAGCATATACAGGGGGAGGAGGTCCCCCTCAGTCACAGTCATAGGGGAGGGGAATAAGGGAAAAATGGTAGGAAGGGAGGAATGGAGGAATGGGAGGATACAAGTGATGTGATAACAATTGAGATGTAATATGAATAAATTAATAAAATATATTTTAAAAAACAGCAACAATCTGAACCAAAACCAAAACCAAAACAAAGAAACAACAATAACAAATAGGCTTGGAGAAATGGCTCAGAAATAGTGAGTACTGAGTGATCTTCCAGATGACCCAAGTTGACCTGAGTTAATTTGCCAGCTCCTACATAGAAGCTCATAGTTATCATTAACTGCAGTCCCAGGAACGCTGATGCCCTGCCCTCATCCGGCATCTGTGGGTACTATATGGAGGTTTTGCACAGGTATACTTTCAGGCAAACCACATATGCCCATACAAGTAAAATTAAGAATGGTAAACAAAACAAAACTAAATTCAAAAAAATTGGAAAATCAAACTCAACCCAAACCCCAAACAGAAATAGAAAGAAAATCACAAGGTACATTCCTAGTAAGATAATCAATCCTGATATGGACTGTGATTCCTGCAGCATACACGAACATCACCAGGTAGAGTGGACCTATAAGGTGTTTGTAGAGTGGCAGGCTCCAATGGAGAGCATAGGTCCCAATGGAGAAAGATATCAGGGCTTAAGAAAAAGGGGACAGTGCCAAGGCACATACAGGCTGAGTTTTTGAAGACAAACAGTGCTCAGCCAAAGTTCAAAACAACAATGGTGTGAGAAAGGGGGATAAATGCTCAAACATATGAGATATGTAGGGTTTTTTTTTAATATTTGGCCAAGATTTTATTTAAATCTTCAATACCTCATAAAATAAAATAATAAGAATAAATGGTATAATTGTGCAAATTAATTAAAATTTACTTTTAGAGGTCCAAAAGGAATGATTTCTAAACCTATACTAGAAGTCATGAAGATAAAGAAAAGTTTACCTCTATTTAAACCTTCTCCCTTGAACCATTTTTTCTACCCACTAGAAAGTTAACATCAATTTTTTTTGTATAAAACATATTTTATTCTATTCTGACAGTATTATAAAATTTTGATTCATTCTTCATCACACTCTCAAATTCCTTGGAATAATATTCAAAATCATATAAATTTAGAATCTTCCCCTTCCAGATGCTTATTTAAAAAACATACCCATGAAACAACCTATTCCCTAATCACTACACATACTTTATCTATTAACAGGGAAGATATTGTTAGATTTACAATGAATTTCTTCCAAGACTCTACATACTTCTTAAAAATTGCACACCAGTAGCATAACCATATTTCCCTGCACAATATCTGTGTACTCAAATGTCATGACAGAATTATTAATAGTATTTCTTTCTCCCAAAAGTCACAGTTTACAAGATAAATTATATGGTCCACTGATTTCATGTATATTCATTATTTCTTCTACCAGACTCTCTTGTCCTCCTCTTATGATTAAAGCTCTGTGGGTGTCTCTAGAGAAGCAGAGCTTATGCTCCCTCACTTTATAGAGTTGTATTGTCTCTGCCTCTTAACTTCTAGGATTCCATTTCCTTTGCTGCAGTACCTTGTAAAGGGAAACACACACACCTCAACACTGAAATCAGTAACAGCCAAAGCCAAAGCACAACATTTCCATTATTAATACTTAAATCCCTTAATGTCATATAAAATGCTATCTCACATATGTTACCATGACCCAATCAAAAGTTGCGGCTAAAAGCTCACATTCCCAGTCTTAGGAATTTCCGCGAGCCATATGCAATGTTAATTGCCCTCTTTAGTCTTGAACTGTGTTGTAAAGGCAGAACCAGACCCCCAAATGATTAGAAGCCCAAAGCAGCTTCTTCTTTCCTTACCTGTCAACTCATTCAACATACACGGCTTCCATGGTGCCTCCTATCCCTCCAGATTCCTGTTTCCTTTGTATTAAGTATAATCTCGCATTTGCTGCTGTGAGAAACAGATTGCCTTTCAGGCTTCTAACATTGTAGAGCTTTCTCCTTTCATCCTAACAAGCCTACAATAATAACCTGCAATTAGAGAACCACAAACAGTCCACCATGCCTTCTCTCATGAATATCTAAAATGCCGGAGTCACTAACACAATTATTTTGTCAAATCTTGTTCGTGTATATGGTGTCTATGGCTGCTGCATTTCACTAATTTCTTTGCTCTTCATCTTCAAATTATAACCGCTTTCCATAAAGACTCTAGAAGGATCTACTCGGATGTATCACCATGTGCTTTATAACTGAATAAGAGAGAAAGCAGAATCATTGCTGAGAATGTGCAGGGTATGTCACTGGCACTTGAAAAAGGGATGAACTATAATTTGGGACATTTAGATCCCCCTTTTTTGGTAATTTATATATATATATATATATATATATATATATATATACATTTAAAAATTTTTATTTACATTGCATCTCAATTATAATTCCCCTACTGTTATCTTCCTGTTCCCACCCTCCCTCCTTTTTCTGCAATATTTCCCTCCCCTAGACCTCTGATAGGGTCTCCTTCCCCACCATCTGACCACAGTCTATCTGGTCTCATCTGGATAGCCTGCATCTACATCCTCTGTGTTCTCACAGGACCTCTCCACCGAGGTTTAGTGATCAAACCGCAGGCATCAGAGTTCCTGTCAGAGGCAGTCCCCTGCTCTCCCCTCCCCTTCTCCATGTATAATGAGCTGCCCATCAGCTACATGTGAACAGGGGTTCTAGGTTCTTTACTTGAAATGTCCTTGGTTGGTGCATCAGTTTCTGCAGGCCACCCTGGTGTGGCCTTCATTTATAATCATGGGTTTCAAAATTGAAGAGTTTGACATAGAAATAAATCACCTTTAAATTTTTTTTCTATCTCTTCAAGAGTTGCTTGATTCATAGTCAGTGTATAATTTCATAGCAAATGCTGTCCTTTCTCATCTGATTGCTTATCAGCATATGGTAATGAGGGCAAAACCCAAAAGGCATTTTTGTTGCTATTGTTGTATGAAGTCAGACTAAGTATTTATTTATCTATTGCTTTTTGTAAAAGTAAAGTTTATAAAAGTTAAGATCATTAAAGGATCAGGAAAATATTCTGGCTCAATAAAACAATCTGGATAGCAAAAGTCTGGTATATATTTACTCATAGAAAGTAACATGGATATATTCACTATATAAAATGTATGCTGGTCAGTGGCCTGAAAGGCAATCACACATTCCTAAGACCTTGAGATTACTTAAGGCCAAAGGGGTAAAGAAAGAAAGGTTACAATACAAACTTAACTTACAACAAATTCTAGAGTTTTAAAAAGTTTTATAAACATGTCACCAGCATCCTATTGCAGGTGAGGGTTATAGGCCATGCAATCTTTTAAATGGTATTTTGGATCAAAGAAGTAGGTGACTTGGTTCATAACCTGACTGCTGAGGTTATTGTTCTATTATTACAAGATGAACTATGTGGCCCTAGGACTATGTGTGTTCACATTTTTCTCTCATGGAATTGCTCAATGTCAGTTTTTCAATGTTTCAAACACTTTAAGAAAATACTAGGCATAGGTCTAAAATTATTTCTTATAATTAGAAATTCTAATATGCATATAGTTTTGGTGGCAAACCTTTCTCAAAACCATATGCAGTAGATTGTACCTTTTAAACATCCAACTTAGTATGAATATTATAATTTTTGATAAGACAAAAACATTGTCAAAGATGGAATTTTGTACACTGGGCATACCCATAATACCATATATACATTTATACAGTGCAAAAGCATGCTTTCATATTTATGTATATGTTTGTATATATGTTTGTGTATGAACATTCATTTATACTATAATACCTCCCTGTAGGTTATAATGATTCTGAAGGTAACAATATCTAGAATCACTCAAGAGCCAAGCCTCTGGACATGTCTGTGAAGAATTAATGATCAGTTTATATGAGGGGGTAAGCTCTACCCTAAATATCAGTTTTACTCATTCTTGGGCTCAGATCTTGGACTGCATCAAAAGGGAAAAAAATAGCAAAGAATTAGAATTCCTCTCTCTGCTAGCTGAGACAGTGATACAATGTTGCAAGGTGATGTGATCAGCTGCCAAGCAAAGTTTCATTATGACTTTTCTCCCTTGATTGGGCAATACTCTTAGAATGTAAACCAAAATAACACTTTCTTTCCTTAAGTTACTTTTGCCTGGTATTTTGTTAAAACAACATATAAACTACATAATACATGTTAAGATAAGCATTAACACAGGTCAACAACTGGTTGCCTGCTGTACAAACTGAGCCCACTTGAACCCACTGTGTCTCTTCGTGTGTGCATCATCTATGTAAACAAAGGCTAGTGGAATAGCCCATATGGCCTGCAAAGCAAACAATATTGACTGTCTGACCTTTTACGGCTTTGAAGCTTAGATAAATTTCTTTGTGGGTGGTTGGACTAACACAATATGAACTGTGCAATACCTTTAGCTGGGAAGCTCATTCAGTACAATGATTACAGAACTGCATTTATGTAACTTTATATAGACAATCTCAAGGAAAATACCATATGTAGAATGTAGAAAAAGAATCTGGGTCCTGCATGTTCAGCAACGCTGAATCCTGACTCTATATGAACTCTTCTAAGCATATGTTCTAGACCTGCACCTGATCCCCAAATTGTATGAGTGAATAATTAAGAAATCGTTGCCCTGACAAGTGGATAAAACACCGTGCAAATTTTACTTAACTCAGACAATCACAAAAGCTTCTTTAGGTGTCTCAGTATTTGTTGTTGCTGTTGTTTTAGAAAGAATACAGAACACTTTGTCTCTAAAACCCAACAATTAGTCCATGAATTGTTTGTAAGCCAGAAATAAATATGAACATTAAATATTGACTTGACATAAGGACCTAGGGAATCGAGTGCTATTTGTTACCACCATTAAAATTGGTATACCCAGCAGGCCTGGGAGACAATGAGACTCATCATCATTAGAGAGACAGTTCCATTCCTTATCTCTTACAAGAGGGCTTTTCTAGCCTTTTGTTTTTTCAGAGAACCACGGATATTTGCTTGACTAAACTGCCAGGGTGGATGTGTATAGGCACAGTTTGAAGTAAGCCTGTAAAAGGAGCTGGTAAACCATTGTCAGTACTTAATTACTATGTTTAGCAAGCTGCAGGGAATATCTAAGATAACCTAGAATATTTTATTTTATGATGAGAAGACATGGAGAGATGAAAGAAATTGTTCATCTCTCTTCATATAATGCTACTTAATTTCTGTAGGTAGATTTAGATAACATTGACTTGAGTGATAGAGAATTCTGTGATTTAATGTATATGGGAATCTTCAGGTCAGTTAAACATTCTGACTTTTTCTTTACTCAGTTACACTATTGGAATTTTTTCTCATAAAAGCAGTAGAATACAAAACAATAACTCTCACTAAAATGCTTTGGTTATTGCTCTCCCTAAATTTAAGGCAATACAATAGCCAAAGGAGGGCTGTTTCTCCTAAACAACCAACTTCTTTCTCTAAGCAGGACTCATTTGTACCCTCTGGGTTTGTCAAGAATCCATTGTTGTGAAATCATGGCCACAAATGGACTTTATATTCTTTTGCTATCTACAGAAACAGTGTTTGACATTAATGAATTTCCTACGAGAGATCAAAATCCATTTTCAGTTGGATTGTGCTCAGTGCTAATTGCCCTTTTGTTTTTAATTGACCAGTTAATTAACTGTATCAGATAAATTAAAAATCCCATTTCACTTTCTCCAGGTGGCTCTACAGTTTTATTTCAGTGTAATAAACATCTATAGCCAGTAGCTATGAGAAGATACTCAATAATTTTTACAACAGCCTTTCAAGTTTGGCATTCATGTAGTTATTTACTACCAATTTAAATCAAAAGTAAATTTGGGTGAAACATTTATGATTTGAAAAAAAATCTGGAGTTGACTTTGAAACCCTATATGCCGTCAAGTCAGGAAAAGTAGCAAGATAAATAATGCTATCGTGTTGTTTGTTTTCAGAATCTAAGCTATCATTTATGATAATTGTTATGCCAAGTTCTCACAATAGACAACCACAATAAATGATTTATAAATAGATAGCTATAATACAGCAAGTTTAATGCAGTCATAGAGGATGTCTTCCTTTTGAGAAGGTATGACCACATGCTAAGTTGTTAACAGTATAAAATAAATGTAAATACATTTTTACGGAAGGAGAATGATCTCTACATTTCATTTTATATTTATTTTTCAGTGTTTTTGTTTTGTTTTGTTTTTCTATGTTTCTGAGACAAGGTCTTGTGATGCAGCACAAGCTGACCCTGAACTTATGATCCCTCTGCTTCAGCTTTACAAATGCTGCTCTGACTCCTAGTTGATTATGTTTGTTTTCAAATAAGAGAAACAAAGCTAGAGTGCTAACTCAGCCATCAATACAGTCTCTCTCAGAAGTGGTTCCTAGAGACACGGATTCTTGCTGAAAGTGGCCAATATGAGGAAATTGGCATTGGGACTGCAGAAAATCCATCCTTCCAATGAATTTTAAATTTAAGGGCAAATCAGTATATAGATACAAAGGACAGATGTTTCACCTGCTTAGCTGAAGAAATAGAAGCCCAGAGGGCAACAATTGTTTCAGTTTAGGATTGAGATTAAGCCTGAGGCCTTGAAGTCACCATGGTTCTCCCCAAATTTATGTTTTTCTTGGTCCTCTAAACTTAGGTGCAAATTCTGTGTGTGCTTCCATTTACAGTTGTAAAGTAGTGGGAAATTCTCATAGAAATGTTTGTGGTAGTAACTTTACCCAGAATAGAAGAATAAAGGTGAGCAATATTGCTATTACTTGGAGTATTAGAACATTCGTTGTCAATTTATTAAAAAACGGTGATAATAAACACTGACAAGTCTAAGCTTGCTCTATGTAGCCAAGGAAAACAAATCTTCTCATCGTTCTAGTGATATCTTACATGTAGGAGAGGGTAGATAGTGTTTATACATAGTTTTGTTTTATGTCCTGCATTTGCAGAACGGATTGATAGGTAGGAGTGGACAGATCTGACATGTTGAGGGAGTCCTGTATCAGAAGAACGAGCACAATGAAGAAAGACCCCACGCAGATCACAATTTGGTCGGATGAATTGATATTATTTTCTTAAAAGAAATGTCTCCTAAGGTTAGTAGCTAAAATGATTTTGTACAGGTTGTTGTTAAACACTAAAACATGAAGTTGATAATTCTGGCACTCTATAAGGGATTGAATATTGAAAAGTATAGATAAATTACAAAGCATGTTCATGGCCAACTTGTGCTACATGAGACATTGTCTCCTGAAGGAAAGCCAAACGAAAGCAAGCAGTACAAGGAGAAGTGATAGTGCTCAAGTAAAATCATTACTGATAAAATATATGAGAAGGAAAATTAATCCATGATGAACATTATATCAACCCCTCTACTAAGGATGGGTCTTAAAGGTTTCGAGTGATAAGCCCAATCATATTCAATATTTGATAAACTTTCTATTGAAAGAATACTGAATATTAGAAAAAAATAAAAAATATCTACATTGAAACAAATGACAGAGATGCACATGTATACAGGCATATGCATCTGCCTGTATGTGATTTCATCTAAAGGAGGAAACAGATGTTTTTCTTTTTAGTTTTCTTGCTTCTTCATTAATTACAATTAAGAAATAAACAAGAACATTTTTAGTAAGATTCTATTAAAAGACGTATGGGTGCAGAACATTTATTTTCCTTGGGTGAAGGCATAGAGTTATGCTAGGAATAATATTAGAGCTATCAGAAAAATAACCTCACTTTTTATATTTTTAAAAGAAAGTACAAAGACTATATGAGAAATTTCCTACATTTTTTGCTTTTCCATAGTTAAAAAATTAAATATAATTAAAACAAAGTAGATGTATAGATGCTAAGACTATAAATAAAATTTATCTAGATGGAATTTGGTGAAATATTAGTATATCTTGTGATTAGTCCTAAGAAACTGTTATATTTGAACTTATTAAGAGGGCAAGTATGTTGGAGATTAGTGGTTTATCTCAAAAGCAAATTATTTAAAAGGTAAAAACCTCAAATTGACACAGAGCGTTAGGCCGATATTCCGTGTTTTCTTGTCTTTTGACATAAAAACTATGTCATTATGTACACTAATGAAAGCATGGTGGCCAGAACAAAGAGGAGAGATTGGCATTTTTACCTATGGGTTTGTGATCAGGTATGGGGTTTGTACTCTCTTTTGAACATATGCTTTAAAACTTTGACAAATTGAAACACTCTCCTGGGAGGTAGAGCCAGGATGATGAAGTGGCTTGGAGCCATGAGTTATGAGGGTCAGTGAAAAGAAATGAGTATGTTTAGCCTGGGGAAGTGAGGATTTAGCAGCAGAGGAGAGCCATCTTCAAATATTTGAAGTGCTGTCTTGTGGAAGAAGGATTAAACTTATTATTTGTGTCTCAAGAGAGCAGAACTGAGACCAAAGGGTGGATACTTTAAAGCAGCAAATCTCAGCTTAATAGCAGCCCTGAGCATTTTAACAAGTGGGATGTTTAGCCAGTGGTCAAGTGAACCAGCTGGGAAACCTAGACATTCTGAGACACACACATACTTAGTAGCTCTGGGATTATTAGAGAAAGGAAATCAGACTCCATGTATTTGAGTGTGATGATACATATAACAGGAAGAAGAACATCTACTCAGATTTACAAAAAAGATCGAGTGAGTACATACATATGACAGTACAAAGGAGTGTTCTTTCTGGGAAGTATCTAGATACAGTGTAAAATTAATGATAAGAAGTATATAAAGGGTAGCTAGCTGTCACTCTTCCTGGGATATGTGTTAGAGTCTTTCCAATCCAGCAATAACTTGAACTAGATGACCCCATTAGTCTTTCTAAACCAGGAGCTTTTTATATTTATATAAAAGCAGGAAGCTGAAAGTCTTCTAAGCAGGGGTCATTAACAGATAATTGAGTTATATTCATCAAAATATGTTTAAATTTTAAAAAATTCCACACAAATGGGATTATAGTGACTTCATTTTAAATATCTCTTAATTAATCATTACTAAATCTAAATACGCACAAACAACATACAACAAGCATCAATTGGTAGATCCAAGCTGATGTGGCCTAACCTGTATAACTAGACTCAGAGAACATACTATCAATCAAGGGATTGACTACCTCTTCAACACCATTGCTATCCATACAGACTGGGAAAATTGCCTACAGTCAAACAGACAGCCTATTTTATTTTCACGTTTCCTACCCTGTCTCAGAACACATTACACTGGCCATCTCTGAGCTATATCAGCCATTAAAGAGAAGAAAACTAAGGAAGAATCAAAGCTAAAACAATAAATTAAGAATGATAATACAGTTTATAGAACGTGAAGCTTCCCAATGTGCATAGAATTTTTTTGTTTATGGTCACAATTCTAAACAGTGCCTATAATTATTATTTTAATTTTATAGATAAGGAGACTAAAATGGGAGGTGCTTTGGAACCCACATACTAGCAAATAGAAAAGCTATCATTGATCAATATCACTCAAACTCCAACATGTGATTACTTATACAATATCCAATTAGACAGGGTGGATACTTTTCTCAAAGCTTACTCTATGGAATTTAAGAAGATATAGTCTTCATATTAATTAAAACCTCCCTCATAGTGAATAGCCTAAACTGAATCGAAACTATTATAGATGACACTAAGCAAGATCTCACAGATGTTTTTGGGACTTGAATGATGTAGCATGACATTAGACATTATAAAAAAATCAACATTAAATATAACCAAATAGTCCCTTTCTTGAGGAGTTTCTTACTGCCACTTCCATGTTTTTATATACTGGAGAACTGTTAGCTTTCATAGGTCTCTTTATTTCATCTTTTCTTCTTTCTTAATATCTTCAGAATCATTAGGAGCAAATATATAAATTTTATGCCTTATATGAAAATGAAAATTGAAAGAAAACAACTATCTATGAGTATACGAAACCACAGAGCTGTGTGACATTCATCAAGAAACACACACACACACACACACACACACACACATGCATACACATTTCTCAAAGCTGTGTATTGTGGAAAGGAAAAGAAAAGTAAGTCACAGATCACATGCAGGAAAATGTGCATTAATTCCATCCTGTTCCTGCTGTCCAAAGTTCCTGCTCACCAGCCCCCAGACAATTGAATCTTCTACCTTCTATTCCAACATGTCTACTATTGTGTGCACCCTGGCAGCTCTGACCTCACCAAAACAGGAGTTGTTCAGAAGAAAAATGTTATTTGCCTGTCAACAATAACACTGTAAATTCCTATTCTGTCAAGTTGCCAGCTGCCCAGATGATTTGGAGTCACTCTGAGAAAAGCTTTGGTTGGGTTTGTAGAACAGGTGCCTGATTGAATGGGAAGGAAGTTCTGAGAAGTCACTTTGGAAGGAAAGAGGTAATCTAGGATCAACATTAGAGTTTGCTCTAAAATGGCCTTTCCATCAATACCTAGAGTAAGGGGTGTTGTGGAAGCAAAGAATGGGAGCAAATTTCTGTGGCGGTGTAGTAGTCATTCTGGGGATGAGGAAGGTGGCTCCATGTGAGTATAAAGAGCCTAAAATTTGACAGAGCTATCAACTTACTCAAGCAGTTCACTGTGCAACACATACAACACACTATGACCCAAAGCTCTTCGAACAAGATATTGACACTGTCAGTCCAATTCATTCTGAAGGAAATGCAAAGGGAACAGCAGTTAGTGACTCTGGCTTCATGGCCATCTCAAGAAGAAGAGGCCTCTTCTTCAAGCTGTCAATGCTAATTTATTCCTTTAAAAATTCTCTTTAGTGGTTTTAGTAACATAATATTTGTACAAATTTATGTTGATTGATTTCTGTTGCTCTGGATTTTATCAGTGTAGAACCAAGTAATGACTGTTCTGAGTGGAGAGAATGGCTTTATTTGGCCCTCTTGAGAACTCCCAGTAGTTTCACTTACGTCCCCCATCTTTGCCTCATAAGAGGTAAGGGCTTTGGAGACTTTCCTTACTACTGTGGGGACACGTGGCTTCCTTACCAGTCATATGGAGCTACAACTAAAGCTTCAGGAGAGGATAAGTTTTGCCATTGAAAGTGCTTAAAGTGGTATCAAATGAATTGAGGGTTTACTAAGTAATGCCTGTTATTATCTATGTTATTAAATACAACCTCATGGAATATAAAGGAATAGGCAGTATTGAAGATGTTTCTGATTCAGCTTATTTTTGGTCCTCTTCCTGGTATTCTCTAATTGTGTGATCTTTCTCAGAGATAGTAATCTTATTCTATCAAGGTTTACATTTATACATTCATTTAATCAAGTTAACTTTAATAATGTAACAAATGGAATATTCATAGTATGTATATTTTTAACATTATATTTTATAGTTGCTTGTCAAGACCTTCTGCTTGTCTTTCTCTTATACATATAGTGTACTAAGCTACAAGAATTCAGTGAATCACTTAGTATGAGCTGTTACCGTTTGAGTACCTTACCTTTATTTCATTGATGCCATAGCTAGCATTCCACAAGTAGTAATAGTTTGGCCTTTTGTTCTTTTTATTTTCTAGATAAAATTTAGCATAGTCTTCAGGAAAGGAGATTTCAAAGACTTTCATTTTAAATTTAAAAAAAAGAGAGAGAAAGAGAGAGAGAGAGAGAGAGAGAGAGAGAGAGAGAGAGAGAGAGAGAAATACTGTTACTTAACCTTGGCTAACTGCCACCAAGCAACTATGACCCAATTGGTTTAAAACAGGAAAATAAGTGAAGGGAGAACAGAACAACTCTCTGTACATGAAAACTCATCAAGTAAGGATGTCATCCTTGTGCACCCATACCCAAAACCACATCCCCCTCCCCCTCCCATCACCCCTACAGACACTCAGCCGTGTACTGCAAAATGTTTCTCTGTCAAAGGACCATTTGCCTCTACAACGGGGGCCCTATAGAATTATAAGTCTGGGTGTTTTTTGTCACCTATTAATATCATGGCTAGTGTAATTTCATTGCTGACTGACTGTGTTACCCATGTGTTTGTGGAAATGCTGATGTAAATAAACTACTCTGCTACCCATTGAGTAAGAGTAGCACACATTCCATCATGAACAATACTTAATGGAGGTAATAAATGACTGCTGCTGCTCCATTTGTCGTTTTACATATTTGATTATTATTCCAGACTGTACTTCTCCTTATAGTCTCACATATCGTATGGTTATTGAATTTCTTGATTGAACAAACAAGCCATGTAGAGTTACTGAGCTTCATCGTAGTCTTTGTATAAGAAAACTCCATAATGCTTGCACAATGGTATAATCTCTGAGTAACATGTTTCTCAGAATGTGTTTTCATTGCAAACCAGTGTGTAACTCTGGATATGCATTAACTTGCATGTCTGGCACATCATCAACTGGTCTGTAATTTCCCACAGTGATTTCTATCTGTATGTGAAACTCCAGTATGTAAAGTCACACTTGGCTACCCATCATTTTGTCACTAGAAGGTCCATATCCTGTACCACCTGGCCAGTGTATAATGTCTCAGTTACAAGCATGAAATATGGATTTGGGAACATAGTGATCACATTGCAAGATGCTACTCCTGCTTTAGAGTAGAAGTCTAATCACAGCTGCATCTTTCAGAAACTTCACTTTCACCTCACCTGTCAAGTCCCAGAGAATACTAGTTTCTCAGAGGACGTGTGCATACAAATAAATTAAATGCATATAGAAAAGCACATACATCTCTTCTTTCTAAATCACTTTCCTTCACTGTACCTGACATACCCTCCCCAAGGTCCCAGCCAGAGTGGTATTTTTGGCACAACATCATTCCCAATTTGTCTATTGCCTACTGGGGACCTGCCTTTCAAATATCTAATGTGAATTTTCTCATGAATGCCAATGATATAAAGATTTATTCTTTCCTTCTAACTTTTCCTCCCCCAGGCACTCCAAGTACCCTGTGAATACTTTTAAGATATCCATAACAAGATGAATAGCAATTACTTGTAATAGAGGAGAGAAAGGCAAAGGGCATTTTTATTGGTGCTGGAAAGATTTAACTACATTGATATAGCATTTACTAAAAAACCCCATAATCTCTAGAGTATGATGAATGGCCACCTCTGTCTCAGCTCTGTCCCTGGAGGGTCTCAGGTACGAACTGCTGCAGTCTCCCTTGTTACACAGAGAAGTCAGTCTCCATTCATTCTTGTATGTTAACTCCACAACATTCCCTGAACATTGAGTACTTTATTCACTCCCAATTCAAATCAAAATAAAGGTTTAATGTGTTTCGCTGTCTTCTGGGGCTAATCTCCCTTCATTGAACACTCATATTCCCATTAACTCAAGGAGAACAATCCCCTAAACAGCCTTTGAATTAGACACTGAACCACTAATTGTTCCTTGGGAAGCTTGCTGGCATCACTAGGAACCTCCCTTTGTGTACCCTATATCTCAAGGCCGGACAAGGCATGAGACATGACTTCACATGGCTACTCATGGACAATTAACATCCTATCTATTTCTAGGTCATGGGTTTAATTTCTAGATGCCATATCACAGTGCTCAGCGTGCCCCTCGGAATTACCATTTGCAGGAACAAAGCAATGGCACCAACAGTGCCAGCAAGTTCTATCACAACAGAGAGTTCAGTACAACCCTTATTAGGCGGGAACGTCATGTCACATTCTCACATTTGACCTTTTAATTTAAGGGGCCAAGTTTCCATCTGAAAAGAGTTTTAGTTCCATTTATACTCTTTATTCCATTTTATTTTATTATTTCTATTCAAATAATTCCTGAAGATAAAGTAATTACTTCTATTTTTTAAGTAATTCATTTCCTTAGCTACTACATGAACTCTATTTGTAACAGTAAGCTACAGGGTAGCTTAGAGGAAAATGAAGTGGTTCTTTTGTGGAAGCACAAAAACAAAGGTTGAACTACAAATATGCTAGTGTATGTGCTCTACATATACAGGCATGTGTGAGCTAATTTATGAAATATCATCATTGTTGATATAACTTCCCTCTCCCTTATAGCCTAGGACTCAAATATTTGAATGCAAGTCCTCTGGCTGCAGGGGGGGTGGGGTGGGGTTAGTAGACTCAGAGAATGAACTCACACATGTTTGTGATCACAGGGGGTAGTGGTGTGGTCCAATGGCTCTTAGTCCCTCAGGGGATCACTGAGTGACAGAGCAGAGTGAAACATTTATTTTGTAGAGAGGCTTGGAAGGGGTGTTTTCATCAGTCCTCAGTACAGTATTGATTGAAGGCTGCTTTGAAAAGTATAAAATGTTGGGTAATTTTGTTTTATTTCATATACATGAAAGAATGATGCCAAGGCCAGAAAATTGCACTGAGTTATAAAAAGTTTTTATACTAGTAAGCTTGAGAATTGCAATGGAGAGTGCTAGCAAGATGAGGGAATGCAATAGATTTGCTGAGACCAAGGGCAATTCTAAAACTAGCAGCCATCTGCCATATTGGCCATAGAGTTTACACATAGATTTCAAAACCCAGTAGCTACCTCCATATAAACAGTGTTCTTGGGCAAAGCTAGACGACCAGACTGATTGCTGCTAATCAATCTTCTTGTTTGATAAACATTCATTTCACTATAGTCATTAAATTAATTGAAAACAATACAGAAAGACAAGATATAAATATAAAACTGACCAAATACTGAAGATATACTTTAAAATAATCTTTTAAGTTATGTACTTAAAACATATGTCTTGAGGAGAAGGAAAGATGGCTCGGTATGTGAATCCTTGCTTTGCAAGCTGAAGACCTGAGTTTGGATTACCAGCCCCCAGATAGGAAGCTGCGTATTGCAGTACTCCCAGTTCAGGGGAGGCAGAGACAGGCAGATCACTATAGCTTGTTGTCCAGCCAGTCTAGACAGTTGGTGAGCTCCAAATTCATTGAGTGACACTTTCCCAACTAAAAATAGCAAGAGTAACTGTTGAAAACACTAGACGTGGATGTCTGACCTCCACACACATGTCCATACACAGGAGAATAAAACTACATATAATTACATATAAATAAAAAAATATATCTATTTGTACTTGCATATACTCAATGGAGTATTACTTGATGAAGAGTTTTATAAGCAGTTTAGAGAAAAAAATAGTTCATCTGAATCATCTGAGGCCTAATATATTTTGCACAAAAATAGTCTAACACATTAAATCAATTGTTATTGATAGCTCTGAAAAATATCTGTCAACACCATTGGATGTAAATTCAATTGTCTCATATCCTTATCAATTGTCCTTTGGGAAATGTCATCACTGCAAACTTACTGGAACAAGTGGTACATATTTATAGAACTTTGAATACTAGAAGAGATTTCATATTTATTTTATACATTTTCAAAGTATTGATGAGAGTGTGATCATTAATTGCATCTAAGAGGAAATTTTAAAAAGTACACATTTGAAAAATATGATGTAACCATGTTAACAGGCTATTTGCATTAGGTCACAAACACAAAGGTAGCTCAAGCTCTTTTTTAACCTGATAATAACTTCAAGACAACATAGTTCCAGGTTCTATGTCACTGTGAGTCCCTCTCTGATCTTGAACTCACGATATAGGCAAGACTGGCATGGAAGACATGACTGAAGTATCCCTGCTTCAGTTTCCTTGGTTCTAGGGTTATAAGTGTTGTCACCCATACATAGCTTTGCATGCAATGTTTGTTCAGACAGAGAGGCCCATGCTTCTTCTTCTGTCAGAGAATGAAGAATTTTCTTGATGTAACAGTTTGTTTTAGTCTACATAACTCCAGAGGAGGAGGGAAGGCAGAACGTTAACTGAAACATAAGCATTGAACACAATTTTAGGGACATTTGCTGAGCTCCTTCACAAATACATTGTTCTGTACATGGTCTCTAAAGTTATAGCTTTACAATAGCTCACTGCCAATCTCTCCAGGGACTGATGACATTATATGGTTTTTATTTAAAGAAAATCCATTTTCTTCAAAGTGGTTCTTAACAATAGTATTAGGTACAAAGCAATGCTAATATTCTTTTAGAAATATATGCTAATCACTTTCCTACATACATATATTTACATAAATACCAAATTGTATATAAACAACTGAATATATACACCTACTTATTTGAAAATTGAAATGAAGATTAGATAAGAAATGAAAAGTTGGATACCCAAAGAATCTCATGGAACTTAATAAAAAGCTTGAATTATTAAAATTCAAATCTCTTTCCACTTATAATGTGCACATATTTGGATTGCTAAAGGGGAAATTCAAAGTTCTAGTGTTATTCATTTGATCAAAAACTTTAGAAGCAAAGAGCTCATATGAGCATGGTGCTCACTAGTAAATGTGTATCCAGGTAGCGTGTAATTCCATGGGTGCTCAGTGACTTATCGCTATGAAAGCAGCTTTGTTTTTACTTCTTAGATAAATTTTCCTTTTAGTCAAGAAGTCTTCATGGTAATCATTGAACTATAAAGCTATGCTTGCGGGTAGGTCCTGTACCTAGTTTTCTATATGGCATTAGGAATATTCTTTGTTTAAATACTGTATTTTTACCTTATAAATTATGACAAGAATATAGTTTGATTAGCTCAGTCGTTCTCAGCCTTTCTAGCTCTGTGACCCTAATACCTCATGTTGTGGTAACCCATAACCACAAAATTATCTAGTCAGAACTTCATAGCTGTAATGTTGCTATTGTTAAGAATAGTAATGTAAATACCTAATATGCAGGATGGCAGATATAAACCTCCAAAGGGATTGAGACCCACAGTCTAAGAACACTGGACTACATGAATGCCCTAAATTATTTCAAGTATACTGATTTCATGACAAAAAACATTGAATCTGTATCTAAGTCCATGGAATAGGCAAGCTAAGTCTGCTGAAATCTATCTTATCTTCACTGGTGGTTAGAGTCATTTCAGGGTGCCCTTAGAAGTGCGTACCAAGACAGCAAAGTATGTATGCTGTAAATCCTTAAAGGCTTTTTCATGGTGCAGATAATGTTGAAATTTGTATTTGCTAAATGTTTGGTCAGTGATGAAAGAAAATACAGCAATTTCCAATCCTGAGCTAAAGGGGCCAGACTTTTTGTTATTTCATTAATATATGGCAAAGGTGTGTGTGTGTGTGTGTGTGTGTGTGTGTGTGTGTGTGTGTGTGCGCGCGCGCGCGCGCGCCCTTGTGCGTGCCTGCTGTTGAATTCTTGTCACTTGCTACAAACTAGAGTCACCTATGAAAAGGAATCTCATACGAGGAATTCATGTCATAAGACTGGATTATGGGCATGTCGTTGGGGGCATTTTCTTAATTAATCTTTGATTTGGGAGAGGCACAGCTGATTATGGGCAGTGTGGTCCCTGGGCTGGTGGGATTAGCATATATACAAAAGGTAGGTGACCAAGACACAGAAACAATCTAGGACACATTGTTTTTCTGTGGCTCCTACTTCAAGCTCCTGCATTGCACTCCTGCCTTGGGTTCTCAGAATGATAGACCAAAAGCTTATGAGTCAAATAAACCCTCCTCTCCTCTAAGTTGCTTTTGGTTATGGTACTTATAACAGTAACAGAAACCCAACTAGAACAGGATGAAACTAACCCAAGGTAATTCTTTGGAGTAACTGTAACAAATCAACTATATAAAGCTGTCCGGTAGATACTCAATTTAGGATAATTATTACAGACTGCCATTCTCTTCTGTAAAAATCAAGATATGACAGAGTTACTTACTCAATTTTGAGAGTATAGAATATGTTTCCTGTCTCTCTTAAGATCTAATTTGCACCCTTGAACAATTGTTTTTAATGTATATGCATACCCACACAAAACTCAATGGCTGCCTGAGACACCAGGGACTATCACTTCACCTACTATATTAACCTAATGGAAAGCTCAAAGCTTTGAAGAAAAATAGAAAAGACCCTCCAGCTATCGCTTCGATTGTCTTTTCCCAGCACAGAAGAGTTCAATCAACAAAATATATTTAATGCCTGGAATTCTTGATATCAGAGTAAGAGATTAGAAGTCAGGGAAACTTAATCAACTATCACTTTTGTATATAAGATGCAGAATTAGTTTATTGGCTCCAAAGATGATGTCCTCTGGTTATACTGGCTGAGTCAAATTAACAGTGGTATATGTCCTAATTAAATCTCACTATTTCAAGGAAATAAAGTATGATATCTTTGAGAGTGTGCTTACCTATATTTCTTTTTTTGTCTCTATATACTTTTTGTAGGTTTTTTTATTTTATATTTAATTAATTTATTCATATTACAACTCAATTGTTATCCCATAACTTGTATCCTCCCATTTCTCCCTCTCTCCTGCTTCCACCCTATTCCCCTTACCTAGGCCCCTAGGGGGACCGAAGGGGACCTCCTCCCCCACTATATGGTCATAGGCTATCAAGTCTCATCTTGGTAGCCTGTTTATTCTTTCTTTGAGTGCCATCAGGCCTCCCCATGGGAATACAAACTTGTACAACCACTTTGGAAATCTTTCTGTGCTTTCTCAGAAAACTGGGAATAAGGCTTCCTCAAGACCCAGCTATTCCACTCCTTGGAATATACCCAGAAAATGCTCCACAACACAACAAGGGCATATGCTCAACCATGTTCATAGCAGCCTTATTCATAATAACCAGAACCTGGAAACAGCCTAAATTTCCCTCAATAGAAGAATGGATAAAGAAACTGTATCACATTTACAATATGGAGTACTACTCAGCTATTAAAAACAAGGAAATCCCGAAGTTTGTGGACAGCACATTCTCCACAGTTATGTGGAGAGCTTACATATATATTTTAAAGCTGTTATCAGTACTGATAGTTTAACTCATATATTTTTGAAATGAAGTCATTGGTGAAATTGAATACAAATAGCCAAAACACTAAGAATGTAACATTTATATAATTCCTAATAGTGCCATGCTTCTTCTTCTTATGGGTAGTTTATTGTTTATATGTGTAATAATATAAATGTATATGTAAAAAATAAAAGATGTTTAAAAAAAGAAAACTGATGTGACTTTTAAAACTTGATGAAATTTCTATGGAAATTATATATTGATATTAAAACATGAATAACATGGAAAAACTTATGTATAAACACATATAAATTGTTCTCTTTTGTTTGCAGTTATTGTGAATTTCTTATTCTACTATCTTAATCTATATCCTTTTAGAGATCCTCTTTTCATTCCTTTTTTTTTAATATAAAGAAAGACAGGAACCTGAAATTTTCCATTTTGCTTATAAGTAATAAATACTTTACAGAGCAAAATGATTTTTTATACAATTTTCATGTTTGTACATCATAGTATACACTATGGAAATTATACATATATATGTACAAGATCAGAAGAGATCAGTACCCAGATTCACAGAGCCTCACATATCATATTTCTTCTGATTCTCTGGAGATAAGAACAGCCAGGATCGATGGAAATTATGTTAACTAACTCTCCAGGTGACCAGACCGATGTTTAAATATTTAAGACTGGCATGGAACTCTTGATCTTACAAACTCTACCTGTGGGTGCTGAGATAATGGCTTTATGCCCGGTTTAGGACACTTTTTTCTTTTTTTCAATTGCTTCATTATGTGGGAAGTTTCTTGTTGCTGTTATAAGGGACTGTTGTGTAAACATAGCAAGAAATTCTGTAGGTAGAGCTTACATGACCTCTGAGGAAGTCTTGTGCTCTTCAGGCCCAGAGCAGGAATTTCTTCAAATGTTGTGTTTGCTGTACCAAAAATTCCACTTCCCAAGTGCTGAATTGTGGCTACTAATGTTTATTCACATCACTATGTAAACATGTTCAAGGGAGGGAGAAGAGGAGCCTGCTGCTGTGTAACTCTTATTCAAAGGAAGTATTTACAACAGGAAAACAGGCAGAATCATCACAAATACAGATCTTGATGAGTAAAACTAAGGAAATGAAAAGAATGATGTGACAGTGACCTATGGAGTAGTAAAATACCGATCATGGTTGCTGTTCCTTATAGTTTCTTTAGAAGATTAAGTCTCTGTAAACTCTCCTAACTGCATGTATGCTTGCTTTTCTCCTATATGGTAAAGCAAAGTGTGGGTTCAGCTCACGTAGCAGATTGATTTTTAACCTGAAGAAAAAAGACTCATGCCTATAGGCATATATACCTTTCAATTATTCAGGACAAGTTTATAGACTGACTTGAAACAATCAAGAACTAATTCATTTCTTAACCACTCTTCATTTTCCAAATGAGGAAACAGAGGATTGGAAGGACTCCAGACAAAATAATAAACCCCTAAAAGTTCCTCCAAAGAAACAATCAATTTAAATGTTTAAAACCTTGGATAAAGAAGATATGTGAAATATGCTAGGGAACATAATAGTTAGAGGAGATGCTAGGGCTGAAAGGAATGTGATTGTCCTATGAATTCAGAACAAAGTTAAGAGTGGGTGGAAATACTACAATTCAGAGAGTATTATTAATTGTAGACGCAAACTAAAAACACATGGAAAAATAAGAACAAATTAAAAACTATAGTGTCTCAAAAGCAAAGGATATTTAATGTATTACAATGTGGAGTCATCTGGAGGATTTGCTCCCAAGGTGACACCATCTCAGAGCATTAGATGTTGACAAATCAACAAATCATGATTAGATTAAGAGAAAACTTAAGCTTCAATTTACAGAAATTCTGACTACAGTCAATTTCCATTCAAAACCTTTATAGTTAGGAAAGCCACGGGGAAATCACGTGTTTGGTAGCTGAGTCTGTGATTTATTTTTTAATATTTGTAAGGAGCAATAAGTGATAAGTAGTTGCTATGTCATTTGACAAGATGGGTGGTTGGTTAGTAGTCCTTTTTATTCTGACCTGGTCTGACCCTGCACAGCACTCACATTGCCTCTGGCATTTGACTGTGTGCAGATTGCAGTTTGCTTTTTTTCTCTTCTTCTTTCTCCTGAAATTGGTCACTGCCTAGGAAAAGCATCAATTTGCAGAAAACTATGCTCCAAGCTTACTAATTTAAAAGTCTAAATTGAACTGCTTTCTTTTGCCCCAACATTCCAGTTTCAAACTTTGGTTGAACATCTGATAATATATTCAACAGCCAAGCCTAAAAATTCACACTGCCAAACATTGGGTTTGTACCTCAGCCCTTGTACAAATAATAGATCAACAACCTAAACACTTTCCAAAATTCAGATATTGTTCAAGTAAACTATGTCTGATATAAATATAAATTTTTATATAGCCATGATAAATATTTTAACGCACTCACTGTTTTGTAAGCATAACTGAAATGTAGGCCAATCAAACATTAAAATCCACATATTCCATATCCTAGCCAGCAGATTTCCTAAGTGCTCCATGTAATTTAAAAATGAGGAACTCGGGTTGTCCCATTAATTTCTGCTTGCATTTGCTCACAAGTTTAAGAAAAGTATTATGATTGTCTCTGACCCAGGTCGTGAAGATACAGTAGTGAGCAGATGGGTTTGCACTTGGGTGCCTAAGCCCAACCACTTGAAATTAATGCTTGTTTTACTACATGCTGTGCATGGAGCCAGTATAGGAGAAATAAGGTGAAGAGCACCATCCTTGGCTTAGGGAAACTTAAAAAATATACTTGAAAGAAGTGCCCCTTAAGAGCTGAGTAGGAAGAAGTAAAACTTGGAGATAACCCTTTAGAGTTCAGTAGAGGAGCAATGTTCTAATCAGAGGAAAATAGATCACACCTGTGGAGGATAAAAAGCGGGGGAAACTTGACAGAAAGAAAACTCCAAGTCTTAGAAGTGCCAGAGCTTTCTCAAGCAAAGTGTAGCCAAGTAGTGTTGACAAGACTAATAAGAATCAGGTCAAAGAGAAAAGTTCCACATAGAAGGTATTCCAGAGCAGAGAAAAGTTAGCAAGGCCCCTGTCAGCTCAGTCA
Source organism: Acomys percivali (assembly GCA_907169655.1). Lineage (NCBI taxonomy): Eukaryota > Metazoa > Chordata > Mammalia > Rodentia > Muridae > Acomys > Acomys percivali. The sequence continues at coordinate 38,100,186 of OU015745.1, forward strand.
CTCAACAGGACCTTGGATTTACTGGCATTGTTGTGGATGGTGTTGGGTTGGTGGTGGTCAGAGTGTGTATCCACTCATGGATTCTGTCACCTGTCTCAGCACTGTTATAGAGTTCTTACAGAAAAGCATCAGCTGAAACCATTAGTCAAGAAGAGGACATTGAGAAGTGGCAGTTTTGACATTGATCTAAAGTCATGTCAAACTTGCTTTTATTTGAGTGGGATGAAGCCATATTTTCAGCTCAGGACAAAACATAACAAACATGGCTAAACTCTCAGTATTTATCTGAAAACTAGAGGTTCATGGCAAGGACATATTATTACAACATATCTATTGGTTGGCTAGCTGTGATTTCATAAGATGTTCATCTCTAAAGTCATAGGATTCTTACTTTTAGCATTTTGTCAGACATTAATAGCAGAATATGAAGCATGCCAAATGTCCACCGCTGCTTACAGTCAGTAGCATCATACCACACCACAGTAAAGAAACGTCTATATTACATGAAGACATGGAAGGACAGAAAGTCATCACACAAAAAAGAACAAAGGGTAGTGAATCTACCATCTTCCCAGTTCAGTGTCATGTCTTTTTAACTTAGCTACTGCACTATTAAAATAGCACATGCTACTAAGTACTGTATACCAAGTGCTGATAGGCTCAACTTAAAAATAAAAATAAAATAAAATCTATTCAAACTAATAATCCTGGTTTCCATGTAAACTCTAGACTGTTTCATGTACCCTGCCATAAAATTATTGGAAGGGGTTATATAAAACCTTCTCTGTATTTTTAATAAATATAAACAATTCAAGAAGATATATGATGCTTCCAAAAATAACACCAGAAAAAAGTAATATAACGTGGATAAAATGTCACACTATACACCAAAATCAATTTTAAATGGGTCATAAACTGAACATAAAAGCTAAATTTATAAAATTCTAGAAGAAAACAGAGGAGGAATTTTATGACCTTGGAATAGGCAAAGATTCCTTAGGCAGAACAAAAGAATTTACTAACCATAAAAGAAAAAAATAGATAATCTTGGCATCATAAAAAATTAAAATAAAACCTTCAACAGAGGCTAGAAGAAATGTAATACACTCAATAGGAAATATATAACTGCAGTGTAAAGATATCTTATAATGTAGCAGTAAGAAACAACAATCTAATGCAAATAGTGAGACCTTAATGCAGAGCTAATAAGTATTCAATGAGAAAACAGAAGAGGCTCAGTGTAACTAGGGACAATGTAAATTACTCACAAGGGAAATGTAAATTAGAATCAAACACTCACTTCCTTAGAGTTATCAAAACTAAAACAATGCAAAGGCTGACAAGGAAGGAGAATATTCAAAAATCTCACTTGTTGCTGTTGAGAATATAAGACACAACTAACTTGGAAAAAAATAAGTCAAACATGTCTTACGCTATCATTTAATTCTTACACTTAACCCAGATAATTTCTGCCCTGCAAAATGAAATGCTCATAACTATTAGAAGCTTTATTTAAGATAGCCTAAAATGGTAGAGGGGGGACCTTTACTAGAAATATGGGTAAATAAAGCATGGGCCATGGAGTACTACTGAATAATGATCAGGGGTAAAGCCTGTGATACATGTAAATGCATACATGGAACTAAAAATATGCTGAAGTACGGTATTTAGAAGATCACTGTGAGGACAAGGATGCAGACACAGCTGTACACCAGCACACAGGAGGCTCAGGAAGATGGACCAAAGTCTGTCACTGCACTAGTCTGTATCGTTCTATCCGCATCTCAAAAACAATTCCCCCACACAGAATGACACACGTTTATCTCAGACTAAAAATATATACACGACAACACTCAAAACTACCGTGGGAGTTTTTAATAAGAAGTTTTAAGACTGTTTTCTCCTAAGCTCCTGGTGTTATTCATGATGAAAATCTTCCGTATTCTGAGGATATCAAGAGAAAATAAAAGTTACATATGTATTATTCATTATATACTGAGTATATGGAATAAATCTCAATAATAAAGTTCATTATAGCTTCCTATTTTGGAAAGAAATAAGAGAAGGTTATGAAAAATAATAATAAAAATAAATCAAGAAATAATGTGAAATTAGAAGGTCAGCCCCATGAAGTACCTCATATTGTGTTTATTTGAATTTGTGGGTAGTTCTCTAATTGCTGGTTTTATCCTGTAGCCGCTAGCCTGATTTTTTTTTTTTTTTTTTTTTTTTTTTTTTTTTTTTTGAGCACAGGGTGGCTTCCATTGACAATATCTTTCTGATATGCTCCAAGTCTGCTAAGGTGACAATCTGAATTTGACAAACCTCAGAAAGTTTCAGAAATAATGTCGACACCCAAATATACAAAAATAAATTTGCAATCATATCATTTGTGGGTATAAGATCTCAAAGAGTTTACTCTGCCACTTAGCTACTCTCCAGGGCATTTTAGGATTTGCTATGGCTTGGAAGTGGGTCATCGATTCAGGTTCATGTGTTATGGGGTTGAATATAAATGGTGATGAGGTTTAAAAATCATAGAAGTATTTTCTTTTACATGTTATACATGTATTTTTGTATTTACATATTATTTAGCTGAAAGTAGGACAATCTTTTTTGTGGTGCATGTGTGGAGGATGAAGGGACCATCTTTAAGACTCCATTCTCTTGTTCTACCATGTAGACGCTGGACTAGGGTTGTCTGGACTATTTTTCTATACCATAAAGTGGTGGTAGTATTACAGGGATGCAACTGAGATATTGGCAGTTCCAATTCAACAAGAAATCACAAAGGACAACAGTCCCTCTAGCTTCACATATATTCCATGGGTTTCTTCTTTCACACACGTCATTTGCAAATTCCAGACCTGTGGAATCTCGTTCCTGCATGAAGTAACAAGCTTGAAATATTTCATTATAGCCATGGGCAACAGACTAAAACAAATGCAAAAGAGTTAATATAAAATAAATCCTATTTATCTTATATTACTCTTCATTACTGTGGTGAACAGTAATGCCTGAAGGAGAGAGAGAGAGAGAGGTGCAAAAAGAGTTAAAAACGTAAATACCTTAATGATAGCGCAGCAATGCATCTACTAGAAAGTAGACACCAGAAGCTAACAAATGAAATTCCCCATGCCATTATGCATTACTTCTGTAGTTTTTGGACAGTCACTTTTCATAAACCCTCCAATATTATAGGCTACTGCATTTGCTCTTGGTTGCCAATCAGACCCTGTTGCTGAACACACCACATATTTCAGTCATAGAACATGGCAGCATCAATCTGGTTTGTACCTGTAAACTATATTTTTATTGAGTAGCCTTGTATAGTATCTTCAAAAATAGTTATAAATCATACCGATATATGAACTCTTCTGGCTACAATAATGATAGGCCAAGAAAGATATGGCTAGCTACAGTGAATCTAACATCAAGGAAGTAGCCAACTACTCCCTGATTGAATATAAGTCCCTCTACAGGAGGAATCATACATCTAGAACCATATTGAGCTAAGATGCTATGGCAAGACCAGTCATATGCCTGGGTAGCCCACTAGTAGTAGGGTGCTAAATAGGCATAATATTATACTGATTCCTGATGATTTACTGTTATACGTATAGATCACTGCATCCGCACTCCACCCACCATGCAATAGTTTCCAATTGTAGCAGACTGTGATGAATACAGTGACTTACAACTGACCAAAGTGAAAAAATAAAACTGCAGAATTCTCAACCTTAAAGATATATATATAACTGAAACACTCACTGAAGACTTAGAGATCACCAAGGAAGAGAAGAAAGAGAAAGCATAGAACCTGAGGCCGCGGGTAACTACAAGGAAACATTGTCTCTCGGCTCAGTACGGAAACTGCACACACGAACACACTGACTGCAATAGAAACCTACAAAAAGAATATCATGATGTGTGGATCGGGGCCCAGGGGTCTCTGCTCAAGCTATTGCACTATCCATGGACAATACAAGTAGTAAATATCAAACTCCTACTTTGATCTAGCCAACAGGCAGGACATTCTCCACAGTTATGTGGAGAGTGGGGACTGACTTAGATATGAACTCTGGTGCCCCATATTTGACCACCTCCTCTTGGTGGGGAGGCCTGATGGCACTGAAAGAAAGAATAAGCAGGCTACCAAAATGAGACTTGATAGCCTATGACCATAGAGTGGGGGAGGAGGTCCTTCTCCTAGGTCCATAGACCTAGGGGAGGGGAGTAGGGTGATAGCAAGAGGGAGGGAGCAACGGGAGGATACAAATAATGGGATAATAACTGAGTTGTAATCTGAATAAATTAATAATAAAAATTTTTTTAAAGGAATGTATAAAACCTGTGCAAGCCCAAGTGAGACCAAATAACAGTAAGGAAACTGGTTTGGTCACACAATCCCACACCAATCCATGAAGATATTGATAATTTTTGCTACTGAGAAAGGTGGAGGGACTATTTCTTCTCTGACAGTAGTAGCCCCTTGTAAGTTAACAACTCTCCAGGAGACAACCATAACATTCAACAGCATTCAGGCAGCACAAATTGGTCTTGAAAGATTTAAAAACTACAAAGAAAAAATAGGTTGGTAAGGCAGGGTGTGACTTAGGGAGTAGTTGGAGGGAATGAAGGTTAGTATAGACAAAACAGGTGGTATGGAGTTTTCAAATAATCAATAAAAATTGAAAAGGAAAAAAAAACTGTAAAACAAGTTGCATTAAAAACTAAATAGTAGTCTTATATTGTCCACAGCTACTAACATCAAGAAAAAATATTACAGTCTGTACTTAATTATTCTTCTAAAAGCCTGTGAGGTGCTTTATAATAAATCCTCCCTTTGTTTATGACACAAAGATTTGTTTAATTCTGTCTCTAAGTGACTGGAAAGATATGTGAAGAATCAATACATCTGGCCCTGTATGTGTAATCCTATAAAATTCCAGCTCATTCCCATTTGCACCTTATGAACTTAAAAGGCAGAGATTATGGATGTTTCTTACACAGGATCTGAACAGTTTCCATCTTATTAGCATCAAGGGTTGTCTACTTGGCAGAAAACATTCATTACCATCACAAATGCTACATGCAATTCAGATTTTCATTAGAGTCTGCCAAAATCATTTCTATCAAATTATGAATTAGAGAGACTTGACTGTATGAAAGACCAAATGACCAGTACTTGAACTGAATTAACAAAGTGAAGTGAATGGTCCTGCAGAATAAAAATCAATTCATCCTTGGTGCAATTATTTCAGCCACCTTGGCCAACTGTACCCCAGCCATAAGATCAGCAAGGAAGAATGAAGACCAAATGAAGAAAAAGGATGAAAAAGTACATTATTAAGTGCCCTTGGATCAGAAGACTCTGAAACTTTGCCCTCTGAGGTTTGATTTTCTTCATTTATAAAATTGATTTAAAGGAGAATAAAGTCCCGGTTGTTTTGTGTCTGAGGATATTTTCCCCATGGGTTTACTATTCAATTCCTTGAATAATGAAACTAATGAAACTTACCTTGAGAAACTCTTTGTTTTCTCTCCATTTATTTATTTAATCACTTTGTATCCTGAACCCAGCTCCCTCCCACCTATCCTCCCAATCCCACCCCTACTCCTTGCCTTCCTCCCAGAGATGGAGAGGCCCCCTATTGGTACCTATCTACCCTGGTATCTCGAAGTCACTACAAGACTAAGCACATCTCCCTCCTAGGGGTGACAAGCAGCCCAGCTAGGGGAAAGTGGCACAGGGATAGGTAGCAGATTCAGAGACAACCCCTACCCCTAATGTTAGGGGATCCACATAATTACCAAGCTGCACATTTGCTATACACACACACACACACAGAGAGAGAGAGAGAGAGAGAGAGAGAGAGAGAGAGAGAGAGAGAGAGAGAGAGAGAGAGAGAGAGAGAGAGAGAGAGAGA